>JAPPVO010000036.1:27248146-27836431 GCA_030407325.1 Camellia japonica | reverse complement strand
CCCCTCAGACAGTTCTTCCCAATTCCGCTTCGTTGAGTCCTCTAGTTTGGCGTACCAGATGGCCGCTACATCTGACAGGGTCCTCCCAAATAATGAGAGTTTTTGTGCCCTAGATAAACCCATAGGCCTCAACACATCTGAAAATAGGCGTACATGCACAATCGGATCCCCGCTCCCATCAAATCTATCGATGTGAGGCATTTTGAATTTTTCTGGCAACCTGACTGAAGCCTCAGTGTACCCGTCCTCAATGTCGGGAATTGAATTGAAACCTTGAGATTTCTTCAAGGCTTTCTCAAGCCTAGCAATTTTGATCATGGCTGGATCATTCATATCGAATGGAATGGTTCCCGTAGGAGGTTGTACCGGAGGTCTGTAAGCTGAAGCTGTTGGAAACATCTCCTGAGGATCTGGGACCGGAGGAGTTTCCAGTGGTGGAGGGAGATCAGGATTTGGCTGGGCAATCGGAACCGGATGTACAGTAGATGCAGATGCCCCAGATGGGCGTCGCAGATCAGCGATGACTTCATCCTGTATGGCCAACCTTTGATCCATGGTTCTCAAAGTTGCCATCATGGCAGCAATTTCTTCTGTGTTCTGTGTCATTCTTATAGGTGGGTGAGATATTGGTGAATTGCGGATACGAATTGGTATTTCTGGAGTGCTTTGTACTGGTGCTGATGCCTGTTTGTTCTTTCTTCGTCGAGTGACCGACGGGAGAGAAACTAATACTGGCTGACCGTCAACAAGATCTTGCGTTTTACAAAGCCTACGAGAACGAGTCCAAACAACTTGGGGGATATCGAGTCTTTCTGAAGCTATGATGAAAAACTACCTAGCAAAAAGAAAGAAAGAAAACTTTTTTTACAAAAACGGACAACACTTCGGCCCCAATTCTCAATTAATCACAACATGCAGCTGAACTGTGATCCCGACTACACTTTGTTCTCAGACTGATTGCTCATCTGTGCCACTGCTATGAATCATCCCGTATATTTCACTGTAAAAGCACATACCACTAAAAAGAACCAAAACACCCCTATGAGGAGGTAGGGTTACCCTGTCCTAGATTTTGACATGATCTAGGTTGCACTATTTCAAGCAAGTGGTTTCATAACATCCTGTACGGGTAGCATCCTGTCCTAATTTGAATGGTCACTAGAGCGTACTATATGCATTAGGTCAAATAGTCACAAAGGGTACCTCAGCAAGACTACCTAATATACCTCTCACACCTAACACCGAAAAGTGAAAGGAGGATCAAACGGTACAGCGGTAATCCAGATCCAAGGGTTGTGTTCCCAACTTGACAGAGCCCATGACCGGTCAGCCTTTTGGCAAGCTTTGTAGGCAAGCCTCCGGCAAACCGTCCAGGAATAACAGATGGCAAACACAGGGACTTAGGCGCACCAATGCAAATGCAATGCAAAGAACATATAAATGCAGATAAAAATTCACATCATAAAGTTCAAGTCAAGTTCTCTAAATCCCCAGCAGAGTCGCCAGAAACTGTAGCTCGGCTTTTCGCGCCCCCTTTCGGAAGAATGAAATAGCCCTTACAGTTCGGACTCCACTTGTGTGTTGGTTCTGAATCTGATTTCACAAGTGCAATGTGAAACAGTGGAAACACAAAAAGAGTCCAAATCCGGCAATTGTTTTTGGAAAATCGATGTTTGAATCAAATACCAAAAATGGACTGCTTTGCCAGATTTCAGAGTCGCCACCTAAATATTTATTTTGGGAAATTTAGGAAACCCATGACTCGTGCCAAAGGCCATTAGTCCGTCGTTACCAAAGTGTCTTGGTTCGGGAACTTAGGTATGAGAGGGGAAGGTCAATAATTGAACACCCCACTCACCCGATCAAAGATCGGCCTCTACTAATCATGATGTGGTTTTTATGTACAGTATATGTTCTTGTTCTATATGTAACATACAAGTATAGACTAAGTTCACAAAAAGTGGGAATGTTTGATTCCATGTTTGTTTTGAAAAAAAAATGTTTTGAATATGTATCACTGAAAATGGTGATCTCATATATACATGAATCAAAGTATCCCAATTCAAGTGATTAGCCTTCATCCACAGGCATTCAAACAGGTATATCAAATAAGCAGTTAGCCTCATGGTAGTATGTTTGATATGACAACAATCACACTTATGCAATATGCTAAAGCATAAAAACTTACCTTATGTCCGAAGGCGAGTCAAAAGAAAGTAAATAGTTAGAAAAAATGCATGATCCTAATTAATGCGATATGGCTAATGCAACACATACAATATGCAAGTAATAAGCTCGGCTACTAGCATGGCATGCGAGTCAATTCAAGGCATGTGATAGGCATGTATTCAAGTAAAGAGTTTGAATTTGACATTTGAATAATATGATGAGCCGAACTTTTATGCATGTAAACGAATGGATGCAAATCATGGAAAATGCTAATTTAAACATGATGTCCTTAATCTAACCATCATAAGCAGTGAAATAAAAGGGAGAAAGAATGGGGGTTGGAAGACATACAACTTATTACATATTTGTCCTCACGAAGGAGGGTCCGAATGAATTACTGTGCCCTCACGCAGGAGGGTTCGAATGTCCAAGTGTCCAAATAAATAATTATTACAAAACCAAATGAATAATAAATAGAAGGGGGCTGTCTAATTTATTACAATAAGTGACGTAAGGCAAGCCTTGACACAATAAATTCGGTATAACGTCCGACCGAATTCAATTAATCATAGTCGGGGTTACTATTCACCGCCGGAGGTACTATTCACTGCCGGAGGTTACTATTCACCACCGGGATAAATTATTTAAAGTAAGAAATTACAACAATTTATATACAATATTTAAATTGGTGCAGTGGTGCAGCCATCCTATTAAAGCGATAAAAAAGGTTATAAAACGAGGTAAATAAAGTATTGAAACAAATTAGGTACTATTCACCGCTGGGGTTACTATTCACCGCCGGAGGTACTATTCACCGCCGGAGGTTACTATTCACCACCGGGATTACAACAATTTATATACAATATTTAAATTACAGCAGATATGTAGGTGGTGCAGTGATGCAGCCATCCCATTAAAGCGATTAAAACGAGGTAACAAATTAGGTACTATTCACCGCTGGGGTTACTATTCACCGCCGGAGGTGCTATTCACCGCCGGAGGTTACTATTCACCACCGGGATATTAATTTAAATTACAACAATTTATGTACAATATTTAACTTACAGCAGATATGTAGGTGGTGCAGTGATGCAGCCATCCCATTAAAGCGATTAAAATGAGGTAACAAATTAGGTACTATTCACCGCTGGGGTTACTATTCACCGCCGGAGGTGCTATTCACCGCCGGAGGTTACTATTCACCACCGGGATATTTAATTAAATTACAACAATTTATGTACAATATTTAAATTACAGCAGATATGTAGGTGGTGCAGTGGTGCAGCCATCCCATTAAAGCGATATAAAACGAGGTAAATAAAGTATTGAAACAAATTAGGTACTATTCACCGCTGGGGTTACTATTCACCGCCGGAGGTGCTATTCACCGCCGGAGGTTACTATTCACCGCCGAGATATTATTTAAAGTAATAAATTATAACAATTTATATACAATATTTAAATTACAGCAGATATGTAGGTGGTGCAGTGGTGCAGCCATCCCATTAAAGCGATAATTAAAAAAAAAACAGTTATACAACGAAGTAAATAAAATATTTACACAAATTATATCACATTTTTGAATTAAATGAAAATGTACAAAAATTCACCTTTTGGGGAAATGATGAATTTTCTGAGTCACAAACTTTCTTTTGACTACTCTCAAGTCTGTGGAATGTGTTCTCAATTCTCAATCCAAAATTTGAAATTATAACTTTAGTGGTTATTTTTTGAATGGTGTAGTGATGAAAAAAATAAAAATATTAAAGAAAATATTTTATTTCTTTCTCCCTCTTAATCCTTCTATCCCTCCTAAACCTCCCCCTCATAATTTTTCCCTCCTCAAACTCCTACAGAATTTTTCCCTCCTCAAACTCCTACAGAATGCGTCTCCTCCAGAATCCCCTCTTTTGAAATCCTCAGATTTCTCCCAAAACCCTCTCCGAATTCGTTCGCTAGCCTCTGCCTTATATAGGCATGAAATAATAATATAATAATAATAATATATATAATAATAATAATAATATAATATATAATATAATAATAATAATATATATATAATATAATATATATATGCAAATGCGTTGTTGTTGTTGAGTCGGCGGCCGACTCGGTTTTTTTATTATTTTTATTTTATAATATATATAATATAATATAATATATATATAATATAATATATAAAATATCTAAAATATATAATTTATACCAAAATACTAAACATATAATATACTAATATAATTTTATATAAAATACTAAATATATAATATAATAATTTTAAACACATAAGATAATTTGTTTTATTATTTTCTTTTATATAAAATACACCAAAAATATGAACAAACACATAAAATTATGAAAAATTACAAAAATACTAAATTAATGAAATATTCAATATTTTAAAATAATTTGACCAAAATGGTGAAGGTTGGGATTAAAGTTTAAATTCCATCTCTTTTACTGAGGATTTTGTGAGAAACACAATCTAATTGTCATCATTGAGTAATCAAAAGAAAGCGCCCAAGTCTTAGGGCCAGTCAAAATGGGGTGTCTACAGTTGCCCCTCTTTGACAGAGCTCGAAGTCATTTCATGACGTGAGTGAATGTCAAAGCCCGAAGACGACCCTTTTGACAAGGCCGTAAGACTTGGGCAATCAAACAAGATGCAATGCATGTGGTTGAACCAGAAGGTTGCCTACGTATCCCGTTTGCAAGGAATCAAACCAGCGTAGTTCAGGGACAAGATGCAGAATGATATGTAAAACATAACTTATGATCATGCAATGAAATGCAAAACATAACTTATGATCATGCAATGAAATGCAAAACATAACTTATGATCATGCAATGACATGCAATCAAGACAATGATGTGACACTGAATGAATGCATAAATGTTGGATGTAGTGAATGTGAGATCCAAACGCTTCGTCCGCGAGAGGAGGAAAGTGAACTTGAGATCCAAACGCGTCTTACGCGAGAGGAGTATTTGAGATTGAGATCCAAACACGTCTGTCATACGCGAGAGGAGTATTTGAGATTGAGATCCAAACGCGTTTTACGCGAGAGGAGTATGTGAACTTGAGATCCAAACGCGTCATACGCGAGAGGAGTATTTGAGATCCAAACGCGTGACGTCTCACGCGAGAGGAATATTTGAGATCCAAACGCGTCTGTCATACGCGAGAGGAGTATTTGAGATCCAAACGCGTCTGTCATACGCGAGAGGAGTATTTGAGATCCAAACGCGTCTGTCATACGCGAGAGGAGTTTTGAGATCCAAACGCGTCTGTCATACGCGAGAGGAGTTTTGAGATCCAAACGCGTCTGTCATACGCGAGAGGAGTATTTGAGATCCAAACGCGTCTGTCATACGCGAGAGGAGTATTTGAGATCCAAACGCGTCTGTCATACGCGAGGGAGTATTTGAGATCCAAACGCGTCTGTCATACGCGAGGGAGTATTTGAGATCCAAACGCGCCTGTCATGCGCGAGGGGAGTATTTGAGATCCAAACGCGCCTGTCATGCGCGAGGGAGTATTTGAGATCCAAACGCGTCTGTCATACGCGAGGGAGTATTTGAGATCCAAACGCGCCTGTCATGCGCGAGGGAGTATTTGAGATCCAAACGCGCCTGTCATGCGCGAGGGGAGTATTTGAGATCCAAACGCGCCTGTCATGCGCGAGGGAGTATTTGAGATCCAAACGCGCCTGTATGCGCGGGGAGTATTTGAGATCCAAACGCGCCTGTATGCGCGAGGGAGTATTTGAGATCCAAACGCCTGTCATGCGCGATGGAGTATTTGAGATCCAAACGCGCCTGTAATGCGCGAGGGGAGTATTTGATAGAGAGGATCAGTATGAGATCCAAACGCGCCTGTGATGCGCGAGGGGAGTATTTGAGATCCAAACGCGCCTGTGATGCGCGAGGGAGTATTTGAGATCCAAACGCGCCTGTATGCGCGAGGGAGTATTTGAGATCCAAACGCGCCTGTGATGCGCGAGGGAGTATTTGAGATCCAAACGCGCCTGTCATGCGCGAGAGGAGTATTTGAGATCCAAACGCGCCTGTCATGCGCGAGAGGAGTATTTGAGATCCAAACGCGCCTGTGATGCGCGAGGGGAGTATTTGAGATCCAAACGCGCCTGTGATGCGCGAGGGAGTATTTGAGATCCAAACGCGCCTGTCATGCGCGAGAGGAGTATTTGAGATCCAAACGCGCCTGTCATGCGCGAGAGAGTATTTGAGATCCAAACGCGCCTGTGATGCGCGAGGGAGTATTTGAGATCCAAACGCGCCTGTCATGCGCGAGAGGAGTATTTGAGATCCAAACGCGCCTGTCATGCGCGAGAGGAGTATTTGAGATCCAAACGCGTCTGTCATGCGCAGAGGAGTATTTGAGATCCAAACGCGCCTGTCATGCGCGAGGAGTATTTGAGATCCAAACGCGCCTGTGATGCGCGAGGAGTATTTGAGATCCAAACGCGCCTGTCATGCGCGAGAGGAGTATTTGAGATCCAAACGCCTGTCATGCGCGAGGAGTATTTGAGATCCAAACGCGTCTGTCATGCGCGAGAGGAGTATTTGAGATCCAAACGCGCCTGTCATGCGCGAGGGGAGTATTTGAGATCCAAACGCGCCTGTCATGCGCGAGGGAGTATTTGAGATCCAAACGCGCCTGTAATGCGCGAGGGAGTATTTGAGATCCAAACGCGCCTGTCATGCGCGAGGGGAGTATTTGAGATCCAAACGCGCCTGTCATGCGCGAGGGAGTATTTGAGATCCAAACGCGCCTGTCATGCGCGAGGGAGTATTTGAGATCCAAACGCGCCTGTCATGCGCGAGGGGAGTATTTGAGATCCAAACGCGCCTGTGATGCGCGAGGGAGTATTTGAGATCCAAACGCGCCTGTGATGCGCGAGGGAGTATTTGAGATCCAAACGCGCCTGTCATGCGCGAGGGGAGTATTTGAGATCCAAACGCGCCTGTCATGCGCGAGGGAGTATTTGAGATCCAAACGCGCCTGTCATGCGCGAGAGGAGTATTTGAGATCCAAACGCGCCTGTCATGCGCGAGGAGTATTTGAGATCCAAACGCGCCTGTGCGCGAGGGAGTATTTGAGATCCAAACGCGCCTGTCATGCGCGAGAGGAGTATTTGAGATCCAAACGCGCCTGTCATGCGCGAGAGGAGTATTTGAGATCCAAACGCGCCTGTCATGCGCGAGAGGAGTATTTGAGATCCAAACGCGCCTGTCATGCGCGAGAGGAGTATTTGAGATCCAAACGCGCCTGTCATGCGCGAGGGAGTATTTGAGATCCAAACGCGCCTGTCATGCGCGAGAGGAGTATTTGAGATCCAAACGCGTCTGTCATGCGCGAGAGGAGTATTTGAGATCCAAACGCGTCTGTCATGCGCGAGAGGAGTATTTGAGATCCAAACGCGTCTGTCATGCGCGAGAGGAGTATTTGAGATCCAAACGCGTCTGTCATACGCGAGAGGAGGTAGCGTGGTGTAAACAGACAGGTGCACCTGCAGTTTTTAACCGATTTGCAATCCAAACGCGTCTTACGCGAAAGGAAATGGGGAAGGTTTTAACTAGGTAAACATCAAATCTAGCATCATTCACATGAAAGGAGAGAAGGAAATTCGAAGCCCAAACGCGTCCTACGCGAATGGAAGACGGTATGGTAGAAGGTATGGTAAAATGATTTCTTGCTGACAAGGGGGATTCCCCTTTTCTTCCTGATCATATTCACAACTTTCCCTATTCTCCAACGGGGGACAGACTAGGTTGGTTCAGTATCCAGAATTGAGACGCATATAAGGTATCTCAACCTATGGGCTACCATACAGATTTCAAGCCGAGAATGCACCCCTGGATGCACCTCTGGGTATTTAAACCAGACTTTAGTCTCGGAAATCCCGAACCTTTTTGCGTTCTAGGCTTTGCCATTCGAAACTCTAGTTTTCACCGTCACAGTTGGTCTCCTAGGAACTCATTACAATCACAGGCAGGTGGCTATACCAGACCACCTGAAGTCGTTCGGGCACGACAAACACCGAAGGAATTGCACCTCCAGGATTTAAGGTCTCCTAGACCACGTAGGATTTAAGGTCTCCTAGACACCGTCGGATTTAAGGTCTCCTAGACCGTAGGGCTATTGAATTTGATGCACATGACAGTGCGATACGCAAGATAGCGCGATTGAATTGGCGTAACCAACAGCGTATCTCAACATATTTTATACGAAGAGAGGGAAGGTTTTACCAGGGAGAAATACAATGGTATGACCAACAGACGTATCTCAACGTATTTTATACGAAGAGAGGGAAGGCTTTAACCAAAGAGGAATACAATGGTATGACCAACAGACGTATCTCAACGTATTTTATACGAAGAGAGGGAAGGTTTTAACCAAGCAGAAATTACCATGGTATGACCGACAGACGTATCTCAACGTATTTTATACGAAGAGAGGGAAGGTTTTAACCAAAGAAAATTACAATGGTGTAATGATGATTTTTTTTTTTTTTTTTTTTTTTTTTGAGTCTCTGTAATCGGGGATGTCCTCCCCTGACTTCAATAGAATCATTTTTTTTTTTTTTTTTTACTCATCAATGGCGTGACTGGCATATCACTTTGAACTTGAAACATTTTTGTTTGATTGAATTTGAAAGTGATTAAATTTTGAATTCTGAATTGAACATTGATTCTATACTGACCTGAATAAAAAAATGACTTAACGAAAGAAGAACGAAGCAAAACGATCCAAACACACTTATATACACTGACTAGTATAAATACACGACTGGAATAATATACTGACTGGTATGAATACACACTTATATACACTGACTGGTATGAATACCTTGACTGGTATGAATACACTGACTGGTATGACTACACACTTATATACACTGACTGGTATGAATACTTTGACTGGTATATGAATACACACTTATATATACTGAATAGTTGACTCGAGCGGTGGAGAAGACAGAATCTCTAACTCGACTATGCCCCTAGTTCATTGCCTTAACCCTTTGATTGTTTTGTAAACATGTTTTGATCAACATAAGAGTTAGATTAGCATACTTCTTCCATTTTCTGTTTTGAAATCATGTAAGCTGAGCTGTGAGCATTGAATTTTTTTTTTTTTTTTTTAAAATCCAAAGACTGGTCCAAGTTTTGCAAAAATGGAATAATTTTTGAGAAAATTAGTCAACTTCATTCAAATTAATCAAAACTTAATTTTACAAATGGTCACTACCCAACCAACATGGAATCAACCATTGAGGTGCATAGCCCTAAGCCAGATAACCCTGAATTGGTTCTGTTATAGCAACGATGATAACCGAACCGAGCCGAACTGAATCGAATGAAACCGAGCAGAACTGGACCGAACTGAACCGCCGAACCGAACCGAACTGAACCAAATTGAATTGAACCAACTGAACTGAGTAGATCGAAGATACACCAATCAAATACGAATAGGACAACCAGGTTGACTAAAGATACACCAATCAAACATGGACGAAATGAATGAATTAACAAAAATTATTGGGGCCGAACTTCAAGATGAAGCTACCTACGTATCCCAAAGATAGGAATCAGGCCACCGTAGTTCCGGTAAAGGTTCACTCGGGTATTGACACTCTCCTTGTTGTTTTATCATCATTTCATTTTTTTTTTCTTGTTTTTTTTTTTTTTCTATATATATTTTTCATTCATTTTTTTTCTTTTCTGCTCTTACTTTTGCCTGGGTCGCCCTTTTGGGTTTTTAGCCCAGTGAGCCTCTCAAGGGTTACTTTCATTTTAACTTGTCCATGTTAATTGGGTGTGAAATTTCTATGCCGTCTATCAGAACAACTACTACACTTGACCAGTAGATATGATGATGTAGGGACTAGGCTGAATTTGCCCTTAGTGTTGCCCCTAGTGTAGTGGATAGGAACTTGACTGTCCTTCAATAATAACATTCATTCTCTCAAATTCTGGGTTTTGCCTTTCTAGGCGGTCTTCATTAGGAGACGATTCAGTTTTAACTCTTTGATCACCTCCAACCTTTTGCCCCTAGTTCAAGGGCTCCTTCAAATCTAAATCACATCTGACCTTCTTGCCCCTAGTTCAAGGGTTGTTTCCATCTGAATCACAGGCCCTACATAGTTTTGGCTAAGGTTCACTCGAGTATTGACACTCTCCTTTTACGCTCTAACTTTTGCCAAAGCCGCCCTTTCGGGTTTTCAACCTTGCGAGCTTTTCATTTTTCTTTTTCTTTCTTTTTTTTATTTTTTTGTGCTCTAACTTTTGCCTGGGTCGCCCTTCCAGGTTTTCGGCCCAGCGAGCCTCTCAAGGGTGGTACCTTATTGCCCCTAGTTCAAGGGCTGCCTCTATTTCAACTATGCAAGCCTCACCTTTTGCCCCTAGTTCAAGGGTTGTTTCAAATCAGGAATCACATTCGATCTTATTGCCCCTAGTGGAAGGGCTGCCTCCATTTTAGGATATGTAAGCCTTACACTTTCGCCCTAGTTCAAGGGTTGTCTCAAATCTAGAATCACATTCGACCTTATTGCCCCTAGTTGAAGGGCTGTCTCCATTTGAATCACATCATTGCCCCTAGTTCAAGGGCTGTTTCCAATTCGGCTATGTACGCCTCACACTTTGGTTGATTATTTCGAATGATGGTTTGAAAGCGAAGGAGCTAAGGAGGTCGGACCTTGAGTCAAGAGGGACCCTATGCTATATAATCAATTCCAGGCATGTTTTCGTAGGACCACGCAAAAATAGTTTTTGAAATCTTTTCACAAAGTGACTAATCACTCGTATTCTTACGAAGACAAGATAGAACCAATTTGAACCAAGCCAGGATCCTTCTCAGTACCCACATTAACAAAAATGATTTTATTCATCAAAGGCTTAGCACACCTCTCTTCCTCTCAGTTGATCAAACTTTGCAAATCCCGAGGAAATTCTTCCTCTTTGTTTTTATCAGAGTTTTGGAAATAGTTTTGAAAAACTTTGGTCAATGCGATGACTTAAAGGCACAGAGAAGTAGGTAAAAAAAAATTACTGTCATTTCATTTGGATCTTTTGGTTCAACAACTGAAACAGACTCAAAGGAAAGAAAGAAAAGACAAGACCAAAAACAAACAGGACAGTGATGCCTGGGTTAACCCCCGAGATCACCATACTCTGACACAACAAGACTGACTCAACTCCCAGTTCATAAAGTAAAATAAAAAAGCATTTCCAAATTGCTAAAATCAGTGCGTGCCATCCATCATGTTTAGAGTAAAATGTGTGCCATCAGTAGGTGGTTTATCCCGATCACAGGACCAGTCGTCCTATCCCCCAAGTTCATTGATCTAGTGCCGATAGACTTTGTAAGACCTGATGGAGTGATGATCTTGTTGTCAATCAGGTTTTGAATTTCATGGCGAAGGCGAAAACAACCGTCAGTGTCATGGCCGGATTGTTGATGGAAGGCACAGTACTTGGTAGCATTATACTTGGCTGGAAGAGGATTGGGGAGAGGCCGAAAGTCAAGGGGCTTGAGATGGCCTTGTTCTATGAGGATTTGGAGAGTGTTGGACAAGGTCATGTTAAGGGGATTGAAGGTGCGGGGATTACCAGTCCTTGAGAGATTGATAGAGGGGCCAGCATGTGTTGACTGAGTTTGATGATCTCTTACGAGTGTAGGATTGGAATTGAAATGGGTATTTCTGGTATGACATCCTTGTTCCTGGCTTGCCCCTTGATTCAAAATGCTCCCAACTTGAATGACAAAAGTGTCATCCACAGTTTTTGCAACAACTGTAAGCACTTGTTGTTTGTTCAACCCTCTGACCTTCAAAGCCTCAATGGCATACCAGAGATGTTCATGGGGATCAATGCTTACCCCAACCTTGTTCCTACCACTTGTTTCAATTTTGCCAAAAGATCGGGTGATTATATCGAAATGAGGCCCATTCATTGTTGACATATCATTACCCAGACTTGAAATAACTTCGGGTTGGCCATTTTCAATTGCAGCTCGCCTCAAGATTGGGGAGCTTTTTGACGTGAAATTTCTGGCACGTGATGTGGTCAATGACGGAGCCAAGATCCCAAAGGCTAAATCTGCCACAGTGCTCTGAAGATCTTCAATCATGCTCAACAACTTAGAAGTGGTGGGTTCAGCTATTGGTGCATGTGAAGTATTTGAACCGACTTGGTCTTGGTGAACTGGTTGGGCCAGGCCCTTTAGAGTGGGTTGGACTGGGAGTTCAAATTTTGGGGGTTGAGATGATTGGGGTTCTGGTGCATCCATCATACATAAATTCATGTTTTCTAGAATGAACACCTCAGGCTTGGGTAAATGGGTTGGGGTGATGTATATGCTAGGGTTGTAGGTGGATGGCAATGTATGGATCAGGTTGAGGTGTGGAGGTGATGGGTTAGTGGTGGCATGAGGTCTTTTTGGTGGAGCTATGATCTCTTCGTCAATAAGATCCTGAATCTTATGACGAAGACGGATGCAATGGGTCGTATCATGTCCGTGTTGTTGATGATAGGCACAGTATTTATTGGGGTCATGTCTTGGTGGAAGAGGACTTGGGAGGGGTCGGGATTCTAGGAGCTCTAGGTGCCCTTTCCTAATAGAATTTTCAAGGCTTGAGAAAGATCCATGTAAAGAGGATGAAAATTTCGGGCTTGGGGCCGAGTTCTTAGGCTATTTTCAGTAAAAGGATTTTTGATGGGAGTGGTTTGTGAGGTTGTGCTAGAAAATGGATCTGCTATCTTGGTTGTTGTAATAACGGTACTGACTTCAGCAAGCCTAGGAATAGTGTTATTGCTAGCATTGGTACCCCTAGTAAATGGTCTATTTGCCGGTTCGCTGGTTCTCTGAATGATTCCCTTCTTGAAAGCACTCTCAATTTGAACCCCTAACTCATGCAAGGCGACGAAGGTCGATAGTGGTGAGACGATCATTCTTTGCAACATGTCCGGTTCAAGGTTTTGGACCACTAACCTGACTTGTTCTCTTTCAGAAGGTCTGCTCGTCATTCTGGCTGCCTTTGCCCTCCATCTTGCCACAAAGTCAATGAAGGGCTCTTTGGGGTTTTGAGTGGTTGCTTCCAGCTCACTGATTGTTACTTCTATCTGAGTATTGTATGAGTATTGGTTAACAAACCCCTCAGACAGTTCTTCCCAATTCCGCTTCGTTGAGTCCTCTAGTTGGCGTACCAGAGGCCGTCTACATTGACAGGGTCCTCCCAATAATGAGAGTTTTTGTGCCCTAGATAAACCCATAGGCCTCAACACATCTGAAAATAGGCGTACATGCACAATCGGATCCCCGCTCCCATCAAATCTATCGATGTGAGGCATTTTGAATTTTTCTGGCAACCTGACTGAAGCCTCAGTGTACCCGTCCTCAATGTCGGGAATTGAATTGAAACCTTGAGATTTCTTCAAGGCTTTCTCAAGCCTAGCAATTTTGATCATGGCTGGATCATTCATATCGAATGGAATGGTTCCCGTAGGAGGTTGTACCGGAGGTCTGTAAGCTGAAGCTGTTGGAAACATCTCCTGAGGATCTGGGACCGGAGGAGTTTCCAGTGGTGGAGGGAGATCAGGATTTGGCTGGGCAATCGGAACCGGATGTACAGTAGATGCAGATGCCCCAGATGGGCGTCGCAGATCAGCGATGACTTCATCCTGTATGGCCAACCTTTGATCCATGGTTCTCAAAGTTGCCATCATGGCAGCAATTTCTTCTGTGTTCTGTGTCATTCTTATAGGTGGGTGAGATATTGGTGAATTGCGGATACGAATTGGTATTTCTGGAGTGCTTTGTACTGGTGCTGATGCCTGTTTGTTCTTTCTTCTCTGACCGACGGGAGAGAAACTAATACTGGCTGACCGTCAACAAGATCTTGCGTTTTACAAAGCCTACGAGAACGAGTCCAAACAACTTGGGGGATATCGAGTCTTTCTGAAGCTATGATGAAAAACTACCTAGCAAAAAGAAAGAAAGAAAACTTTTTTTACAAAAACGGACAACACTTCGGCCCCAATTCTCAATTAATCACAACATGCAGCTGAACTGTGATCCCGACTACACTTTGTTCTCAGACTGATTGCTCATCTGTGCCACTGCTATGAATCATCCCGTATATTTCACTGTAAAAGCACATACCACATAAAAAGAACCAAAACACCCCTATGAGGAGGTAGGGTTACCCTGTCCTAGATTTTGACATGATCTAGGTTGCACTATTTCAAGCAAGTGGTTTCATAACATCCTGTACGGGTAGCATCCTGTCCTAATTTGAATGGTCACTAGAGCGTACTATATGCATTAGGTCAAATAGTCACAAAGGGTACCTCAGCAAGACTACCTAATATACCTCTCACACCTAACACCGAAAAGTGAAAGGAGGATCAAACGGTACAGCGGTAATCCAGATCCAAGGGTTGTGTTCCCAACTTGACAGAGCCCATGACCGGTCAGCCTTTTGGCAAGCTTTGTAGGCAAGCCTCCGGCAAACCGTCCAGGAATAACAGATGGCAAACACAGGGACTTAGGCGCACCAATGCAAATGCAATGCAAAGAACATATAAATGCAGATAAAAATTCACATCATAAAGTTCAAGTCAAGTTCTCTAAATCCCCAGCAGAGTCGCCAGAAACTGTAGCTCGGCTTTTCGCGCCCCCTTTCGGAAGAATGAAATAGCCCTTACAGTTCGGACTCCACTTGTGTGTTGGTTCTGAATCTGATTTCACAAGTGCAATGTGAAACAGTGGAAACACAAAAAGAGTCCAAATCCGGCAATTGTTTTTGGAAAATCGATGTTTGAATCAAATACCAAAAATGGACTGCTTTGCCAGATTTCAGAGTCGCCACCTAAATATTTATTTTGGGAAATTTAGGAAACCCATGACTCGTGCCAAAGGCCATTAGTCCGTCGTTACCAAAGTGTCTTGGTTCGGGAACTTAGGTATGAGAGGGTCAATAATTGAACACCCCACTCACCCGATCAAAGATCGGCCTCTACTAATCATGATGTGGTTTTTATGTACAGTATATGTTCTTGTTCTATATGTAACATACAAGTATAGACTAAGTTCACAAAAAGTGGGAATGTTTGATTCCATGTTTGTTTTGAAAAAAAAATGTTTTGAATATGTATCACTGAAAATGGTGATCTCATATATACATGAATCAAAGTATCCCAATTCAAGTGATTAGCCTTCATCCACAGGCATTCAAACAGGTATATCAAATAAGCAGTTAGCCTCATGGTAGTATGTTTGATATGACAACAATCACACTTATGCAATATGCTAAAGCATAAAAACTTACCTTATGTCCGAAGGCGAGTCAAAAGAAAGTAAATAGTTAGAAAAAATGCATGATCCTAATTAATGCGATATGGCTAATGCAACACATACAATATGCAAGTAATAAGCTCGGCTACTAGCATGGCATGCGAGTCAATTCAAGGCATGTGATAGGCATGTATTCAAGTAAAGAGTTTGAATTTGACATTTGAATAATATGATGAGCCGAACTTTTATGCATGTAAACGAATGGATGCAAATCATGGAAAATGCTAATTTAAACATGATGTCCTTAATCTAACCATCATAAGCAGTGAAATAAAAGGGAGAAAGAATGGGGGTTGGAAGACATACAACTTATTACATATTTGTCCTCACGAAGGAGGGTCCGAATGAATTACTGTGCCCTCACGCAGGAGGGTTCGAATGTCCAAGTGTCCAAATAAATAATTATTACAAAACCAAATGAATAATAAATAGAAGGGGGCTGTCTAATTTATTACAATAAGTGACGTAAGGCAAGCCTTGACACAATAAATTCGGTATAACGTCCGACCGAATTCAATTAATCATAGTCGGGGTTACTATTCACCGCCGGAGGTACTATTCACTGCCGGAGGTTACTATTCACCACCGGGATAAATTATTTAAAGTAAGAAATTACAACAATTTATATACAATATTTAAATTGGTGCAGTGGTGCAGCCATCCTATTAAAGCGATAAAAAAGGTTATAAAACGAGGTAAATAAAGTATTGAAACAAATTAGGTACTATTCACCGCTGGGGTTACTATTCACCGCCGGAGGTACTATTCACCGCCGGAGGTTACTATTCACCACCGGGATTACAACAATTTATATACAATATTTAAATTACAGCAGATATGTAGGTGGTGCAGTGATGCAGCCATCCCATTAAAGCGATTAAAACGAGGTAACAAATTAGGTACTATTCACCGCTGGGGTTACTATTCACCGCCGGAGGTGCTATTCACCGCCGGAGGTTACTATTCACCACCGGGATATTAATTTAAATTACAACAATTTATGTACAATATTTAACTTACAGCAGATATGTAGGTGGTGCAGTGATGCAGCCATCCCATTAAAGCGATTAAAATGAGGTAACAAATTAGGTACTATTCACCGCTGGGGTTACTATTCACCGCCGGAGGTGCTATTCACCGCCGGAGGTTACTATTCACCACCGGGATATTTAATTAAATTACAACAATTTATGTACAATATTTAAATTACAGCAGATATGTAGGTGGTGCAGTGGTGCAGCCATCCCATTAAAGCGATATAAAACGAGGTAAATAAAGTATTGAAACAAATTAGGTACTATTCACCGCTGGGGTTACTATTCACCGCCGGAGGTGCTATTCACCGCCGGAGGTTACTATTCACCGCCGAGATATTATTTAAAGTAATAAATTATAACAATTTATATACAATATTTAAATTACAGCAGATATGTAGGTGGTGCAGTGGTGCAGCCATCC
This sequence comes from Camellia japonica, assembly GCA_030407325.1. Lineage (NCBI taxonomy): Eukaryota > Viridiplantae > Streptophyta > Magnoliopsida > Ericales > Theaceae > Camellia > Camellia japonica. Next base: position 27,819,429 of record JAPPVO010000036.1, on the reverse strand, counting down.
CATTAAAGCGATAATTAAAAAAAAAAACAGTTATACAACGAAGTAAATAAAATATTTACACAAATTATATCACATTTTTGAATTAAATGAAAATTTACAAAAATTCACCTTTTGGGGAAATGATGAATTTTCTGAGTCACAAACTTTCTTTTGACTACTCTCAAGTCTGTGGAATGTGTTCTCAATTCTCAATCCAAAATTTGAAATTATAACTTTAGTGGTTATTTTTTTAATGGTGTAGTGATGAAATAAAAATAAAAATATTAAAGAAAATATTTTATTTCTTTCTCCCTCTTAATCCTTCTATCCCTCCTAAACCTCCCCCCTCATAATTTTTCCCTCCTCAAACTCCTACAGAATTTTTCCCTCCTCAAACTCCTACAGAATGCGTCTCCTCCAGAATCCCCTCTTTTGAAATCCTCAGATTTCTCCCAAAACCCTCTCCGAATTCGTTCGCTAGCCTCTGCCTTATATAGGCATGAAATAATAATATAATAATATAATAATATAATAATATATATATAATATATAATAATATAATAATTAATAATAATAATATATATAATATATATTATATGCAAATGTGCGTTGTTGTTGTTGAGTCGGCGGCCGACTCGGTTTTTTTATTATTTTTATTTTATAATATATATAATATAATATAATATATATATATAAATAATATATAAAATATCTAAATATATAATTTATACCAAAATACTAAACATATAATATACTAATATAATTTTATATAAAATACTAAATATATAATATAATAATTTTAAACACATAAGATAATTTGTTTTATTATTTTCTTTTATATAAAATACACCAAAAATATGAACAAACACATAAAATTATGAAAAATTACAAAAATACTAAATTAATGAAATATTCAATATTTTAAAATAATTTGACCAAAATGGTGAAGGTTGGGATTAAAGTTTAAATTCCATCTCTTTTACTGAGGATTTTGTGAGAAACACAATCTAATTGTCATCATTGAGTAATCAAAAGAAAGCGCCCAAGTCTTAGGGCCAGTCAAAATGGGGTGTCTACACCGGCCCATGAGTACGACCCATTCCGGTTAAACTCGCATCCCGCCTAAGGCAAGGGCCGATCCCTGAATACAGGAAAAATATTTAAGCTACACAAAATTCCGGTAGCAAACTAATAGCAAACTATTAAACCATACGAAATGACGTGCTTAACCATTAAAAGTTGGGATCAAGAACATTCATCCGGCATAGCTAAACAAAAGATTTTCAGAGTAAGACTCAACTATATGAAATAACACTTTTTATTTGATTAAAAAGTTGTTACATAGACGCAATCCGCGTTCGAACATTACAATATCTATCTCTAACTTCTAAGACAAATCAACCCATCGACCTAACTCTTGTCATTTGAACAACCATCGCGGCTCAAAACGCATCGATCTAACCGCGCCCGAATCGGCATGTCGCCGGGCCTCTGACACCATCGACAATGTCAAGGCCAAGATCCAAGACAAGGGAGGTTAGGGGCAGCGGTCGTTGTGTCTCCTTTCGGGGCGATCTGCTTCAAACGACTTGGAGGCTGACGTGTTTCCAGTTTCTCCTTTCAGCGGTCCACCTCCCACACCGGAGAATCCTCCGCCGCAAACCATCTGAGCGCCAAGTTCGGCCGGAATTTGAGCTCCTGCAACTATCATCACCATCTGATGGTGAGAACTCTTGATCATCCCACGCAATAGATGCTAGTGAGCCAAATATGTTTGATTGCATGAGGCGCCTGCCGTTTTATTCTCAGTAATGGCTGCGATCTCGAGGCCCAAATCCCGAAGTGATTTTATCAACACTAAACCCCACGAGACAGGCGTCGGTCAACATTCTCCATGACCTAGTTAACCCAACGGTTGGCTAAAACACGCGCGCATAGGCTGCGCAAGGGCAAAAATTACCTAGCCCAATCGGCTAGACATCTGGCATTCGAGCTAAGTCAAAATGCCGTAGCCCCTCCGATCCCTGGCTCACGGCTTCTTCAAATTTCAACAACACACGCCGCAATGGCTTTATTCAAAAGTAAACGGCCATTACATGTAGGCCGATCACGCACAACGAATCGGCGCATCAATTTAACATGCTGAGTCCGATTGATGTATTTACGTCTATCCAAACATTTATGCAATCAAATTAAACACGCACACGCCGAATGCGGGAGACAATTTGATATTTTCAATAAAGCGTCTTTTATTCAAAAAACCAAGAAATTACATAATTGCGAACCCGACCAGCGTTCGAACCTTACAATAATTAAAGTCATACGGCGTCGCCCTCATCCTCACTCTTCTCAACCTCGAAAGCAGAAAACGGAAAGTCCTTACTGTGGTAGAGAGGTGACGCCGAATCAATGCCTGACAAGCGAAGAGATTCGACGACTTGAGATGCCTTGATCCAACCATGCCTGAACCCACGATTTTCACATCGGCAAACCTCTTCGGCAAGCTTCTCCTTGGTCTTTTGGATTCCAACCAAGCGCCCTTCGTGAAAACCTTTTTCATAAGACCTCCCCTTGGCGGACTCCAATGCGAACATGCTCGCCGTTTTACGATCGGCAATGGCAGCGCTTATAAGCCGACTGGTAACCCTCTCTTCCACGATTGGATTCACCTGCCCTGCTGGTTGTACTTGTGCCGCTTTGATCTTTCTTAACTCACGTTCAGCCGCCTCCACGCGAGCCTCCAAACTGCGGATATGCTCTTCCTTTTTCTCCATTTCTCGGCGGGCGGCGCGCAATCGCATGCCGACTTCATAAGCCGTATAGAGCCCTTTCACCCCCCATGAATGCCCTCGCGAAACACTTCGTAGTCCTGACGACCAACCATTGACTGCTGAACTTCCGGAGGAAATATTTGTCGAGCAAACTCGACGCCACGTCTGGATCTCGAACGATCGAGTCCGCTTCCGTCATGGGCTTATTCTTCACAAATACTGCAAAACTTAACGGGCACGGATTCGCGTCTGATCTCCTTTCGACTTGGGCGTGTGGCGATCTCCCCTGGGACTGCCTATCCCGTCTGGGCGACCTACTACGACGTCGAGGAGATTGACGCCTCTCTCGACCCATAGAACTCTTACTCCCAGCACGCAAGGGCGCACCACGGTGTTCACTTCGATTCATATCACCGCCAAGCTCAGCCAATGTCTTGGCTTCCCCTTTGCTGTTAAAGAAGAGTTTGTTCGACATTCGCACAATAGATTTTCTCTCAGGAGTCTGAATCAGATACCTACCAGACTCTTAAAAGTTGTACCTTTGATCATTTAACACTCGCAGAGGCAGCACGATCGAGGCAAGTTCATTAATCGCGAAACCCAATCGCCTGACGCCGACTAAGTTGACGGCAGGACAAGCTTTTGGCTCAAGATCTTCAGCCTAAGTGCGTAGTACCCCAGCCGGCTCACAAGTTGATTCGGGCAAGAGCAGATTCATCAATCTATTCGGCTCAAGTACCCAGCCGGCTCACAAGTTGATTTGGGCAAGAGCAGATTCATCAATCTGTTCGGCTAAACTACCCCAGCCGGCTCACGAATTGATTCCTCAGAGCCAGAGTTCTTATCATGAATCCCCTGGGACAAGGGCAGATTCATCAATCTAAGGGTCCAAGATCAGTAGGCAGTGAAATTGCAAATGGTGATTTTGATGGGATATGTATTGAATCTGCAGGAACCCAGATATTGACCAATCTTTTCCTCTCTACCTTCAGTGGTTCTATTCGGCTCAAGTACCCAGCCGCTCGCAAGTTGATTCAGGCAAGAGCAATTCATCAATCTGTTCGGCTAAACTACCCCAGCCGGCTCACGAATTGATTCCTCAGAGCCAGAGTTCTTATCATGAACCCACTGGGGCAAGGCAGATTCATCAATCTAAGGGTCCAAGATCAGTAGGCAGTGAAATTGCAAATGGTGATTTTGATGGATATGTATTAAATCTGCAGGAACCCAGATATTGACCAATCTTTTCCTCTCTACCTTCAGTGGTTAGCGACTTCAGATTCAAGTAAGGAAAAAACTAAAGTTTGGACAAACGATATTCTATGTACGGCTTGTTTAGAAGAGTTCTAGATAAAATCATTCGTGCCACAGTAAAATCATCCGGCTCACGAGTTGACTGGCAAGAGCAGATTTATCAATCTATTCGGACCAAGTACCCCAGCCGGCTCACAAGTTGATTCAGAGCTAGAATTCTTTTTATGAACCCCCTAGGGCAAGGGCAATTCACAAATCAGGGTTTCCCCACAGTATATGCAATTCCATTTTACCAAATGCATGACAAACACAGAACTCTTTCATTAAAATTAAACCACAGAACTCTTTCATACAAAGTGTGTGGTGGTAGCAAAAATTACAAGAACTCTTTCATAGAACTCTTTCATTAAAATTAAACCACAGAACTCTTTCATACAAAGTGTGTGGTGGTAGCAAAAATTACAAGAACTCTTTCATACAAAGTGTGTGGTGGTAGCAAAAATTACAAGGAAATTTTCATTAATAAATTGCGCGCAGATGCTAACCAATTTATACATGAAAACTACCCTGAACCAACAAAGCACTATCCAAAAGAAGAAAAACAAAAACAAAAAGACGCCTGCTCAGTAAACGGCTCCCAGATCATTCGTCGGTATCGGATTCAAGTGGCTCAACATCCACCTGCTCATAAGGAATTGGCAAATCCAATGTAACCTCAGCGGCAGCAAGGGCTTTGAGCCACCCATGTTTGAACCCGCGATTCTCAAATTTGGACACTTCTTCAACATATTCCGTCAGAGCGGCGCCTCTCCCTGCCTCAAAGGCCTCCGATTCGGCTTTGTCGCGGCCGCCTTAAGCTCCTCTAACTGAGCTTCCGCTTCAGCAAGTGCTTCCTTGGAAAGTTTAAGCGATTCCTCGCTCGCATTTGCCCTACCCTCAAGCATCAACACGAAGCTGTTCGGCGACGCGAACCCTCTCTTTTCCGCTTCGGCTCGCGCGCTCTCCATTTCAGCTCTCATAATTTCGAACTCGGCCCTACTTTTCTGACCCTGCACCTCTGTTTGCAAATGGTCAATTCTCCCGAGAGCATCACGTAGGCGCGACCCAAGTCGGCGATCTTCCGATCGTCTGCAAAACAATTCGGTATGATTAGACGCCTTTAACAAACAAGAGCGAATGATGGTGACCTACTAGGAGTGCCGATTGAGCAGTTAGGGCAACGGCCATAATATCAGGCACGGCACCGAAGGCTTTGTTGTCAGCCGGCAGAGAAATTGAAGCCGCCAGGCTCAGAGCCACGGCTGGATCCTCGATGGCCGAAGCGTCGGATAAAATCGGCATATCCCTGATCTTTGGCTGAATAACGAACGGAGCGACCACGTCCGGTTCTTCAAGCCGAGGCCGTTTGCTACCAGGGCCAGCTTCTGAACTCGCTCTCCTCTCGGCACCACGCTTTTGGCCTTGCTCCGGAATCAACTGTTCCCCATCGGCCTGTTCTCCACCCTCTTTTCCCGTATCGGACGCAGCAACCTCAACCGTCCCCTCAGAAACGGGTACGAAGGGCTTGATCAAGCTGGGATCTGATGCGGCGCATTCAGCCTTCTTTCGGGCGGCCATCCGCTCGGCATTTCTTTTACGTGCCATTGCGTTAGGCTTTCCTTCGTCATACCCTCAAAGAAATCGCCGGTAGATCCCCCAAATTCGAAAAATATCCCGGAAGAGAAATCTGTTCGTCCTGAGGTGGATGGCTCGGTGGCCTCAAATGCCGAGCGTACGGCCTCGTTGCCCTCTACAACCCCCTCAGTAGACTCCCCAGCCGGATCGACAATCACCTCTACAACCGGCTCGGCGTCTTCCCCCGAATCAGAAGCTACGAGACCGATCTGCCTAAGGTTTTTGAAGTGGGGAAGATAAGGGCCGAGAGCTGTTGATTGCCGGCTGGAATCGGAATGTTATCTGCAGCCGAGAAAGTAGTGTAAGTGGGTTCGTACCGAAGGAGAATATGGGCGGCTCTCCCTTGCTGTTGTACGTTTGGGTGGCTGAAATATGTGAGTGCAGTCTTGATTTCCCCAAGAACCACGTCGTCAACCGAAGTCAGAATTTTCTTCAACCTATTACCTGCAGAAGATAAAAAGCGATTTAGGGAAAAGAGCCGAATAAGAGATAACCAACAACAAACAAGACATTGCGTGGCAACCTGGGTCACCCTTATGTCTGGGAATAGGGTCCAGGCGATCCTCCCTTTCAGCGAACTCCCAATTACCTCGGACGTTGACCATCACGTCGCCAACCCATTTACCAGAACTGGCAAGCATAGTCACCAAGTGATGGTCAGTATCTTTGGCCCTGAGAAAATATCGCCCCAGCCGACCGGAGGATTTGGCTAAGGCGTAACAATGCCGAATGGCCGGAATCCCAAGGTTAATCCTAAGGCGTCGATTCAACTCTACAACCCCCATGATGATTCGAAAGAAATTTACATTGGGTTGAGAAGGAATCAAACCCCAATAGCGGAGAACGGCCCTAAGAAGTGGGTGTAGGGGGAAACGAACCCCGCCCTCCGCAATGGATAAAATAGGGAATACGATCGTGTTTTGATCTTCCCTCTCCATGTCGAGAGCATTGTCCGTTACAAGGGATAAATGGACGTCGTCAGGAATAGAAAAATGTTGCCGAAACCGGAGATACGATCCTCAGAAAGGAGGTCTTTCAAATGTTTGGCCATCTTAGCAAAGAACTAAATATTCGCCGAAGCTAAAATAGCAAACAGAAAATAGGATTACAAAGAAGGGATAAGGAAACTTACGAAGAGCAGATGAGACAAGGGAAGACGAAGAAGTTGCAGAAAACGCGAGTCACGGAGGGATATACACTGGCGATCCAAAAGTCTCAGAAAATCGACGAAATGTGAATTCGAAAGGACCAAAGTTTCAAATCGCAATAAATGCTGAGATACACATGAATAGAGCGGGAAAGCGTAATGATGAGCAAAAAGGCGCGCCTCCTGACATATATTGGGGCACGCAAAGCCGCCTGACACTAAACTTCTCAAATTCTAACCAAACACGCCGATTAACTGCCGTCAACAGGGAGTTCGGAGGGCAATTGTGGTAGCCGAATAATTGGCGAAGATAAAGGAGGTATATTTCAGAAGCTGACGCTAGCCGGCAGATATCCCGCAAGGATAAGGGGCCGAATAGAATAAATAGGCCGAATGGGGAAGGATCCCTAGAGCCGAATAGTGGAAAAGATAATGATTGAAAAAGTAGGCCCTGGCCCCGAGGATCAGAAGAAACGAGTATAAATATAATGGCAATGGACTAGAAAAGGTATGTAAGAATCACTTCTAAAAACTTAGTCAACAAGCTTTCTTGAGTAGAAGAACTGACTTGTCCGTCGGAGTGCTAATTCCGGCATCCCCGACCGGAGTATTTGTATCTTTGCAGGTGACTAGCTGAGGATCATTGGCGTCTTCCAGGATCTGAAGAGTATTTCCAAACCACTTCCCCACAATATATTTGCTTTCTCAGCCCCTTGATTATATGTTATTCTATTCAGAGGCCTTTAGTAATCCAAGGATTACTGGCCAGTTACGATGCTTAACCTATATGGGCGAGTTTGGGTCGTGACAATTAACCAACACAGAGATTTTTGCTGAGGAAAGGCAGGTATGAATCCAATTCACCCACTTAGCACCAAAACCAAAATTTGATAGCATTTGGAGGAGATAGTTCCAATTTACTGTGTCATATGCTTTTTGGAAATCCAACTTTAAAATCAGGCCCTTTCTTCTTTATTTTTTCCACCAATCCACCACCTCATTAGCTATCAAGACACCATCCAGGATATTCTTACCCCCTAGAAATGTAGATTGAGCATTATCTATAACAACAGGAAGCACTTTTTTCAGTATATTAGCAAGTACCTTGGATAGAATTTTGTAAATGGAGTTTATGAGACTGATAGACCTGTAGTCTTGAATTCCTAGGGGATTGTCTTTTTTAGGGACCAATGTAATAAATGAGCTATTTAAGCCCCAAACCAAGCTACTGTTAACAAAAAATTCCTTTATAAAATTGATGATATCATTCTTCATAAATTTCCACCATTTTTTATAGCAAGTCATGTTAAACCATCCGGCCCACGTGCCTTATTCCCATCACAGTCTGCCACTGCTGCCCAAATTTTATGTTCAGAAAATTTCACATCCAAACTTCTGAAATGTTGGCTCTGTGCAATCACATTAAAGGGGCCCAAGAGCTTGGGTCTATACTTCCATTGCTCAGAGAAGCTTAACCTGAAGTGATCATACACAGCTTGTTTAACCTCAAAAGGTTCCTTCACTAATTCCTCATTCACTGACATGGAATCAATGGCATTGGAGTTCTGTCTTTTAGTAGCTATGATTAGGGGTGAGCAGCGGATATACCGATCCGCCTAAACCAACTGACCCAAACCGATCCGCTGCATTTTGGACGGATGCGTGATGATGAGCGGACGGTTGCGAATTGATTTTTTTCAATCCGCCTAGTTTTGGACGAATGGCGGATTTGAGGTTTATTTGGCTGCAACTGAACCAAACCGCCGAGCATCCCTAATAATTTGTAAGACTTAGTGTTTTCAATTTGTTTATATATTCTATTTGTGATTTCAATTGAAAAAGAGTTTAAATATTCTGTTGCATATGTTATGTTGAAAAAGAGTTTTCAACTTAAATATATTTTTTGAATTAAAAAAAAATAAATGTATTATTTATCTATATGTTTTAGTTTTTAAATCTAACTCTAAAAATAACAAATAAAAAAGATTATATATGCTGGTTGGTTTTTGTTTTCAAAAATAGATATAGATGTAACAATACAAAGGCATACAATCACTGCTACTGCTTTGTTCATGGTTTTGGTAGTTTGAATTGTTTTTATATTTTAAGAACCACATATTATAATACTTTATGTGGATGAGGCATGTTGTGATTGTAATATGTGGATGAAGTTTCAAACTTTCTTTTTTGATGAGGCATGTAGTGATTGTAATACTCTGTTAAGTCATTGACTGTAATTTTTTTTTTTTTTTTGGAGAAATTGCACAAGTTGAATTATGTTGAAAATTTATAAAATTTTAAACCGCCAAACCGATTCGCATCCATCCGCCAATCTGCTCAATCTACATCCATCAGATTTGCGAACGAATGCGAATTGATTTTCTCCAATCTGCCAATCTAGCGAACGGATGACGCATGGGAAGTTTCGTGGCCGCAACCGACCCGCGCCCACCCCTAGCTATGATGTGAAATTTTTTTGTATTTTTATCTCCCTTAAGATTCCAGTTCAACGTTGACTTCTGCAGCCAAATTCTTTCCATTATCTTTCTGAGCTTCCACATTTCACCCCTCACCTCTATTCTCCTTTTACCCTCATCCTCATCCAGGTCTCTACTCTCAGCAATTAGATCTAGGGCATGTAGGTTCTCTTCAGCTTGCTTCAGTTTAGAGTCCATATTCCCAAACACTTCAGAGTTCCACTGCTTTAGAGATTGTTTAAGTGCCTTCAACTTGATTTTTAGTTTGTACCCTACCCAACCTTCCACCTGAGTACCCTCCCACACTTTCTTCACTTCATTAAGAAAAGTTGGATGAGATGCCCAAGCATTGATGAATCTAAAATGCTTTGGGCCCCAGTTTCTGGCATCCTCCATTAGGTCTAGGAAGACCCCAAAGTTTGTACCTAAACCAGACCAACCATTCTGGTCCAATAAGGAACCTATCTGACCTGGTTCATCTCTCACCTTTCAATGAATTACACCATGTAAATTTTCTTCCCAACATAGGTAAGTCAATCAATTCAAGGCTACTTATGAAATTACAAAAATCTGTCATTCCCTTATCCCTTCTTACACAACCCTTCCTTTCATCTATTGATTTGATTTCATTAAAGTCCCTCTTATACACCACGGTTTGGGGAAAACAACCTTAAGATTGATCAAAGAGACCCATAAGCTTCTCATAGCACTTACATCATTAGATGCATACACATTCACAATCACACATTCCAAGCTATTAAATAAGGTACCTGATAGTATGATGAAGCTCCTGTTACAGCAGCAGTCAACTAGAGAAAAAACGTCAGGCTTCCACACACATAACAAGCCTCCAACACTCCCATCAGCATCTATATTCATGGAATCAACTAGGTCATAAGGCCAAATAGACTTCACAAATTGATCTGAAATGTTTGCCCTTTTTGTTTCTTATAACAACACCATATCCACTTTTTTTTCTTTGATAACTGCTTTGATTCTCATCTTCTTCTCAGGCCTATCAAGCCCTCTAATGTTCCAAGAAAGAATCTTCATAAGAACTTGCTTTTCACTCTTGAGCCACCCTTGATGCTGATCTAAACCCCTGCACCATCACTCCTATCAGTAGCCTACTCCATGTCATTCTCCTCCATTTCAATTATTTTCTTCATAACTTCATCATCTTTGCCTTCAAAATCAATGCCCAGACTTTTCGCAACTCGAATTGTAGCTTGAGCCTCCTTTAATAACATATCATGTTTGCTTGATGTACTGGTATGAGATAATGAAGAAGAAATTGCAGCTACAGCTACTCTAAAGATGGCCCCCCTTTGAAACCCCCTTTTCATCACTATTTTCCTCTAGTTTTTCGTACTTTTTCCTTTACTCTCCTTGCTTTCTATTCTCTTACTAGGTGTATTATCTTAATTGCTTTGACTATCTCCTTCATTATTATCATCAGCAATACCTTCTTCATTTTCCACCTAGGCTTGAATATGTGTTGGATCCAGATTCTCAACAAACCTATTACAACTAGGTCCTGCTTAGTTGATTTAGACATGCCCCTGTTCAGTTCATTCAGTAAACCATCAAAATGGGCTTGATCAAAGACTACTTCTAAATTAATGCTGGGTTTTGGAGGCCCATTTCCACTTAAGCTTTTCATAAGCCCATCCGAACCCAAGCCACCTTCAACTCTTCCACTTTCTGTGACTACTCTCTGCCGTTTCTTTTTTATTGCTTCCAACAGTCCACCTTGGCCCATATTGACCTCATCATTTTGACTTTTACTAGCAATACACTCAACTGAGGTATGAGGCATGCTTCCCTTGAGCCTCGTGCACTGACCCTCTTCTACTCTAGGTCCTATAATGATGCAGGTCTTATTTACTACAGAAATAGCAAAAAGACTACTATCTGCTCCCTCAGGCTCTGCCTCCATTCTGTCATTACCCTTTGTAGCTTGTGACACATCCTTTTCATAGGCCACCCCATCCCCTTGTTGCATCACGTCATTCACAACTTCCTCCTTTCCTCTATTACAGTTTGAAATTTGATCAACGCCGGTGATGCTATTAACAGAAACATCCCTCTCCTTGCTGCTATGACCTAGGACATAGACCAAGTTAGGACGAAGCTCTTCACTCACTCTAATTAAGTGCATATGACCTCTACATTCAAGGTTAACCACACTGTTAATCATCTCCATATGTGATGTAAGAATCCTGATTTTACCACATGCCATGGATGACATATTAAGGGTGCTCTCATTAATGTTTATGACCTTACCCCAGATCTCCCCAATCTTGATGAAGTTAGCTGTATTCCAAAGAGTGGGTGGAAAACCATAGCAGTTCAAGCCCACGTATCTCTCTTGCTCAATCTTCAGTCACATCCTCCATTCCACCATCGATTCACACCATTCATGGATCCAATCTTTAAGGTTCTGCATGCCTCTGTTTCTGCCCTCTGGTGAAGAAAACACTAAGTATGCAACTCTCCCACCACCATCCTTCACTTGCACATCAGACATACCTCTGGTATTGTAGACACCCCATTTTGACCGGCCCTAAGACTTGGGCACTTTATTTTGACCACCCTCACCAGAAAAATCAAATTGAAATTTTAAATCCCGAAACTCATCCATTTTGGTCAAATTAACATATTTTTATTTGAATTTATAATTTTGTATAATTTTATATAATTTTGTGTGTTTGTACAAATTTTTAGGTGTGTTTATATAAATTGGCATGTGATATTTTATAAATAAAAAATGATAAAAACAAAAAAAAAAGGAAAAATAGAAATAAAACATAAAAATAATAATAATAATAAAAAATACAGAGAAGGTGCTGTTTCTGCCGAGGGATATTTGGGAGGAAGAGAGAGAAAATGTTGAATTCGGTGGATGGTGATATTTATTGTTTTTAGCAGATTATAATTAGTGGGTGCAGTGGGTGGTGGAATAAAGAGAGGTGGTGGGAGTGATAAAAATATATGTTTTTGTTTTAGAGAGGAAAAGGCTAGACAGAGAAGATGGGTTTGTGTAGCTGTACAGCATGGAGGGCTGGGAGAAAATGAATAATAAAAAAAAAAGGGAACTCTCTCGCTCTTCTCTCTCTCTCACGGGATCATCACGGATTCACACACCAACTGATACACCACTCTCACCAAGCCACCATGGTCACGATTCACACACCAACACACACAACACAGCACCACCACCGTGACCATTCACACACCAACACACACAACACAGCACCACCACCGTGACCATTCACACACCAACTCATACACCACTCTCACCAAGCCACCATTGTCACCATTCACACACCAACACACACAACACAGCACCACCACCGTGACCATTCACACACCAACACACACAACACGCACCGACACACGGAGCCATGCACATCCACACTACAACACTCACCGCACCACCAGGATTCACACCCACACATTAGCATGACCAACCCACCTCTCACCCATGCATGGAGTGAGACACCCAACTCTCTCTCTCTCTAAGAAGACTCCATGCCCATACACACACTCATACGGGTTAGAGGAGGGACACACACGGCACACCAACCTTAAACCCACCTCTCTCTCCCTCTCGGCAGACCACACAGACCATCCAAACTCAAACTCATACTCTTCTCTCTCTCTCTCTCTCTCTCTCTCTCTCTCTCTCTCTCTCTCATGAAAATGGCGCTCCCTAGTGGTTATCTTGTTATTACCATTCTCTTGACCTTTTTCTATCAACCATTAGCAACCGCAGTTACATACAATGTGGTGAATTTGGGAGCCAAACCAGATGGGAAGACAGACTCAACCAAGTCTTTCCTGAGTGCATGGGATGCAGCTTGTGCCTCTGCAAACCCCACAACAATCTATGGCCCTGTTTGGTAGAGCTGTGGGAAAGTGCTTATAGCTTATGCCTAAACAGCTTATAGCTTATAACTTTCAGCTTAAGCTGATTTCCAGCTTATTCTTAAAGCATCTCCTGCCCCACTCAAAGAATAAGCTGATTTCTGACTTCCAAAAAGCTATAAGCTATAAGCTATAAGCTAAACCAAACACATCAAAATAGCTTAAATTAAGCTGAAAGCTGAAATAAGCTGAAGTTAAGTGCTGCCAAACAGGCACTATGTCCCACCAGGAAGGTATTTGCTTCACAAAGCAAATTTCTATGGTGAGCAGTGCAAGAACGCAGCCATCACAATCCGTATCGATGGCACTCTTGTTGCTCCCTCTGACTACCGCGCTATTGGAAATGGTGGAAGCTGGCTTATATTTCAGAAAGTCAGTGGGGTTTCCATCTTTGGAGGAACACTTGATGGCCAAGGGACTGGTTTGTGGGCTTGCAAAGCCTCTGGCAAGGCTTGCCCTACTGGAGCTACGGCCTCTTCTTGGTTTCTTAGGGTTTCGGTAGTTGTGATATTGTGTGGCACTATCTTTCTTAACAATGGTGGGGTTGTTGAAGCCTCACACAAAGTGTATATGGAGTACCGGTCTGTTTCTGCTGTTGAACTCAATCACCTCCACAGAACTGGCTTCCACTTTCAACCCAAAAAGCACTGGATCAATGTGATTTTGGTGGGGTCTACATGGAAGATGTGTTTACATGAGCTGGATTGGATTGAAGATACATGGATGTTCGGGGTTTAAAACTTTTATTTTTATTTTGAGTGTTTGTGAGGTTTTATTTTATTTTATGTTTCTCTCCTCTCTCCCTCATTCGGATCTGTAATAATTCAAATATTGTAATAATTCCCCCACCCCGCTTCTTTCTATCCCATTCTTTTATCGTTTTCCCTAACTGTGTGTATGTATATATCTTGACATGTCATGCATATCCCTGCTTTACATCCATGATCCATGCATAAGATTTGGCTAAATTTGCATCTTTATGCTTCAATTGATTATCTCATGATTCTGTGTGCTATCGTATGTTTTGAGATGATCCACATGCCATATTCTAGAAGCCAAATCTTTAGTGCGTCTCATAAGTGAATTGCATTAGGATTTTGTATATAAGAGCATGCATATTTTACTAACTTTTGTTTTGTAGTTGTTCGAGGGACGTCGGTCAATCTGTGAGTTTTTATGCTTTAGCATCCCATTTGTGTGTGATTTTCTTATTATGTTTAGCATCCTACCATGAGGCTAAGGCTAAATGATTAAATGATAAACTGTTGGAATGCCTGTGGATGAAGGCTTGTTGCCTGAATTGGAATGATTCAACGACTGTACGTTTTAGCCCACTTCGTAGTGGCAAATTCACAAATTCTAAGCCCACTTTGTCACGTGGCAAATTCAAACCCTTTTCGACAAACAAACATGAAATTGAATTGTTCCAATTTGAGCAAACTAGTCTATACTTGTATGCTTCACATAGTAAATTTTAGGATTTACTAAAATAATCAGAACATAAACATATAAAGAAAATAAAAGTCATATCATGGTTTAGTAGAGGCCGATCTTTTGATCGGGTGAGTGGGGGTGCTCATTATTGACCTTCCCCTCTCATACCTAAGGTTCCGAGCCAAGCATCCTTGGTTACGACGAACAGTGGCCTTGGCACCGAGTCATGGGTTTCCTAATTTCCCAAAATATTATGTGGCGACTCTGAGTTCTGATGACGCAGTCCATTTTTGACAAAATTGTAATAAAATGGATTTTCAATAAAAGTTGCCAAATCTGGACTCTCATCTACGTTTCACATTGCACTCGTGAGACTTTAGATCAAAGAGATCTCGGGAGTCCGAACTGTTTAACGCGCGCGGGTACCCCCGGGCATGTTACAGGTATGCAGCTCTTTTTTAAGATCAGAGCATTGATAGTGAGACCAGAGTTTTACTATCACACTATCAAACAACCATCCATTTCTATACTCCTCAGCAATCACCGAGATAGATTTCCCCCTTGTTACTTTACCCCCCGTCACGGCTTCTATATAAGACATCCCTTTTGTGCTGGGTACGTCCACTCTCATCCACTTTTTTTCTATTTCCACTGATGGTAGATGCTGAAGATCAGCTTGTGGTTTGACTTTGCTTAAATTCTTTGTGAAATCAGCTCGCTTGACCTTCAAAGCTCTGTCATCACACCATGTATCGTGGGCTTTTTAGATTGACATTTCAACTGCTACCGGACAGTCATATCGAACAAAGCCGAACCTAGCTCC
This sequence comes from Camellia japonica, assembly GCA_030407325.1. Classification (NCBI taxonomy): domain Eukaryota; kingdom Viridiplantae; phylum Streptophyta; class Magnoliopsida; order Ericales; family Theaceae; genus Camellia; species Camellia japonica. The sequence continues at coordinate 27,803,940 of JAPPVO010000036.1, read as the reverse complement.
TGTTAAATGCCTCCTTTTGCTGGGTATGTAAACATCTATGACTACCCCAAAGTTTGTGAACAGATTGTATAATCCTTTTGGATGCATTGAGTCTGGTAAATTGTCGACAAAAACATTGTGAACTTCACCCGTTCAGTTTGATCTACTACCAGTATGTCTCCTGTGGAAGACTGGTACTATTTACACACATACAAATAGGCAAAAGGGCAACAACAACAACTTGAAAAACACTTACTTTAAATTATAGATGATGAACCATTCTCTCCTTTCACCCCTCGTATTAGTCCTTTACTTTGCTTGCTTAAATCATGTTCTTGCACAACCCTTCACCCGTTTTCAAGTTCATATCATCAGTGCAGTCCCAGACACTCCCAGCCCACTGTTGATTCGTTGTCAATCAAAAGACGATGATTTTGGAGTGCATTTGGTGTACAATGGTCAGGAATTCCGTTGGAGCTTTAAGCTAAATTTCCTAGAAACTACTCGATACTTTTACCGATTCCAGTGGAATTCAAAGGACACCAGCTTTGATGTTTTCTCCGAAAGGTTGGTAGACTATTGCGAAACTCCGAAGTAGCCTTAGATATGTGTCTGGGTAGTAAAAACAAATGATTTCTATATTGGAAATGGTGTTTCGAATGGGACAAAGTTAAATACCTGGTGATAGCTAATCTTCTTGTTTTTTTTTGGAAAAGATAAGAATTTATATGATTGAATCATCATGCAAAAGAAAAACACAGTGATTTAGAAAAATTATGTATGGTTGACTATTTATGTTTAGTTTTTATTTGATGAGAATAAAACTTTGATCCTGAAGTCTAAATCAACTCTGGTATTGACTCATAAAATGTCCATTCTATCAAGTTGTGGAGTTGCTATTTATTTTTTAAATTTAAAATAAATGTAGAAAAGAAAAAAATTAAGGCCTCGCTTGGCAATGACATGTTTTAATCGAAAAGTCAAAAATTCACTATAAATTATCACATCATTCTCTCTACTTTTCTATACATATTTTCGTAAAAAGTTAAAAAATTACTAAAATGATTTTGTCAAATGTTTGAAGATTAAAAAAGATATCCAACAATTATCTTCACATGTTTGTCAAATGTATTAAGATTAAAAAAGTACATTTGTATATGATGGATGCAAGAAGAAATTTAAGATTTGCAATTAGAAACTCTCTCCCTCACAACCCCACCTAGCCGCAACTTGTCACCCTTTCTTAGCCATTGTAGCGGCCTTTTCTCCCCAGAACGAAACCTTAGGTTATAAAAAAAATAAAAAAAATTAGGGTAAATTATGCAAATAGTCCCTCTAGTTTCAATTTGTTCGATTTTGCTCCTTAATTTAACGGTTTGTATCATTTTAGTCTAATAAATAACAGTTGTTAAGTTAATTTAACGGAATGTCAAACAATGTGTCAATTTGGTCCTTGTACTTTACACGATATGTCAATTTGGTCCCTGTAGTTTCAATTTTCTCGATTTTCACAGGGACTAAATTGACACATTGTGGAAAATATAGGGACCAAATTGACACATTTTTGACTTTCCGTTAAATTAACATAACAACCATTATTTATTGGACTAAAATGACACAATCTGTTAAATTAAGAGGCAAAATCAAGCAAATTGAAACTACAGGAACCAAATTGACACATCGTGTAAAGTACAGGTACTATTTGTATAATTTTCCAAAAAATTACATAAAATGGGTCCAATTTATGTACTCATGTATTTATTTTGAGCAATGTTAGGAACATAAAGACCAAATGCAGATGTCTCACACAAGATCGGTGTCACATGTGGGTCCCACATTATGTGGACTCAACTCTTTGTGAGGCATTTGTATCTCATTCTATATTTGATTCTCTATGTACTAAAACTTATTACCAACCAACCAAACCAAGCCTTAGGTCCCATCAAATGGGGTCGGCTACATGAATCCTTCTTCTCCACGCAGCCCTATCAAAGGCCATTTCATTAGTCAAATTAAGTAGATTCATATATCTATTTATAACGCTAGTCAACGGTAATCTAGGCCTACCCCGTCCCCTAACACTTCCATCTACCGTTACATCATCGCATCTCTTCACTACTGCCTCTGTTGGTCTCCGTTGAATATGACCAAACCATCTCAAACGATTCTCTCTCAATTTATCTTCTATCGGTGCTACTCCTACCCATTCCCGAATACACTCAACTTATTAATACAAGAAAATCTGCGAGTTCACAAACTGTCTTGAATTGGACTTTTACAATGACATTTCATTATCTTGTTATTTTGAACTTTTGAATTTTAATTTTGTTCATTTCGTGTTTAAAGTTTTTAATTTGAGCACTAGCAAAATGAGTCCATTCCAAGTCACAAACAAGGTGACCCCAAACTATCGAGAGAGTAGATAATTGATAGATAATTATAATGATATGATCAGATCACTTATTAAAAAATAAACTAAAATTAAGATTTTGATAGGGGCAAAATATCTCATCTTCCAGATCTTTCTTATTCTCGGAGAGGTCATTTCCTTGAACAAAGTGGTTAGAAAGAATATTTCCCATATGCCTTCTACATGAACTCCATCCTACATCATGAAGTGCTTACCCACCCATAGCTTTACAAGGGAGTGGATTTTGGAGAGACAATTTTTGGAAAAGAATTTTCTCTTCTCCATTATCTACATTGAGAGTGAAAGTGGGAGATCCATAGAAGAGTCTCACCATTATTTTCTCTCTAACTACTTTGCCTTTTTCTTTACCCAATTTCGTATCTTTATCATCTCTTTACTATTGTGTTTCTAGTTACATCCATTGAACAATCTAAGCCTTTCATCATTTCTAGAAGTTTCAAAAATTCCGACGATATTCGACTTTTCTGGTTGACATTCGAATATTCCGACGACTTGTTTGATGACCTTTGAATTTTTTGGTGACACCCCCGAAACCCTCTCATACAAAAATAAATCAAGACAAGAAAAAAATAATTAAATATCAGTTTGTCAAATGTTTTTAAGGTTAAAAAAGATATCCAACAATTATCTTCACATGTTTATCAAATGTTTTTAGGTTAAAAAAGTTCACTTGTTTATCAAATGTTTTAAGGTTAAAAAAGTACACGTGCATATGATGGGTGCAAGAAGAAATTTAAGAGTTGCAATTAGAACCTCACTCACTTACAGCGCCGCTTAGCCGCCGCTCCTTTCCCCTTAGCCATTGTTGAAGCCTTCTCTCCCAAAACGAAACCTCAGTTCACCAAAAAAAAAAAATCAAATGAATCCAATATATAGGAGCAGGCTCCTCTTCAGATCAAATCGGATTAAAATGAGTTGTTGGACTCATCACGAAATTCGTATTGATAATTCGAACCGTTCAATAAATAGAGCTCCTCGAGTATTTCATTTTTATAAAAAATTACGTTAATTGGATATAAATATTTACTTGATCAAATCACATTTGTGTCAATAGTAAATATGATTTTTTAAAATAAATTGTTGACAAAAATATAATTCGATTAAGTGTTCATCAATATTCGATCAACGTAATTTTTTATAAGAATGAAATACTCAAAGAACCTTAGATAATCAATAGTTCGGATCATCTATCTAGGCTCCATGTTGAGCCCATGGAGGCCCAACAACACCTCCTAGTTAGAAAACCTAATTGGGGAGGATCCTGCTCCCAATACATATACTCATGTAAATGTTGAGAATAAAAAGATAAACACAGATGTGTTACAGAAGATGGGTACCACATGTGGGTCTCATATTATGTGGGCTCTATTCTTTTATGAAACACCTATATGTATTTAGTTCTCTGCGTACTGAGACATATTAATACAAGAAAATCAACTAGTTTACAAACCGTCATGAATCGGATTTTTTAGGACATTTTCATCACCTTGTTATTTTGATTTTTTAAATTTTAATTTTGTTAGTTTCGTATCTAAAGTTTTTAAAACGAGTCGACTCCAAGTCCCAAACAAGGTGACCCCAAACTATCGAGAGACTAGATTGTAATTACATCATAGATAAATTATAAATACACTTCATGAGGTTTAATTAAAATACGAATTGTTTCTTATGGTTTTGAAAATTATATTCCACCCATTGAGGTTTCTAATTTCATAATAAATCGCTCATTTTATTAATAAATCATCAAGTAATTAATAGTTTTTAATGATATTAGAAATATGTTTCAATTAATAATTTAAGTAATTTTATTATTATATAGGAGAGCAATTATGAATTTTATTTTTTTAGCTAATTCTGTTAAATAAATAACTCTAATAAAGAGGTATTTGTAATTTTTCAAACCATAGGGAGCAATCTGTATTTTAAGCAAACATCAGAGGATGTATTTGTAATTTACCCTTATATCATCAAGTCACTTATTAAGAAAGGGAAATTCTATTTTCATACACTTAATTATTTCAGTGCACACACTTAATGAAATATTATTTTAATGGTAATTATACCATAAACTAAAATGATCATAATGGACATCCACTAGCACCTATAATATTATATGAAAATATTCTCTATACACATCTTTTAAAAATAAAAAATAAAAAATCTCAATGCACACATTTTGAGTAAAAAAAAAAAAAACTAAACCTTAATTTTTTTTTTTTATTATTGTCACTTTGCTTGCTACACACTTTATACCTCTCTATTACTTGCAAGTCAATACTCTCATGACAACTCTCATATTGCTTTAATTTCTAGATTTATACTCTATTAGTGATGAAAATGTTAGTTTTTTTGTTCAGAACTTTTTTTTTTTTTTTCCTTTTGCAGTTTTCAGTTAGACAACTAGTGTTGAATTATTTCATTATATTTGAACATCAACTATCGAAAGTTTTTTTTTTTTAATTTTTTTGGGAACAAATTTGTCGAACTAATCACTTTTATTCAAAAGTTAAGTGTCGAATTAAATGTATAATTTCGGAAAACTGGTGCCGAAATCTCCAAACCGAAAAACATTAAAAAAAATAAATTTTTAAGTTAGAAAGGAGGGTTGAGTGGTGTGTATACAATGATTACGAGTGAAGGGTATAATTGTAACTTTCAATGTGTAGATTGAAAAAATTAATTAAGAATCAAATTAATAAGTGTGTGTGCCTAGAGAAGATATGCCATGAGGTAATTAAGTGTGTGAAAATATAATTTTCCATTAAGAAATGGACTAAAAATATGATTTTGATAAGGGCAAATCACATTTTTATCCCCTTAAACCAAAAAGGTAAAAAAAAAAAAAAAAAAAAAAAAAAAAAAAAAGACAACATTAAAGATGTGTATCATAATTAAAATAAAATAATATAATTTTTTACTTTCTGAGTCATAATTAAAAAAAATTGTCATAATTACATATAACATGAGATATAACTAAAGATCTCATAAATTATAACTAAAATAATGTCATAACTAATGAAAAAGATGACATAACTAAGGTTGCATATAGTACACCCCTTTCAAAAGTGTGCATATTATAATTTTCCAACAAAAAAAAAATACTATTGTTTAATATTACTTTACCCTCTTAACTAAAAATTATAACACTTAACCATTATCATCTATTAATTTTTTTCAATTTAGATGTTAGTGATGAAAATACCATTTTAACTATAGGATACTTTGCCCCTTGAACTATCAATCAATAGCACTCTACCCTCTCAACTAAAACAAATGCTTGATTTTTAATTTAAAATAGAATTTTTTTATTTTTTATTTATTTTATGTTTAGTAAATTTTTTCATATTTTAGTACAAAATTGTAAATTTTTAGATGCACCTACAAGTTAAATATTTGTAAATAAATTTTTGAAAAAATCACTAAAGATGAAAAAATATAAAAAAGAAAAACTAGTATATTTTTGTATTTTTTTTGTCTTTAGTAACTTTTTTTTTTAATTTCATCATAAATATTTTCTCTTTGTTTGGTTTGGTTGTAAAATTAATTTTTTTAACAGACTAAAAATTAATTTAATGATAAAATGAAAAAAATAAAAATAAAAAGGTCCAAACTGAAAATGATGTTGGGTGATAAGTCAAGGGGATACAATATGATTTATCCTATTGATGAAATGGTATTGTAGCCATAAATGTTAAAATTGAAAAAGAATAGTAAATAAGGGGGGTTATTAGTTGTTACAAATTATAGTTGAAGGAGGTAATAAGGCCAATAGTTGAAGGGGGTTAAATTTAATTTACCCTTGATAATAGAACATTCATTATTTTGAAAGCATATGTGATTTGATTAGTTTGATCAATTTGATTTTTTTGTATGAATAACTCAAATGATCTTCAAAATAAAAATCTTAGATGATCGAAGTGAGACTCATAATAGATCTACTAAACCAGGTGTGTCTAATTGGCTCGTCCACCTACACAATCCCATTTCTTATAGGAAATTATTCAACACTCATGGGGTAATACTCCATTCTAATTATAGATTGACATCTAATATTTTGCCTCTTAAAACTCCAACGCAAAAGTTATGGATTCCATGATTTACAATTCATTTGGAGCACTGCCCAGACTTACTCTAAGGACATGTTTGATTAGTAAGATTATAGTATAGGATTGAGATTGTTAGTTCATGAACTCACAATCTTATATTTAATTGCAAATTTTATTAACCAGATTATATGTACGGTGGACATTTAATCTGATGAAATTGGTCAGTTTTTAATATTCAAGATAATTTCAAATATGATAGAAAAAAAATAAAATGAATATATAATAAATGATTATCTCACTAATTTAATTGAATAACTAATCTTACATTAATTCATAAAATTATTAATCATTTTACTATTAATCTTGTTAGTCAAATTGGGGCTAAGAGTGTCAACAGCAATCCCCCTAAACCCACCCCTTACCTATTTTAGGGGTTGAAATCACTTTATACATCTCCAGCAACTCCCCTAAACAATTCCCTAAACTAGTTTTTGCTACAGTGACTCCCTATTTGTAGGGAGTCACGGTAGTTTCCTTATATCTGATAAATTCTTATTTTATTTCGTTGAAGGCGTGAAGGGGAAGTCCCCTGGATGTCCTTATTTTATTATTAAAAAAATATTTAAATTTAAAGGTAATTAAAATATTATTTTAATATAATAGAGAAAGAATAGGGAGTTTGATAGGGAAAGTAAATGAAAAAGTGATTCTTAAAATAAGAAATGAATTTTTTAATAATATTTTAAGGTAAATTTAAGTAAACTGCTGGGGATGTTCTAAGAGCATTGAATAATTTTTTCATTTCCAACTGATTTCCATTCTTGCAAAATGGTCAATCAATTGCTTGCTTGATTTAGAATTATTATAATGTAGATACTTATACGTAATTTATTTAAATGCTCATAATTAATTATAGGGGCATTTACACGTGCAAGTCATAATTTATGAACTTATACTCCATTAAGTTTTAATTAAGATTTTTCGGACATTCAAGTCTCATTAAATTTTTAATAATTAGAATTGTCCTTCAAATAATGATTGTTCATCATTTATGATTATCTATAAATATGATGATTTGACATTTATTTTGATTTTCAAAACTTTAAAACATCAACTTTCAAATTGAAAAAATTAAAAAAAAAATAATAATAATCAGTGTGTTTGGTTTCAGTGTTTTGAAAACTGAGTATTTTGTTTTTCGTATTTTTTTTTATTTTTAGTGAATATTTTTTCAATTTTAAGCAAAATTTTTTTAAAACTTTTTTAAATGCACCTTACTTAGATGTATTTAAATAGTGAAATATTTGTGAAAAAATATTTTAAAAAACTAATAAATACACAAAAATATGAAAAATATACTGATTTTTTAGTTTTTTTTTTTGTTGTCTTTTTTGGTATTTATTAAATTTATTAAATATTTTTTTCACCAATTTTATACTTTTTAAGTGTATTTATGTTAGGTGTGTCTAAAAATTTTTTTAAAAAAAAGGTTACTTAAAATATTAAAAAATTCATTGAAAACATTAAAATACGTAAAATAAAAAAGTAAAATTTTTTGAAAATTAAAACCAAACAAGCTGAATGTTTTTTTTTTTTTTTGAAAAAATTGAAAAACTGAAATAATTTTTTTGTGCAAAACTAAAAATTTTGTGTCTATAAAGGAGCATGATGACAAAACATAACTGTGCAAAACTAAAACCAAAAAAAAAAACAAAACAAAACAAAACAAAACAAAACAAAAAAACCCTTCAAAAATGAAAATTTTGATAATGTTCTTAGTTTTAAAACTGAAAAAAAACTAATAATGTTCTCAATTTTATTGGATAGTTGAATCAAACCAACAAGTAGAATGTTAAAAACCTTTAATCTGATACTCTGGTTTTTGTTTTTCTTCTTTTTTTTCCATCAGTTAGTGAAATAATTATTTAAAACATTACTATGCAAAATTGATAATATTCTTAGTTTTAAAAATTGAGAAAAATTAATAATATTCTCAGTTTTACTAAGTAAGATTTATTGGTTTAAATTTGTTTTTTTAAATACAATCTCAGCTATCATAACATTTGTAAAAAAGACTTTTAAGTAATTAACTCATAATTATATTTACTGTAAATGCAAAATGCAAGTACCATTTATACACATACACGCATGGGCACAAGGCAACAACTCAAAAAACACTTCTTTCAAATTATATGATGACGAACCATTCTGTTCTTCTGATCCTTGTCTTAGCACTTTACATTGCTTGCTCAAATCATGTTCTTGCACAATCCTAACCCCAATCCCAACCCTTACTACCCTTGAGACGTTTTGAGGTTCATATCACCAGTCAAGTCCCAAACACTCCCGGCCCATTGAAGATTCATTGCTAATCGAAAGACAATGATCTTGGAGTGCATTTCTTGAACTCTGGTCAGGAGTTCTACTAGCGCTTTAGGGAAAATTTCACAAAAACTACTCTTTTCTTCTGCCGATTTCAGTGGAATTCAAAGGACACAAGCTTTAATGTTTTCTTCAGAAATATGGTAGATTATTGCAAAGAAAACCGGGAGCCTTGGCTGTGTTTCTGGCAAGTAAAACCGGATGGTTTCTATATCAGAAATACCACCCCGACAAAGTTACATAGCTGGTGATCTATGAAGCACGGGTACTGCAAAAATATTGTCGTACACGTACCGGATACTTACCAGGTGCGAGTACGCATACTAGTACGGCTGCACGTGTACCGGGTACGAAAAAAAGGAGCCCGGTAAGTTTGGTTCAATTGGGTACGACTTGGGTACGGCATGGGTACGCCTTTGGTGCGTTTCGGGTATGCTGGGGTAGAAATCAAATTTCCAGGAGAATTGAGGGGTACCGAAGCAATATTAAAAAAAAAATCAGAAAAAAAAGAAGGAATATACAAGAATGACCTAGGTTTTGCCCTAATCTTTTCACTTCAGCAACACAGCAGCAAAGAGGCGACCCATCCATTCCCTTCGAAGGCCTCCGGCAACGGCAATGCAAGGAGAGTTCCGGTGAGTGCTCTTCATCTTCTTCTTCATCTTTTTCTTCTTCTTCGTCTTCATTTTCTTCTTCGCCTTCTTCTTTTTTGTCTACATCTTCCACTATCATCTTCTTCGTTTCTTTGTTTCTTCTTCTTCATCTCATATATTTTTTGTTTTGCAGATCAGCAAGCAGCTGGTTTTGTCCCTTCTTGCATCTCTTCGTCTTCCCACCGGTGAGAAACTAGTTAGAATTTTTGGGCACCACTGCATATCAGGAAACAGCAAGCAACTGGTCAGAATTTTTTTCTTCATCTCTTTGTCTTCATTTTTATTTTTTTTCTTGTTTCTTCTTTCTTCTTCAGAGAGGTAGGACCTGGTCAGAGAGGTAGAACCAAAAAAAAAATTAGAGAGGTAGAACCAAGTTATTCAATCATACTTAGAACAAAAAAATTAATAATCAATCATACTTACCAAAAGTTAATAATCAAAAAAATTAATTAGAACAAAGTTATTTCTTAACAGAAGACTATTAATCAAAAAAATTAATTAGAAGTTTAGAACAAAGTTATTCCTCAACAGAATGTTAATAATCACAAATATTATTTTTAATAATCACAAATATTATTTTTTATGCTTATAGGAAAATGAGTTCATCAAGCAGTTTAGGTTCATCTGCTGTAAGTGCTTCTGCTCCTTCCATTGATCAATCTGGAGATGAAAATGCTCCTCTTTGGGGCTATGTTACAAAATTAGTCAAAAAGGGAGAAGGAGGAAGTGGTAATACAAAATTTAAGTGTAATTTTTGTAACATTGAGTACCAAGGGTCATATTCTAGAGTTAGAGCGTATTTGTTGCTGCTTACTGGCCATGGAATTAGAGTGTGTGCAATTGTGAAGAACAAGAGTGATCTTCTTTCTGAAATTCGAAAGGTAGATCAAGAAGCTGAGAACCACAAAAAGATGGCAAAGCCAAAAAAAATTCCTTTACCACCTCCATCTTCCGGTGTAGGAGATGTTGGAACATTTAGAATGGAAGGTTATGCACCAAGAAAGAGAAAGGCAATTGGGAGTAGTCCTTTAGATAAGGCATTCAATCAAAGTGCCAGAGAACATTTACATTCTTTAATTGCTCGTATGCTCTATTCAGCTGGTTTGCCTTTATATTTGGCTAGGAATCCGTACTTTGTGGATGCTTTTCAATATGCTGCTGAGAATCAAATTGTTGGGTATGTCCCTCCTGGATATAATTTGTTGAGGACTACCTTACTTCAAAAAGAGAGGGCAAATATTGAAAGGTTATTGGAACCAACTAAAAAGTCATAGGATGAGAAGGGGTTGAGTATAGTATTTGATGGATGGACTGATGCACAAAGGAGGCCTCTTATTAATTTTATGGCAGCATCTAATGGTGGAGCTATGTTTATAAAAGCTGTTAATTGTGAGGGTGAGACTAAGGTCAAGTATCATATTAATTAGTGACGTGATTGATGAAGTAGGCCCTAATAATGTAATTCAAGTAATTACTAACAATGCTCCTGTTTGTAGTGCAGCTGGATCAATTATTCAAGGTAATTATCCGAAGATCTTTTGGAGACCTTGTGTAGTGCACACTTTTAATCTTGCTCTTAAGAACATTTGTGCTGCGAAGGAAATTGGAGTTGCTGCATATGCTTATGATGAATGCCATTGGATCACTACTATGATTGATGATGTAATGTTTGTGAAAAATTGCATCATGAATCATTCTATGAGATTAGCTATTTTTAATGAGTTTGTACCTTTGAAGCTACTTTCTGTTGCAAATACACGCTTTGCATCTGCAATTGTTATGCTAAAAAGGTTTAAACTTATATATCATGGTCTCCAAACAATGGTGATAAGTGAGAAATGGGCTTCTTACAAGGAAGATGATGTTGGGAAAGCAACTGTTGTAAAGGAAAAGTTGTTGAATGATGTTTGGTGGGATAAGATTGAATATATACTCTCATTCACATTACCTATTTATGAGATGCTTAGATTTTGTGACACCGATAAGCCATGCCTACATTTAGTTTATGAGATGTGGGATTCAATGATTGAACGGGTGAAGGCATCCATCTATAGGCATGAAGGGAAGTCAGAAAATGAAGAGTCGTCCTTTTACTCTGTAGTGCATCAAATATTATTAGAAAGGTGGACAAAAAGTAGCACACCTCTTCATTGTCTTGCTCATTCTTTGAATCCAAGGTATAATTCACATTAGACTCGTAGTTTATACTTTAATTTTTTTTCATTGCATAATTTACTTATTATTTTTTTCTAATTATGAAATCTAGGCATTATAGTGAGATGTGGCTTCATGAAAATCCCATTCGTGTTCCTCCTCACAAAGATGTTGAAATTTCTGAGATGAGAATCAAGTGTTTTAAGAGATACTTTCCTGATTCAGATAAGAGAAAGGTTGTTAATACAGAGTATGCTAAGTTTTCAGGTTGTTTAGAAAGTTTTAGTGACTCTGACTCAATATGTGAGAATGACCGGTAATGGGTCGAGTTGTTGAATGTTGTAATATAACATTGTCTAAAATGGACAAAAACGTGTTTTTCAGAAACTTGTTCTTAATTTCAGGGACGAAATTCTTTAAGGGGGGGAGGTTATAGCGATCCCGGGTTTACCCCTTGTTGTACAGTGATCCGGACATGTGTCCGTGGGTGTTAGTAGTTGATTATTATCTGGTTTACATCATTTCCTACTTTGTATTTGAGTTATAGGATGTGCTAGGTAGGTTTGTTACAGGTTGGTTGAGCTTAGGAACCAAAACTAGTTGTCCAGATTTTGGCCTGTCCGCTCGAGCGTGACTTTTGACGCTCGAGCGGGAACCTTGATGTTGCTTGTCCGCTCGAGCGAGGGTTTTGGAGCTCGAGCGGGGAATACACCCATCCAGTATTTCCTGTGTAATGTTGGACGCTCGAGCGAGGGATTGGCCGCTCGAGCGGGAGGTTGTGAATGACACTCGAGCGGGGAGTTGAGCGCTCGAGCGGGGACCTGGTATGTCGAGATTCTGGGAGTGTGCATCCGCCGCTCGAGCGGGAGTTTGGCCGCTCGAGCGGGAGTCTGTGAGTGGCGCTCAAGCGGGGCGACTCTTATTTAAAAGTGAGATCCGACTTTTTTATCACTTTTTCTAGATCTTTTCTCTCTCTTACTTTTCCGAAAAGCCATTTTCAGAGCTTTTCACTCTAAAACTGGCCCTTCTCTCTTAGATTTGATCTAGTAGGAGTTGTTTGCTCACTTTTGGCCTTTACGAAAGTTGTGTTGATCGTCGAGGGCTACATTTTAATCTGAAAATTTCAAAATTTGGAGCATTTTGGTTTTGGTCTTCATCTCCATTGGAGCTCAAACTCTGAGGTAGGGATATCCTACTCCTCTTTATGAACTTTGTCTTTAAATTTTGGTATTTTGAGATGTTGGGGGTTGTTGTGTAATTTTGAGAGAGTTTGGGGCTTTTGTGAAATTTTACAAGTTGGGGTTTTATTTATAATAGACCCATGAACGTATTTAGCTTAGAGAAATGGAATGAATGTGGAATCATTGATAAAAATGGGACCTTAAGGGTGGTAATGTTAACTATGGAAAATGCCCTAATTACATTGATTAATTAATTGGGATAACAAATTGTGAGAAATGAGGAATGGAAGTGGAAATGCTGAGAGTGGGAATACGTGGGGATTAAAGGGTGTAGTTGAATTACTTATCACTCACCGAATTGAAATGTTGATATATTATCCGTTTTGTGCATTTATTTTCTGTATAGAAATAACTGCTTTGGGTTATCGGTGGAGGATAGTCTTGATTGTTGTAGACAATGCATGATGACTAGGCAAACTAAAACTGATCATTGAAATGTGTCATTGAGTGTGACAGTTGAAAGAATACATTAATTTTATGTATTGATTGGTGATGTGTATAATTATTGTTTATATGCATTGTGTTGTGTTGGAGAAGATAGGGGATGTACTCCACGGTTTAGGGGATGATAGGGGATGGACCTCTAAACCGGATGTTGTTTGGGAGAAGATAGGGGATGGACTCCATAGATATAGCTTATATGCTTATCTAGTAATGTGTTGACACAGCTCATACGCTTGTCTTTGGAAGTGTGATATTGCTCTTAGGCATATCTACGGAAGTGTTGATATAGCTCATATGCTTATCTGTTAATGTGTTGATATAGCTAGTATGCTTATCTTTTATTGAAATAGGAAAATGTTTAATATGAGTTACTGTCTCATATAAGTGGTTTGGCCAGGTTCTGAGCCATGGTTATGAATTGAGAATTAAAAAGAATGGAAAATGAATTGTAACATGGACTTGTATGTCATGAAACTGTAAGATGATATAAGTGGATGTACCAGTGTTGGCCATCTATCAACTGCTAATCTTTTAATCATTAATCATGGTTGGTTAAGTGTATTTCTACTGGGCTGTGGCTCACCCTATATGGGAACATCATTTTCAGGTACAGGTAGCATGCCACCTCCAAGGACATAGCTTGGGAGGCTTGAGGCGAATGGACTTTTTGGTTATATATATATATATTTTTTTTTTTTTTTTTGATGTATTACAAGTGGATTCAAGCCAAGGGCTTAATGTGTAATTGAGCTAGTGCTCTCTCTCTTTTTGTAACCAAATGTTAACTTGGAAAGCTGTAAGCCCTTAGGGCATTTGCTTTTGTTGTTAACATGTTATACCTTTTGTAATGAAATTCTGATGAATAGAAGAATGTGGATCTTTTATATAACAATGAATGTCTATATTGATGGGTTTAATGTTGTTATTTTGAGGGCGTTACAATGTGATAAAGGAGTAATGGAACCAGTGGTTTGGTGGTTGGCACATGGCTCTTCTGCACCTATGCTCCAATCCTTGGCAGTGAAATTACTTGGCCAACCATGTTCCTCATCATGTTGTAAAAGGAATTGGAGCACCTACTCTTTCATTCACTCTATGAGGAGGAATAAAATGACACCACAACGGTGCGAGGATTTGGTTTTTGTGCACTCCAATATTCACCTCTTATCAAGGAGGAGTCAACCATACACAGAAGGAGAGACCAAGTTATGAGACATTGAGGGAGATGCAATTGATTCATTGGAGGATTCTGGTTTCCTTGAAATTGCAAATCTTTCACTTGATGAGCCAGAGATGGAAGCTATTTTATTCAATGATGAAGTTGATGGAAGTGAACTTTGAAGTGTCAAGTTTAGATACATAGGGCTTTCTTTTGTTTTTTCCTTTGCTTGCATTATGGACTAAATTGGCCTTGTTTTTTCTTTGGTGTTGGTTGTTTTTCCTTTGCTTGGATTATGGACTGAATTTGCATTGTTTTGCCCTTGGTGTTGGTTATGTTGAATTGAAATATATTAATATTTGTCTTTTAGTTTTATAGTTCTCTGTTTAGTTTTGATATTTAATTTTAATTTGTAGGTTGGATCCTTTAACCATAATTATAAAATAAAAAATAAAAAAAATATCGGCGTACTGCAGCCGTACCCGTATCATACTTTTTTGGGGTTTTTCTGTATCGGCGTACCTGCACTCGTACCCGCACCCGTGCTTCCTAGCTGGTGATATCCAATGTTATTATTTTTTGAAAAAATAAGAATCTATATGATTGAATCATCATATAGAAAAACATAGTAATTCAGAAAATATATATATATATATATATATGGTTGACTATTTATGTCTAGTTTATACTATTTGATGGAAATAAAACTTTGATCATGAAGACTAAATCAACTCTGGTATTCACTCATAAAATGTTTATTATATCAAGTTGTGGGGTTACTATTTATTTTTATTTTTTACCTTTAAATTAAATCACGAAAAGAAAAAATTAAATATCAGTTTGTCAAAAGGATACTGACAACTATCTTCACATGTTTGTCAAATGTTTTAAGGCTAAAAAAATACATGTATATGTAGGAAATTATGTTGTTTTTTTTTAAACTTATTTTGGGCCAACTTTGAACCTAAATTTGAGTGGGGTCCACAAGTCTTTTGGGATGGGTCCAAAGCGGTGATGTATTTCTTATTACATGACAAGTCACACGGTAAAGATGGTTCGTCAAAACCATTTATGAGTGAATGGGAAGTTGATGTCGTTTTTGGGTTCGTGGAATGGACAATTAAAAAGTAAAATATGAGGTTCTTTGAAATGGTTATCCCACATTGAAACTTTAAGAAAGCTTGTATGTGTATATAAGCTCTAGGTGGACAAACTTGTGGTCCCCCAAATTTGTAGAATGGAGGAGTTATGAACAAAATAAGCTTTGGCTCAAACCATCACACGCGCGTGCCGCCGTCCGTCTAATCAGCGAGCCGTGCCAGGTGTGAGTGTGGGTCGAGTTGGTCCTAATATTAATTTTTTAGACAAAATTTATTTGAATTTTTTTCAAAAATTCTTGCGATAAAATTATTTTTCTAAAAGAAATTAATTCAAATTTTCCACCAATTTTGAATTCAATTTTCTGTCCAAAAAGTACCTCCACCAGTCGAAAATTCCCTTTCATTTTTCAATAAATTAAACTATTCTAAACATATTTAAAACTGCCCCGCAGTTTTGGACAGATTCAAACTGGTTTTCCAGCAGATCTGTTCAAGTTTGAATTGCACCTCTTCAAATTAAAATCTTACCTATTCAACATTTCCTAAAGGTCACCAATCTGCCTATAAATACTACACCTTTTTCTAGCAGTATGGACATCTAGAAAATTAATTCTCTTCATGATTTTGCTCTCTGTTTACATTGTTCTTCATACTAGTTTTTTAGAGAAAAATTCTAAGAGTATAAAACGCAGGTTCTAGTTTGCCGTACAGATTGTTTAGAGTGCTACTACAATCTGTGTAAGATCATTGTATCTTAGGAGATAGACGCCATTTATCCGTAAGTACCGGAGCAAGGCGAATTTGTGTTAAGGACAGAGTGTTACACACTCGACTTGATCAATTTTGTACTTATTTGTTTCGGTAAATAAATTCTGTAAGTAATTTAGTTTTATTTGTTTGATTTGGTTTCAAGTTATTTATTTTACACAGAAGATTGTTCCAACAATCTTAAGACTGAGCTGAATTATTCTGTTTATACAGAATTTTTCATTTGTTTCTCTTTCTTCCTTTCTTCTTCTTACAAACGTTATTTTCTGTGCTTATACAAAATAATATTCTGGTTGGAAAATACAAATAGTAGCAATATACTATTTGACAAATAGTAGTAATATACTGTTTATTTTCTTTGACAATTAGTAATAATATACTGGTAGTCATTAACAATTTCAGAATATTCATTCGTGAAGTTGATTAGAAATTAATTTTGGTTTTCAGAAATAATTTCTAAGTTTTTATTAATTAAAATTCTGTTTTCAATATTTTAATTTTTGAAGTGTTACATAAATATTTTTCCATGTGGGATTAGTTTGTTTTGAAAAATCTAGAAATTCCCTAGATATTGATTTGTGATTATATATCAACTTAAACCAGTAGATAGCAATCCCAATTAAATAATCAAAGACAAATCAACACAACAATTTTACGTGGAAAAATTACAATTGGATTTTGTATTGAATGAAATAAACAATCCTTTGATGTATACTTCTCAAGCCACAAGTTAAACTCAAACAAACATCAAAGAAACTAGCAAAGAAGTTCCAGATATAAATCCTAATATCCAAGAAAAAGATCTGGAAGCCGTAACCCTAAAAACGAATAAAACCACATATTTATAGAAAACTGATCCACGATCTCCACTCGAGCGCAAGAATGGCCGCTCGAGTGCAGGAAGTTCCGCTCGAGCACAAAAATACAACTTCCAGTACTTTTGCAGACAGTTCAAACTTCTAGAACCAAAGATTCTCCGCTTGAGCGCACAAATGGGCGCTCGAGTGGACAAGGGACGCTGCCCCCTAGACCCCTGCGAGCTGACCGGGTAGCTTGATCCCCGACATAATCAACGAAGTGTCAAACATGATAGGATTAAGATCAGAAACTCTTCTGCATAAGCACAATTTGGGTTGGATTCGTATCTAAAACTCATAACCCCACTGAAATAAAAAAGATCGAATAAAATTATATCTAAAAGGAGTTTTGTCAAACGGATTGCCAAGAATAAAAACCTAACATGTTTAAATAAAATTTTATTTTCAAATTAATTGGAAATAAAAGTTATAATTTTTGTTTCTTTTATTTTTACAGAATTAAATTCTGTGCTTATGGTTTAATTTTCTGTGTAATATAAAATTCTAATTCTAATTTTGTTTTATAATTTAGAATTCATAGCTACTGAAACTAGTCAGACTGATGTTCAAACCAGTACTGGTATGGTGATTGCAATTGTTCCAAACTTTCCTTTTGTTGTGACTGTGCCAGTCAATCACTGTGGAAAGCCACAAAAGTTCTTAGTAACTGATTTTAAAAGATGGCAGCAGAAAATGCTGTTTTATCTTACTACTCTGAACCTGGCTTGTTTTCTCTGTGAAAGTGCTCTTACTCTAAAAGAGAATGAAACCAACCGACAAGTGGTTGCTGTGGTCGATGCCTAGAAACATGCTGATTTCCTTTGCCAAAACTACATCTTGAACAGACTTGATAACACATTGTACAACGTTTACAACCCTATCAAGACGATAAAGGAACTTTGGGAGTCTTTGGAGAAAAATAAAAAACAGAAGATGCTGGCTTGAAGAAATTCATAGTAGGCAAATTTCTGGACTTTGTGATGGTTGATTCTAAGACTGTGACCAGCCAAGTTTAAGATCTTCAACTTATTCTACATGACATTCATGCAGAATGCATGTCTCTCAGTGAATCCTTTCAAGTTGCTGCCTTAATTGAAAATTTATCACAAGGCTGGAAGGATTTCAAGAACTACCTTAAACACAAGCACAAAGAAATAACTTTAGAGGAATTGATTGTGTGTTTGAGGATTGAGGATTGAGGAGGACAATCGCAATTTTGAGAAGTGGGCTGGTAAGCATCCAATGGAGTTTAAGGCAAATGTGGTGGAACATGCACCAAAAGCTAAGAAACAGAAGTTTTCTGGAGAAAGTTTCGCACAATGCTCTAAAGAAGGAGAAACTAAGAAGTACAAGTTCAATAGAAAATGTTACATCTGTGACAAAGAGCGCCATTGGGCCAAAGATTTCAGTAGCAAGCGTAAAGGCAAAGGAAGATCAAGCAAGAAGCTTGCTTAAGCTAATATGACCGAAGTGGACAACATTTCCAATGGTGTAGAGGACATTAATCTTTCTGTAGTTGTTTTCGAGGCAAACCTTATCGGAAAATCCTAAAGAATAGTAGGTGGACACTAGTGCTACTTGCCACATCTGTGCAAACTGGATATCAGATACTAGAGACTCAAAATCCACTAGTGGGTATGTCTTTACTCTTGGTAGGGCGGCTGTATCTTGGAAATCTTCCAAACAGACTTGCATTACTAAGTTTACTATGGAATTAGAATTTATAGCTTTAAATAAAGTTGGGAAAGAAGCAGAATGGCTTCATCACTTCCTTGAAGATATTGCAATGTGGCCAAAACCAGTGCCTGCTATATGCATACATTGTGATAGTCAATCAACGATTGGTAGAGCACAGAGTCATATGTATAACGGTAAGTGATGACACATTTGTCGTCGGTATAGCACTGTGAGACAACTACTCTCTAATGGAATTAATTCCATTGAATATGTGAAATCTAAAAACAACATAGTGGATCCACTAAGCAAAGGGTTAATAAGAGAGTTAGTTGAAAATTCATCGAGGGGAATGGGACTTAAGCCTATTAAATAAGAGTTATCATAATGGCAACCCAACCTAGTTGACTGGAGATCCCAAGATCTAGGTTCAAAGTTACAACTGAGTTGTGTATAACTCAGAAGGATCACGGAGAGTCAAACTCCTACCCATTTCTATGATAAAATAGTGATGTTCGCAGCGTTTAGGTTAAGTAATACTTTTAATGATTCTTATAATATCTAGAAATACCTAGTGGAGTATAGCAAGATACGCTTCATAAGAAACACCTATACGAGTGTGAACTAGGCCGGTTCTATGAAATTTGTGAAGGGTTACAATTCTCAAGAGCACTGATGAAAGACCAGGTTGTTCAGAGCCAAAATGAACACAATAGTGAAAACTAAACTATGTCTGGTAATATTCTGTGTGAGTTTTATTGCCTTGGTTTACTCAAATGATTGAACAGTTTAAGACATCATGTTCACTGGTTAGCTAGTAAATCCGATAGTGTCTTACAAGGAAAGGTTCAAAGCCAAAAGCTACCTATCCTTTGCAGAATATTCTCGATTTCTGTACTCTCTGTAATTAGATCATGTTATTGCATTTTCTCTCCGTCAAATTCCATTCACGTGGGGGATTGTTGAAAATTATGGTGTTTTTTTATAAGCTTATTTTGGGCCAACTTTGAGCCCAAATTTGAGTGGGGTCCACACGTCTTTTGGGGTGGGTCCAAAGAGGTGACGTGTTCCTTGCCGCATAGCAAGTTACACGATGAAAACGGTTTGTCAAAACCATTTATGAGTGAATGAGAAGTTGACGTCGTTTTTGGGTTCATGGAATGGACAATTAAAGAGTAAAATGTGGGTTTCTTTGAAATGGTTATCCCACATTGAAACTTTAAGAGAGCTTGTGTATGTATATAAGCTCTAGGTGGACAAACTTAGGTTGGTCTCCAAGGGGCACCCTAAGCTTGTAGAAGGGAGGAGTTATAGACAAAATGAGCTTTGGCTTAAACCACCACATGCGCGCGTGCACTGCCACCGTTGTCTATCCGGTCGGCGAGCTGTGTTGAGCGTGGGTGTGGGTCGAGTTAGTCCTAATATTAATTTTTTGGACAAAATTTATTTAATTTTTTTTTCAAAAAATCTTGCTGGAAAATTATTTTTTCTGAACGAAATTAATTCAAATTTTGCGCCAAATTTGAATTCAATTTTTTGTCCAAAAGGTACCTCCACTAGTCAGAAATAACCTTCCATTTTCCAACAAATTAAATTGTTCTAAATAGATTTAAAACTACCCAGTAGTTTCGGACAGATTCAAACTGGTTTTCCAACAGAGCTGTTCAAGTTTGAATTGCACCTCTTCAAATTGAAATCTTACTAGTTTGGCATTTCCTAAAGGTCACCAATCTTCCTATAAATACTACACCTTTTCTAGCAGTTTGGACATCCAGAAAGTTAATTCTCTTTCCGGTTTTTCTCTCTGTTTGCATTGTTTTTCATACTAGTTTTTTAGAGAAAAATTTTGAGAGTATAGAATACAGGTTCTAGTTCGCCGTAAAAATTATTTGGAGTACTACTACAATCTATGTAAGATCATTGTATCATGGGAGATAGACGCTATTTATGCGTAAGCACCGGAGCGAAGCGAATCTGTCTTAAGGTCAGAGTGTCACATACTCGACTTGATCAATTTTGTATTTATTTGTTTCGATAAATAAATTCTGTAAGTAATTTATTTTTATTTGTTTGATTTGGTTTCAAGTTATTTATTTTACACAGAAGATTGTTCTAACAATATTAAAACAGAGTCGAATTATTCTATTTATACAGAATTTTTTTTTGTTTCTCTTTCTTCCTTTCTTCTTTTTACAGAAATTATTTTTTGTCTTATACAAAATAATATTCTGGTTGGAAAATACAAATAGTAGTAATATACTGTTTGACAAACAGTAATAATATATTGTTTGTGGGTGAATGTGTGGGTATAAATGTATGGGTCTCTAGTATTATTCATCTACTTAAATGCTCATAATTATATTTACTGATTTATTATAGTGTAAATAGAAACACATTTAAACCACAACTAGATAAGTACTATTTATATACAATCTATCTATCTATCTATCTATCTATACTATATATTAAGCAAAAGGGGGTTTTTAACCGCAAGCCTTGTGAGAGCTCCAATCTCCCAATCTAAATTTCCTGATTTTTTGATTTTTTTAAAAACAAAAATCTTGACATTTATTAACTTCTCCCAACTCCCAAGTCTTACTCTCATAATAACGCTTTAATGCATTAAGAACAAGCATAAAAAAAATTCTTTGAAAATTCCTTAAAAAGTCCCAACACATTTAATTATTATCCCTCATAATAACACTTTAATGCATTAAGAACAAGCATAAAAAAAAATTTTGAAAAGTCCAACACATATGATTATTATCAAAATATTAAGCTTTAATATAATATAATAATAAAAAAAATATTTAATTCTTTGAAAAGTTCAACACATATGATTATTATCAAAATAATAAACTTTAATATAATATAAAAAAGAAAAAAAAGAAGACATTTAAAAAAAATTGAAAATCACAATTCACATATATAAATAATTGTAAACACAATCCGTGCATAGCACGGATGATAGAAAAAATTTCTTGAAAAGTCCAGCACATATGATTATTATCAAAATATTAAACTTTAATATAATATAATAATAAAAAAAAGACATTTAATTTCTTGAAAAGTCTAACATATATGATTATTATCAAAATATTAAATTTTAATATAATATAAAAAACGAAAAAAAGAAGACATTTAAGAAAAAAAAAGAAAAAAAGAGAAGACATTTAAAAATTAAAAAAAAAAGACATGTAAAAATCGCAATTCACATATATTGATAATTGTAAATATATTAAGGAAAAGAGGGTTTCTAAATATATTAAGCAAAAGGGGGTTTTTAACCCAAGCCTTGTGGGAGCTCCAATCTCCCAATCTAAATTTCCTGATTTTTTGATTTTTTTTTTTTTTAAAAATCTTGACATTTATTAACTTCTCCTAACTCTCAAGTCTTACCCTCATAATAACGCTTTAATGCATTAAGAACAAGCATAAAAAAAATTCTTTGAAATCCAACACATATGAATTCATTAAAAAGTCCCAACACATATAATTATTATCCCTCATAATAATACTTTAATGCATTAAGAACAAGCATAAAAAAAATTCTTGAAAAGTCCAACACATATGATTATTATCAAAATATCTATACTATATATTAAGGAAAAGGGGGTTTTAACCCCCAAAGCCTGTGGAAGCTCCAATATGCTAATCCTAATTTTCTGATTTTTTATTTTTTATTTTTTAAAAAAAATTGACTTGGTGAGTGGTTTGACAAATGGAGGAGATAGAGGGTAGGGAAGCACGACTGACTAGAATAACACAATAAATGAAATCCTAATTTCAAGATTTTAAAAAAAAAATTGACTTGGTGATTGGTTCAAAGATTACTGACTAGAATAAAACAATAACTAAGAGAGAGAGGCTATATGACTATGTGGTGTGTATATGTGTGATAATAAAAAAGGTATTTGCCTTTGGGGCTACCTCCTCGCTCAAACCCCAGGTATTTACATGCCATTACTTTTTGCATCCCCAAGAGACCCATGTAATTATTGGGTAAATGGCTCTTAATTTTTTTTCCTCTTAATTTTTTTGTTTTGTTTTTTGAAAAAAAAATAAATAAACACTTATTAAATTCTTTCAAACTCCTCGGTCAAACCCCAGTATTTACACGCCATTACTTTTTGCATCCCCAAGAAACCCATGTGATTATTGTGTAAATGACTCTTAATTTTTTTCCCTCTTAATTTTTTTGTTTTGTTTTTTGAAAAATAAATAAATAAACACTTATTAAATTCTTTCAAATCTTTATAACTTCTCCAATACACATATTTTTATTAACTTTTCACATACCTATTGTAAAAATCTAAAATAAATATAAATATTTATAATTATCCCGTGCATAGCACGTGTGATAGGCTAGTTAAGCTTTAATATAATATAATAATAAAAAAATATTTAATTCTTTGAAAAGTTCAACACATGATTATTGTCAAAATAATAAATTTTAATATAATATAAAAAAGAAAAAAAAGAAGACATTTAAAAAAAAAATTGAAAATCACAATTCACATATATAAATAATTGTAAACACAATCCGTCCATAGCACGGATGATAGAAAAAATTTCTTGAAAAGTCCAGCACATATGATTATTATCAAAATATTAAACTTTAATATAATATAATAATAATAAAAAAGACATTTAATTTCTTGAAAAGTCTAACATATATGATTATTATCAAAATATTAAATTTTAATATAATATAAAAAACGAAAAAAAGAAGACATTTAAGAAGAAAAACAAAAAGAGAAGACATTTAAAAATTAAAAAAAAAAGACATGTAAAAATCGTAATTCACATATATTGATAATTGTAAATATATTAAGGAAAAGAGGATTTCTAAAAATAATAAACTTTAATATAATATAAAAAAGAAAAAAAAGAAGACATTTAAAAAAAAATTGAAAATCACAATTCACATATATAAATAATTGTAAACACAATCCGTGCATAGCACGGATGATAGAAAAAATTTCTTGAAAAGTCCAGCACATATGATTATTATCAAAATAAACTTTAATATAATATAATAATAAAAAAAAGACATTTAATTTCTTGAAAAGTCTAACATATATGATTATTATCAAAATATTAAATTTTAATATAATATAAAAAACGAAAAAAAAAAGATATTTAAGAAGAAAAAAAAAGAAGACATTTAAAAATTAAAAAAAAAAGACATGTAAAAATTGCAATTCACATATATTGATAATTGTAAATATATTAAGGAAAAGAGGGTTTCTAAATATATTAAGCAAAAGGGGATTTTTAACCCAAGCCTTGTCGGAGCTCCAATCTCCCAATCTAAATTTCCTGATTTTTTGATTTTTTTTTTTTTTTTAAATCTTGACATTTATTAACTTCTCCCAACTCCCAAGTCTTACCCTCATAATAACGCTTTAATGCATTAAGAACAAGCATATAAAAAATTCTTTGAAATCCAACACATATGAATTCCTTAAAAAGTCCTAACACATATAATTATTATCCCTCATAATAACACTTTAATACATTAAGAACAAGCATAAAAAAAATTCTTGAAAAGTCCAACACATATGATTATTATCAAAATATTAAGCTTTAATATAATATAATAAAAAAAAATATTTAATTCTTTGAAAAGTTCAATACATATGATTATTATCAAAATAATAAACTTTAATATAATATAAAAAAGAAAAAAAAGAAGACATTTAAAAAAAAAATTTGAAAATCACAATTCACATATATAAATAATTGTAAACACAATCCGTGCATAGCACGGATGATAGAAAAAATTTCTTGAAAAGTCCAGCACATATGATTATTATCAAAATATTAAACTTTAATATAATATAATAATAAAAAAAAAGACATTTAATTTCTTGAAAAGTCTAACATATATGATTATTATCAAAATATTAAATTTTAATATAATATAAAAAAACAAAAAAAAGAAGACATTTAAGGAAAAAAAAAAAGAGAAGACATTTAAAAATTAAAAAAAAAAAAGACATGTAAAAATCGCAATTCACATATATTGATAATTGTAAATATATTAAGGAAAAGAGGGTTTCTAAACTCCAAGTGAGCTCCAATCTCTCAATCTTAATTTTTTAAATTTTTGATTTAAAAAAAAAAAACTTCAATATTTATTGATTTGGTCAAAATCCCCTGATCAGCATTTATTAACTTTTTCAAAATATTAAGCTTTAATATAATATAATAATAAAAAAATATTTAATTCTTTGAAAAGTCCAACACATATGATTATTATCAAAATATTAAACTTTAATATAATATAAAAAAGAAAAAAAAAGAAGACATTTAAGAAAAAAAAATTTAAATCACAATTCACATATATAAATAATTGTGAACACAATCCGTGCATAGCACGGATGATAGAAAAAATTCCTTGAAAAGTCCAGCACATATGATTATTATCAAAATATTAAACTTTAATATAATATAATAATAATAAAAAAGACATTTAATTTCTTGAAAAGTTTAACATATATGATTATTATCTGACATGGATAGGCCCGGATAGGCCCACAAGGACCACAGCCCACAGTGAACAAACCCAAGCCCACCATTTAGACCCCATCACAGACCTGGGTAGTAAAACCCAGGACAACTGGAGGCCAACTGAGCAAGGAAGGCCAATGATACTCGAACACATGGCAGGTGCAGAACAGGCCACGTCAGCAGACAAAGATCTGCAAAGTTATTGCCACAATACATCACCATTAATGCGGCCCATCACAGCATTTATTACGACAACACCTTCCCGTCGGAACAGCGCCCCTTACCCTGAACAAGGTAGGCTACATCACAGGCTTTCGGCGAGGGAGGCACGTCGGAAGGGACAGTGAAATGATTACCAAGGAATATAAGCAAGCATGGAAGGCAAGAAGAAGGTTAAGCATTTTCTATTCCTCTAACTCTCTCTCTCTCTCTCTCTCTCTCTCTATCTTCATATCCTCTCTTCATCTAATTTACACCGCTGGAGGGTTCACTGGGGGACTACCATGTTCCCCGTTGAACTTGTTTGCAGGTCTTCCAGTGGGCTTCATTCTCGGGCGTGGGCTTGAGGAGCTTGGATCAGTCCAGTCCATCTATTGTGAACGAACTGTCTCATCAGTTGGCGCCGTCTGTGGGAACTGGTTGGTCCGTGCGCCAGTTGTGTTCATTACCGCCAGAGACCCCGTTCCCGTAACCTTTTACGTCTCACCTGTCAAGTGTATGGTCACGACTAGATCCATGGCTTCCCACCATAATGCTGCCGATCATCAGACCGACCCCCCCAATCCAAACAACCCACCACAGTACTTCATCGAGCTTACCAACAGCATTAACCGCATGACCGAGCAAAACCAGGCCTTAATAAATGCTCTGCTCCAGAGAAACCTCCCTATTCCTCCACCGCCACCTCCAGATATTCCACCCCATCCAGAACAAACTCCGAGCTATACTGTCCCACAACCCAATCCCCTCAACTCGGGAGGTCTGCAACCCCCTCACCCACATATAAATCCACCACCTCCACCCCCACGTCCATCGGTTGTAATACCAGCCCCCGAGGGAGAAGCCAGCAGCGTCCAACACCTGCCTCCTTCTGGTGGCGACAACATCCCCCTTTGGGACGCTGAACTCCGAGCCATGAAGCTCCAGCTCCAAGGGGTTATGCAGAATATCCAGCATAAGCCCTCCACCACCGCAAACTCGCCATTTGTCGCCTCCATCCGAGACAAACCCCTGCCTGCCAAATTCAAAATGCCCACCATTGACTCCTTCGATGGCACAACCGACCCGGTCGACCATCTGGAGACCTACCGCACCCTCATGATCCTCCATGCCTTCCCTGACGAAATCATGTGCCGAGCCTTTCCCGTGACACTGAAGGGGTCGGCTCGGCTGTGGTTCAGCCAGTTACCACCAGACTCGGTCTCCACTTTTCAGCATCTCAGTGACTCTTTCCTGAGCCATTTTATCGGAGCCCAGCGCCAACGACGCCCGGCCACCCAACTACTCAACATCCGTCAGACCGAGGGGGAATCACTGCGCAGCTTCGTTACTCGCTTCAATACCGAAGCCCTGCAGGTGGCGGAAAACGATGACAAGGTCATCCTCACGGCTTTCATGGTCGGCCTACGGTCGTCCGACTTCCTTTTCTCTCTCTCCAAAAACCCCCGACCTCCATGGCAGCCCTGCTCTCCAAAGCCCAGAAATACATGAATGCCGAGGACTCCCTAGCTGCTCGGTAGGATCCACTCACTAAACAGCCGACCCCCAGAGACAAGCGAAAGAACTCAGAACCCCGAAGCACCCAGTACACCAACCAAACACCCCACCATACCGACCGACCCCCTCGTGCCGACCGATCGGCACAAACTCGACCGACCGGTCGGTTCGAGCGGTACACGCCCCTTAATTCTCCAATGGAACATGTCCTTCATCAAATCTAATGGGATTACCCTCTCAAGTGGCCATTACCTTCCCGAACCCCCTCCAATCGGAAAGACCAGTCCAAATACTGCCGCTTTCACCAGGATCACGGCCATAACAATGATGATTGCATCAACCTCAAGGACCAGGTGGAGGCCCTCATACGTCAGGGGCGCCTCAGCCGGTTCACATATACCCGCCCCCAGCAGAGGCAAAGGACCAAGCCCCGTAGAGATAACCGCCGGCGCACCCCGCCCCGGCAGCCAGCCCAACATAACCAAGGCGATGATCGACCTCCGCAACAACCCCGGCCACCAGGTCACCCACCCCCGCCAGTTGGTGAAATTAGAGTTATTGCAGGCGAACTTGCTTGCGGAGGACCATCCCGCTCGGCTCAGAGGGCAGAGCTTAGAAAAATACGGCAGGGCTCAGACAAAACAGTCGCCACAGTGGACCGACCCCCCAAACAGCCTAAACAGTGGACAGAGCCCATCACCTTTACGGACGCCGACTGTACAGGCATCCGCTACCCGCATGATGACCCCCTTGTCATTTCGGCCATCCTCTCCAACTACAAGGTCAGACGGGTTCTCATCGATAATGGCAGCTCTTCAGACATCATCTTCCTCAACTGCTTCCGCCAACTCAAGATTGGGGAAGAAAGCTTGTCTCCACTCCAAACCCCCCTGGTCGGTTTCACTAGCGACCGTGTGACCTCCATTGGTTCCATTGACCTCCCCATCACAATCGGGGAATACCCACGGGAGGCCACGAAGTTGCTCACCTTCCTTGTGGTTGATTGCCCATCTGCCTACAACATCATCCTTGGCCGAACCGCCCTCAACACTTTCCAAGCCATCACATCCACCTATCATCTCGCCCTCAAATTTCCCACTGATCTCGGGGTCGGAACAGTCAGAGGGGAGCAGACCATGGCCCGGGAGTGTTATGTTGCCTCGCTTAAAGAAGCCAAGCTGAAGGAGGCAATGATCATCGAAGGACTTGACGTCCAGGATGAAGACGAGCTGGTCAGAGGAGAACCTGTGGAGGAGCTCGTCGAGGTCCCTATCAACCCCACCAATCCACTAAAAACTGCTAAGATTGGCAGCCAACTATCCCCCCAGGCAAAAGCCGACCTCACTGCCCTTCTGACCGAGCACAATGACGTATTTGCCTGGACCCATGCAGACATGCCAGGCATTGACCCCTCCTTCATAACTCACCGCCTTAGCATCGAACCTCATTTCCGGCCTTACCGTCAAAAGCAGCGTATTTTCCACCCAGAGCGTAATAATCTCATAGCCGCAGAAGTTGACAAACTCCTTGAGGCTCAATTCATCCAAAATGTAGACTATCCTAAATGGCTGTCTAATGTGGTTCTCGTCCGCAAGAACAATGGCAAGTGGCGTCTCTGCGTCGATTACTCTGACCTGAACCAAGCTTGCCCCAAAGATAGCTATCCACTCCCCCGCATAGATCTGTTGGTCGACGCCACGGCCGGTCACCAAATGCTCAGCTTCATGGATGCTTTCTCCGGGTACAACCAAATCATGATGCACTCATCCGATCGGGAACACACATCCTTCATCACCGACCGAGGTACCTACCACTACCGTGTGATGCCATTCGGGCTGAAGAATGCCGGGGCCACCTACCAACGGTTAGTCAATGCAATTTTCCACCATTAGATCGGTCGGAACATGGAAGTGTATGTGGACGACATGCTAGTCAAAAGTAAACTCTCCGCTGACCATCTGACCAACCTACGAGAGACCTTTGCCACCCTTCGCAAGTATCAGATGAAGCTCAATCCAGAGAAGTGCGCCTTTGGCGTAGGATCTGGAAAGTTCTTGGGTTTTATGGTCAGTCAGCGCGGCATCGAAGCCAACCCTGAAAAGATCAAGGCCCTGATTGAGATGCAGTCACCCAAAACTGTTAAAGAAGTCCAAAGACTCACCGGCAGAGTGGCGGCTCTCAACCGCTTCATTTCTCGCGCGACAGATAAGTGCCTACCATTTTTCAAAGTTCTTCGGCAAACTTTTGAATGGACAGCTGAATCCGAAAAGGCTTTTCAGCAGTTGAAGCAATGCATGGCCAATCCCCCCCTTCTTTCACAAGCAATCATGGGCGAGCCCCTCTTCCTCTATTTAGCAGTATCGAACACCGCCGTCAGTGCAACTCTTATACGGGAAGATGGTTCAGTCCAACGGCCGGTCTACTACATCAGCCGAGCTCTCAAGGGGGCAGAGCAGAATTATCCACTGCTAGAAAAACTGTCCCTGGCCTTGGTCACTGCCTCCAGACGACTTCGTCCTTACTTCCAGGCCCACTCCATAGTGGTCCTCACCGACCAACCCATGAAGAAGATCATCCAGCAGCCAGAGCTTTCTGGTCGACTTATGCAATGGTCAGTGGAACTCAGCCAGTTTGACATCTCCTACCGCCCTCGCACAGCAATCAAGGGGCAAGCTGTAGCTGACTTCATCCTGGAATTCACCAATACCACCCCAACCACTACTCTTCCACCTCCACCAACCCCTGCTGAACCAGAAGACCCCCATTCTTGGACTCTCAACGTCGACAGGTCATCCCGGAGGGAAGGTAGTGGGGCGGGCCTCATCCTCACCTCCCTTGAAGGTGGTTATTTCAAATGCGCTCTCCGCCTCTTGTTTGAGGCCAGCAACAATGAGGCCGAATATGAAGCGTTGATAGCAGGCCTCCGCCTGGCCAAAGACATTGGTGTTAGCCACATCCGCGTGTTCAGTGACTCCCAGCTCATCGTCGGTCAGATCACGGGGGAATTCGATGCCAAGGATGGCACAATGCGGGCTTACAGGGACATGGCACTCCCCCTTGTTCGCCTCTTCAATACTTTCCAGATCAAACACATACCTCGGGCGGAAAATTCCAAAGCAGATGAGATGGCTCAGTTGGCCTCTGCCGACCAGTCCGACCTCAGCCACGGAGTCCGCCTCGAATACCTAACTCATCCGGCCATCACACCCGACCTGCACGAAGTGCAGTTCCTCCAGACTGAACCCATCCCTTGGGCATCCGACATCATCCTATTTCTGACGACAGGGGCCCTCCCAGATGATAAACAGCAGGCCGCCAAAGTAAGGGCTCGTATCTTCTCGATGGTGGCATCCTGTACAAGCGTGGTTTTTCACGACCATATCTGCGATGCCTCAATTCAACACAAGCAACCTATGTCATGAAGGAAATCCATGAGGGAATTTGTGGCAACCACTCGAGTGGTAGGTCCCTAGCATACAAAATACTCCGTACTGGTTACTTTTGGCCAACTCTTAATCAAGATGCGACTGATTTCGTCCTCAAGTGCGATAAGTGTCAGCGCTTTACCAACATCCCCCATGCACCGCCTACAGAGTTAATCACGCTTTGCAGCCCCTATCCATTCGCCAAATGGGGGATCGACCTGATCGGTCCACTTCCCACTGGCCGAGGCCAGACCAAGTTCGCAGTCGTCGCCATTGACTACTTCACCAAGTGGGTAGAGGCTGAACCCTTAGCCACCATTACCGAACGGAACACACAACCAAGTTCATCTGGCAATCGATCGTTTGCAGGTTTGGCATCCCTCAGGCCATTGTGTCAGACAACGGCAAGCAATTCGACAACGCCAAGTACAGAAAGTTCTGTGCAGATCTCCAGATTCAACCATGTTTCTCCTCCCCTGGCCATCCCCAAGCCAATGGCCAAGTTGAGGTCACCAATCGTTCTCTTCTGAAGATCATCAAGGCTAAGCTGGAAGTTGCTAAGGGACTTTGGGCTGAGGAACTGCCGAATGTACTCTGGGCCTACCGGACCACAGCTTGGACCCCTACTGGAGAAACCCCCTTTCGCCTAACATACGGCGTTGAGGCGGTTATTCCAGTGGAAATCGGTCTGCCTACTCCACGAGTTCTACATCCGGATCCAGCGCTCACTGAAGAGCTCCGTCGGGCGGATTTGGACCTAATTGAAGAGCTCAGGGAGACCACTGCAGTCAGATTAGCCTCATACCAACAGAAAATGAGAACGCATTACAACCGTAAAGTCCGACCACGGGAATTCGCCGTAGGAGATCTTGTCTTAAGAGAGGCCACTCTTGCCACCAAAAATCCGACTGAGGGAAAACTGGCAGCCAAATGGGAGGGACCCTACATTGTGAAAGCCCGTCCACGCCCGGCACTTACCGACTTCAAGACATGGAGGGTCAACCTTCCCCACCCATGGAACGCTGAACATTTGAAACGCTACTTTCAATAGCTTTTGCTCTTGTGCTCAATTATTGTACTTTCTGTTCGACGCATAATGTAAATTTTGATCATTGGAATACACTTCCAGCTACACCTGTCGTCTCAATAACATTTTTACTTGCAGTCCTTACACTTCAAAAGCCTCGGCCAGACCGAGCACTTCAAAAGCCTCAGCCAGACTGAGCACTTCCAAAGCCTCGGACAGACCGAGCACTTCAAAAGCCTCAGCCAGACTGAGCACTTCAAAGCCTCGGCAGACCGAGCACTTCAAAAGCCTCAGCCAGACTGAGCACTTCAAAAGCCTCAGCCAGACTGAGCACTTCCAAAGCCTCGGACAGACCGAGCACTCAAAAGCCTCGGCCAGACCGAGCCTCGGCCAGATCGAGCACTTCAAAAGCCTCAGCCAGACTGAGCACTTCCAAAGCCCGTCGGCGCCAGACATTCTTCAACAGACTCAGCCATAATAAACAGCCCAACCCGGCGGCCAGACCGAGCACTCTCAAAAGCCTCAGCCAGACTGAGCACTTCCAAAGCCCTCGGCCAGACCGTCACGATTTGACAGTCACAATCCCAGATCAAATTTTACATCACCCTTTACTTAGTCAAATTCCAAAGATGTCCACACTGCTAATCAGATTAACTCCGATCGGTCACTCTCATCCATTCAATTTTTATACAAGTCCCCTTTTAGTCCTACATTGCGCGTTCAGGAGCTCTTTTACTTTACTTTGTATTGAAGATTTTTCCAAGTCCAATTTTACTCTCCATTAAGAAGTACCTTCACTTTACCTCCTCGCACTGAAATTCCTATACAAGTCCAATCTCAACACTACCTTGAATTCCACTGAATTTTCATACAACTCCAGCTCTACTCCACATTGAATTGTTACTTAATCCAATCCTACTCTGCGTTAAGTTTTTGTACAGGTTCAGTTTCACTATGCCTAAGCAAGCTTTTAGTTTTCCTCAACGTTGAATTCTTGTTACACCTCTGTATGGAGAAGTTCCCAAATATAGTTCACTGACTTATACACAAGCAAACACAATCAACTGATAGAAACAAATGCAACTTTATTTATTCACAGAAATGTGTACACAAGTTCATTACATCAATTCAAAAAAAAAAAAAAAAAAAAAAACAAAGAGACAACAAAACACAAAGGGGCTCTTCTCCACCTTCCCTAGTCATTCCTCTTCGCTAGATACAAGATCTTCCTCTTCGACACTTTCATCCAGGGAGGTCTGAGCTACATCGTCTTCCCCAATTGTCACACTACTCAGGTCTAAGCCTGGGAACAGTTCTTCAGCTCTGCGTTTGAACATCTTCCACCCACTATCCCAGTACTCAGCCATTTCATGTTTGTAGAAATCTGACCGCTGGAAGCTCTCAATGACCTCAGACTCAGTTCTCCCCTTAGCAGTCATCCTTGACGAGCCCGCCCCAGCCGACTCCTCCCTCGCCAAGCTGCTGGCGACTGCTGCGTCGACGGCCATCTGAAACTCAGGGGACCCCTTGAATTGATCAACTGCTGCAACATAAAGATCAGGGTAGGCCGCCCTTTCGGAGGCTGCCTTCGCCTTTTCTTCGTCCAACTCTTTTTGCAGGGTCGCCCTCTCAGTGGCCGCCTTCGCCCTCCATTCCTCCATCTCTTTCAACAATGCCGCCTTCTCAGCAGCTGCCCTATCCCTCTCCGCCTCCAACTCCTTCTGGAGAACCTCCTTTTCAACGATCGCCTTGGCTCTCTCCGCTTCTAACTCTTTATGAAGCGTCTCCTTCTCTTCCACCGCCTTGGCGCGCTCGCCCTCCAGCTCCTTTTGCAGAGCCTCAACTTTGACATCTGCCTCATCTTTTTGCCTAACCAGCTCTTCATTACTGTTCATGGCCTCTTCATGCCGCTCGACTGCAATGGCACAGGCTCTTTTGGACTCCTCCAACTTTTTCTGCTCGCCAGCCAGTTGGAACTCGAGCGACATAACCTGGCGGTGTGTGTCCTCCAGCTCCAACTTAACCGCTTGCAAATCAGTGTCGGCAGTCTTCCAGTTGGCACACTCCTTCGTCAACTTCGCCAACTGGGCCTTGGCCTCATCTGCTTTGAGCTTGGCAGCCCCCGCCTTTCTCAGGAGGGCCCCCGCTAAGGTAGTCACCTCCATTTGAGCGGAGTATAACCCCCTTAGCAGGTCAGCCTCACCGAATCTAGATGCCGAGCGCAGAGCCGCCTCCTCTACGATCTTCACCAAGCGGTCTGCTCCAGACCTGGCTGGGCCTTCTTCTCTCTCCAGCCGTCCAGCCACAACACGGGCATGATAGGTGGTTGTATTCAGGCTGACTCCCCCTTCCTGGGGCGTAGGACCCCCCTGGGGTCGTTCCTCCCCCCTTTGTCCAGGAACACTCCTCCCCACCCCTACGCCAATCGCCGCCATCACTGGCACAACTTCCCTGACCTGTGAGGATACGTCCACCACCTCTGGGACGACCACCCTTTCTGGGGTCTCCTCCATTTCCCCCCACGATCCTGCCACGTGTATGGTCACGATGCGCTGACTCTTCCCCTTACCTTGTCTTTTCCACTTCAAATCACCACGTGACACGCCACCTTTTGAGCCCCGTGCCCCTCCGCTCGGCCACCTTCGTGGTCGGCACTCTTCACGGTCAGCCTTTCCCGCTCGGCCACCCTCACGGTCGGCCTCTCCCGCTCGGCCTCCCTCACGGTCGGACTCTTCTGCTCGGCCACCCTCGCGGTCGGCACCCTCACGATCGGCCTCTTCCACTCGGCCACCTTCGTGGTCGGTACTCTTCACGGTCGGCCTCTCCCGCTCGGCCACCCTCACGGTCGGCCTCTCCCGTTCGGCCACCCTCAAGGTCGGACTCCTCCACTCGGCCACTCTCGCGGTCGGCACCCTCGCGGTCGGCCTCTCCCTGTTGGTCAGACTCATCTTCCTCATTACTATTCCCTTCGTTGGACTGAAGCTGCACTTGGGAATGGGGGACTACTGACATGGATAGGCCCAGATAGGCCCACAAGGACCACAGCCCACAGTGAACAAACCCAAGCCCACCATTTAGACCCCATCACAGACCCGGGTAGTAAAACCCAGGACAGCTGGAGGCCAACTGAGCAGGGAAGGCCAATGATACTCGGACACATGGCAGGTGCAGAACAGGCCACGTCAGCAGACAAAGATCTGCAAAGTTATTGCCACAATACATCACCATTAATGCGGCCCATCACAGCATTTATTACGACAACACATTCCCGTCGGAACAGCGCCCCTTACCCTAAACAAGGTAGGCTACATCACAGGCTTTCGGCGAGGGAGGCACGTCGGAAGGGACAGTGAAATGATTACCAAGGAATATAAGCAAGCATGGAAGGCAAGAAGAAGGTTAAGCATTTTCTATTCCTCTAACTCTCTCTCTCTCTATCTATATCCACGACTTCCACTTCTAATTTACACGCCGGAGGGTTCACTGGGGGGCTACCCTGTTCCCCGTTGAACTTGTTTGCAGGTCTTCCAGTGGGCTTCATCACTCGGGCGTGGGCTTGAGGAGCTTGGATCAGTCCAGTCCATCTACTGTGAACGAACTGTCTCATCATTATCAAAATATTAAATTTTAATATAATATAAAAAACGAAAAAAAGAAGACATTTAAGAAAAAAAAAAGAGAAGACATTTAAAAATTAAAAAAAAAAGACATGTAAAAATCGCAATTCACATATATTGATAATTGTAAATATATTAAGGAAAAGAGGGTTTCTAAACTCCAAGTGAGCTCCAATCTCTCAATCTTAATTTTCTAAATTTTTGATTTAAAAAAAAAAAAAACTTCAACATTTATTGATTTGGTCAAAATCTCATGATCAACATTTATTAACTTTTTCCAATCCATATACCTGCATTTATTTTTTTGGTCAAAATTCCTGATTAGCATTTAAAATCTCCTCATACAAATAATTATAGATACAGCCTGTGCATAGTTACTGCAGTAGCCTTTTAAATTTCTCCTGTACACTATGGTTAGTGATAAGATTGTTAAATTATTTTTATAAAAAATCTTAAAAAACATAATTTATATATTAAAAAAAATTAAAATAAATATAAATATCTATAATTATCTCGTGCATAGCACGAGTGATAGGTTAGTACATACATAAGCAAAATGGCAACAAGAACACCAACTCGAAACACTTCTTCCAGTTGTAGAATGAGGCTTATGATGATGAACCATGCTCTTCTTCTAACCATCATCTTGGCCTTTTACTTTGTTTGCTCAAATCATGTGCTTGCAGATTTCACACGTTATCGGGTTCATATCATCAATGTAGTCTCGGACAATCTTACCCCATTGTTGATTCAATGTCAATCGAAAGACGACGATCTTGGATACCATTATCTGAGCAATGGTTAGGACTTCCATTGGCACTTTAGGATGAATTTCTTTCAAACTACTCGCTTTTCAGCCAATTCCAGTGGAATTCAAAGGACACCATCCTTGATGTTTTCTTCGTTACTTTGGCACGTTATTGCGGAACACCCACGGAGCCTTGGATGTGTGTCTGGGTAGTAAAACTAGATACAACAAAAAGAGTCTTTGAAGATGAAAGCTAATGACGAAAATAAATTTTGTCACGAAAGACATATTTTTCAGTGAAGAAAATAATATTTTCTCTTCAAATGTACTATTTTCTAGAGAAAAATAAAAATTTCGTCACCAATCTACATACATAATAAAAAAATTAGGTGACGAAATTATTTATGATCATTATTTTTATTTTTATCACCGAAGATTTTTGCGCTAATTTTTTTGGGTCACACCAAAATTTTGAAACTTTTGGTGAGGGAAAAATTAGTTACCAATTATAAAATTATTAGTGACGAATAGATTTTCATCACCAATAATTTTTAATATTTTGATATCATGTAATGAGAAAACTATTTTCGTAATCAATAATTTTATCTTGGGTAAATTACATATGCTTCTCTCGAGATTTGGCTAAATTATAGATACCCCTGAGGTTTTGGAAATTATAAATACCTCATGAGGTTTATATTTTCATAACAAATTGTCCCATGACTTTATATTTTCATAATAATTTATCCCCTAATTTGTTATGCAAATAGTACCTTCATGAAGTATCTATAATTTTTCAAACCTCAAACGAATATCTGTAATTTTTTTAAACCTCGAGAGGTATATGCAATTCGCCCTTCCATCTTTTGATAAGAAAATAATTTTGTCACCAATCTCGAAAAAAACAATTGAGCAAAAATGAAAAACAAAATAGCCTATTAATTTTTTCCCATACCCCCTCCCCCTCCCCCCGCGGTCTCTCTCTCTCCCTCCCTCCCTCTCTCTCTCTCAAAACACACGCACAAGGCATGCCGTCAATATATCAAAATGCACAATCCAAGTCTTTGGCTTCTAATCAAAATGAACCTACAAGGCTTAGGGTTCGAAGGGAGCTCATCACGCTGAATCGTCTCATGAAGAAGGGTTACCTGGTACACACTGCTTTGTTGATTTCTATTAGAGTGATCACTCATTATTTGTTTGATTTTGATTTCGATTTCGATTTTGATCGTCTCATTGATTTCGATTTCAACTCTCTCGTGCAAATTCTCTTTCTTTTTATGGTAAACTGTTACTGCTTCTCTTTCACTCACTCTCTGACTCTCTCTCTCTCACTATGAAGCAGGGTTTCGAAACCACCACAGTCAAGAGGTGTTGATTGAACGAAGGTAGGTTTTTCCTGTTTCTAGTCAAACTCTGTTTAGATTTTTGTATCACCATTTGTTCTATTTCATGTATATTTTTGGGGACTTCAATTGAAAAAAATAAAATAAAATAAAAGTTTTGAGAAGTTAAGTTTTAAATTGAGAATTTTGGGTTTTTATTTGGGGGGTTTTGATTGAAAAATTAAGGTTTTGTTGTCATTGCTAATTTTTCAGGTAATTTTGATTTTTACTTCTAATGGTTCCTATTTTAATTTCACCATTCTCTCTTTGTTCAAGATTTGTGCTAGGTTTTTGCTGGAAAGAAAATTCGCATAAGGTGATTCTCTTACTTGTCTTTGTGTGATGTTTGCATATTTTTGTATGTATCTAAATATT
This sequence comes from Camellia japonica, assembly GCA_030407325.1. Lineage (NCBI taxonomy): Eukaryota > Viridiplantae > Streptophyta > Magnoliopsida > Ericales > Theaceae > Camellia > Camellia japonica. Next base: position 27,766,243 of record JAPPVO010000036.1, on the reverse strand, counting down.
AACATATACCCAAAATCGTGACTCTCCATATCAAGATGATTTGTGTTATGTGTTCAATGATTACTTATCTCTGTTTCTCTTTGTTGTTTTTGGCTGGGTATGTTTGTAAATCTATGTTTTCTTAGGTATCTCTATTTATCTCTATTTTATACTGTCCAGCAGAGAAGAAAACTATATATATGTTATTTATGCCTCCTAGGTGCTTGATAAAATGCCAATAAGAATGGCTGACTCTTCTTATACTTTTATATTGCTTTCTTGTGGGTGTTTTTTTAATATATATCTATCTCTATACTATTATTAAAAGTGAACACCTCACTTAATTTCTATGAATTCCGTTCTCTCCTTGCGTCAAGTGTCAATTTCTCTATGCAAAAGGAAAAAATTAGTAGTTATACGAGGGCTATGAATTGGTGGGGTTTAGAGCTATGAATTGTACCTTTTTTTAGTGTTTTGTTTGTGTGGTGTAGAGGTAGTTGACCTATGGGAGTGGAATTAATGGGCCATTTAGACTTAAGATGAGATAGCATCAATTGTTCATGTATGGCTGGCTTCAACTCTGTTTTGTTTCTCCTTGAGTGACATGGACTTCTTTATTTCATAAATAGCAAAAAACAAAATGAATAGTTATTAAATTAGATGCCATTATTTGAATGACTTGTAATTTTGAAATGGAAAATGAAAACATTATTAAAAAATCTGAATAGTCGTACATAACTGATAATGTTTCTACCTTATTTTCTATGCTAGTGAGATGGGCCATTTAGCCTCCACAGGATATTCACTATCAATGGGTGGGTGCAATCCTATGGATCTTGTATTATATATATAAAGAAAACGGCTATATTTGAAACTTACCATGTTATACATGAGAAATCACCAAGGAGATGAAAAGTTAGGTGAAATAAAAATGTGAATAAATCACAAAATATAATGCTTATTCAGCAAACATAAGCTTGATATGTTCTGTTTTGTGGATTTGCAGAGTTCTTGCCCAAGTTGCATACTTTGGTTCTCACTAACAATCAACTAACTAACTTGGTTGAGATTGATCCTCTTGCATCACTCCCTAAGCTGCAGTTCCTTAGTCTTCTTGATAATAATATCACAAAGAAGCCAAATTACCGTTTATATGTCATCCACAAGCTGAAATCATTGTGCTTGCTGGACTTCAAGAGAGTGAAACATGAGGTCAATATGTTGTTGTCATTCACTTGTTAGTTTTGATTAACTTTCTTAGTCATGTTAGGGCTTAATTTTTTGAAACCAAGCCTCTGTTTGTTATGTGACATGATTGACTTTCAACTGTAACAATGTTCCTAATCTTGAATTTTGTAAATGAATTGTTATCCTTCTGCCTTTTCAAAAAGCATTGGGTTGAAGGTTTGGAGCCTAACCTTAGGGAAAAAAAAGAAGAAGAGAAAAAGTGAAAGCAGGTGCAGAAGTTGGTTTGGTGTGGGAATGGGGAAGATTTGTTGGTTTGAGGGTGGGTGAGAAGTTGGTTTGTTAGGACCACTGAGTGAGAATGGGTGAGAAGTTGGATTGAATCTGGAAGTTTGGTGGTGCTTCTATGTCTGGTTTTACTGTTTACACAACACAAGCATGAAATCGTTTTTTATACAACCATTGTTGATCTAGGTACTGAAGGTAAAAATCTAGCACTGTGAATGATAAACAAATTGATGAGTACTTTTGTGGAAGGTATATTTGAAATCCAATTTATTTATATAGAAAAATAGTTCATCTTGAAGCAGTGTGTTAGGTAGCCGACAGCCAACACGTAAAAAAGCCGCTCGGATCCTTATGAAAATGAATCCTACTTTGAATCGTTTAAATGTTAGGTCGTTCCCCTCAAGTGACGCGTTGCGCTTGCCTCCGGGTGTTTCGAAAAGTGAGCAAGGGGCGTCGCATTGACGCCTGGGTGCGGTGAAAAATGGGCAAAGGTTTCCGCGTTTTTCTGGACGAGCGCAGGTAAAGAAGCTAGTCCAAGGCTATAGGTTTAGGGTAGCCACTTGGAACATAGGAACCTTAACTGGTAGGACGATGGAATTGGTAGATGTTATGATTAGGAGGAGAGTTAGTATAGCTTGCATACAAGAAACTAAGTGGACGAGAGAGAAAGCTAGGGAAATTGAGGATACTGGTTTTGAACTTTAGGCCTAGTTTGGGAAGACTAAATAAGTGCACTTTTTGACTTTTTATGAAATATGGGTTGGGTTTGGGTTGGGTTTGAAGTGATGTGTTAGAGAGGTGATGTGACTTAAATAAGATGATGTGACTTAAATAGGATAGTGACTTTTTGATTTTTTGTCTTTTTTCAATCTTCCCAAACTAGGCCTTATTATAGTGGTAAAGATAGACGCATGAATGGGGTAGGAATTATTATTGCCAAGGGTCTTGTGGAAAGTGTGGTGGCGGTCACTAGGAAATGAGATAGGATTATGCTAGTTAAACTAGTTATTGGAGGGAATATAGTGAACATTATTAGCACTTACGCCCCTCAAGTAGGGTTAGATGATCAGACTAAGAGGGATTTTTGGGAGCAAATGGATGAAATCTTACAGGAGATACCCGTAGGAGAGAACCTGGTTATAGGTGGAGATTTTAATGGCCATGTGGGCATAGATAAACTAGGTTATGAAAGGGTGCATGGTGAATACGGTTTTGGTGACAGAAATGCGGCTGGAGAGAGAATCTTAGATTTTGCGTTGGTTTCTGACCTGGTGGTGGCCAATACTGTGTAAAGAAGAGGGAGGAGCATTTGATAACCTTTAAGAGTGGATTAGTTAAGAGCCAATAGATTACTTCTTTGTGAGAAAAGTGGACTGCCTAAATGCAATGATTATAGGTGATTCTTGGAGAGAGTCTGGTCTCTCAACATAGGATTTTGGTACTAGATTTATGTTTTAGAGGCAATACCAAGCTAGGAAGGATGGTGGGCGTCGTAGGACGAGATGGTGGGACCTAAAAGGGGATAAACTAGAAATATTTAAGAATCGAATGGATAAGGAAGGTACTTGGGACTTAGAAGGTGATGCTAACACTATGTGGAATTCGATGGCCAATTGTATGAGGAGAATCTCAAGGGAAGTGCTTGGAGAGTCGAACGGAACGGGACCTAGCTCTAAGGAAACTGGTGGTGGAGGGAAGAGGTTCAAGCGGTAGTTAAGGCAAAAAAAGAGTGCTTTAAAAGTGGCAGAAGGATAGAACTGAGGAAAACCTTAAGAGCTATAAATTGGCTTAAGGAGGTCAAGAAAGTAGTGAGAGAGACTAAGTTGAAAGCTTATGATGACCTATACACTAGACTAGATAGTAAGGATGGAGAGAAGAGGGTATACAAACTTGCTAAGATACGGGAGAGGAAAACAAGAGATTTTAATTAAGTAAAGTGCATCAAGAGTGAGGATTCTAAGGTATTGGTGAAGGATGATGAGATTGGGATGGAGAATTATTTTGAGAAACTGTTAATGAGGAACATGGAAGTACGACAATAGGGGAAGAAATAGCCAGTAATACGATAAATAGGTTGTATCGCAGGATTAGAACTTTGAGTGGAGATTGCACTTAAGAAGATGAAATCAAATAAGGCTTTAGGACCCGATGATATTCCTATTGAAGCTTAGAAGTGTTTGGGTAAAAAGGGAGTTGCTTGGTTGACTAGATTGTTTAGCAAAATTTTGTTGACTACGAACATGCCAGATGAGTGGAGACAGAGTATTTTAGTGCCAATCTATAAGAATAAAGGTGATGTCCAAAATTGTAACAACTATAGAGGAATCAAGCTAATGTGTCATATAATGAAAGTGTGGGAGAGGGTGATGGAACTCCGATTGCGAGACATAACAGAGGTGTCAGAGAATCAATTTGGGTTTATGCCTGGTAGGTCAACAATGGAAGCGATCTATCTTTTGAGGGGAGTAATAGAAAAGTATAAGAAAAGAAAGAGACATTCATATGGTGTTTATTGATCTTGAGAAAGCATATGACAGAGTGCACCGAGATATATTATGGTGGGGTTAGAGAAGAAAGGGGTGACAAAAGGCTACATTGACGTGATTGGACATGTATGAAGGGGTGGTGACCACTATTAGATCGCCAGTTGGAGAGACAAATGAATTTCCTATCACTGTAGGGTTACACCAAGGATTTACCTTAAGTCCTTATCTTTTTGCTTTAGTTATGGACGAGTTGGCGATAAATATTCAGGATGACGTGCCATGGTTATGCTTTTTGCAGACGATATTGTGTTAGTGGATGAGACTAGAGAAGGAGTTAACACAAAGTTGGAGATTTGGAGAAAAGCTCTTGAATCTAAAGGATTCCGGATAAGTAGAACTAAGACAGAGTACATGGAGTGTAAATTAGTAATAGTAACAATGAAGCAAAGGAGAAGTGAAGATTGAGAACCAAGAACTGCCTAAGAGTGAACATTTTCGTTATTAGGGTCGATTATCACAACAGCGGGAGAGATTGATCAGATGTGGCTCATAGGATTAAGGCGGGATGGTGTAAGTGGAGAAGGCGTCTGGGGTATTGTGCGATAACGAATACCCATTAGACTAAAAGGTAAGTTTTATAGAACGGCTATTAGACCAGCTATGTTGTATGGGACGGAGTGTTGGGCAACCAAGAAACAACATGTAGATAAGATGGTGGCTGAGATGAGGATGGTAAGGTGGATGTGTGGTAAGACTAGACAAGACAAGATTAGGAATGAGTGTATTCGGGAATGGGTAGGAGCAGTACCGATAGAAGATAAGTTGAGAGAGAATCGTTTGAGATGGTTTGGTCATATCAACGAAGACCAACAGAGCATAGTGAGAGATGCGATGCTGTAACGGTAGATGAAGTGTTAGGGATGAGTAGGCCTAGATTAACGTTGACTAGTGTTATAAATAGAGATATGAATCTACTTAATCTGACTAATGAAATGGCCTTTGATAGGTCGCATGGGAGAAGAAGGATTCATGTAGCCGACCCCATGTGATGGGACTTAAGGCTTGGTTTGGTTTGGTTTTGGCATAAGAAGGTGACGACTCCCTATTTTTACAGAGCTTCATATCCATAATTATGCATTTGGATTGACCTTTCACTTTCTCTATTTTTATATAATAAAAATTTCTTAAAAAGGAAAGTACTAAGTTTTTTGATTTATAGATTGAACTTGTCTCCAATTAGGTCTAGGCCTATATTAAACTAAAGCCTTTCACAAGTGAACACCTTTGTGAGGGCTAAGGGAGAAGTCCAAATGAACTGAATGCGTGACATCCCTTTAATCTAGGCTTGAATCAAGGTGCTATGGTCACTTTCACTATCACAATGTCCTACTAATATCTGTAAACACCTAAATCTAATTTGTGATATTTTAATAATAGCCAACCCCACACGACCTTTCTTTACGCGATCAACATTGCTAACCTCCAACAATTAGTATAACTACACCTTTTCTTCCATCATACTACAGGTGGGGTGTGGATATGGGCTGGGTTTCACGTTGGGCCTAACTTAAAATTATGTTTTATTTTTCCTATGTAGGAACAAATTGAGGCAAAAAATCTATTTTCATCAGAAGAAGATGAAGAACAAGCTAAAAAGGAATTTGCGAAGACATTTGTACCTGGTGAGGCTCCAAGTATCCCAGAGGATCCAAAGGAAGAGCAAGCACCTAAACCAGTTGCTTCGACGCCAGAGCAAATTATAACTATCAAGGTATCATCCACATTGTATCTTTTTTCTTTATTTCTTCTCGTCCATCGATTCCATATTTTTAATGATTAAGGTAGAACCCTAAACTGGAATGGTAGAAGATTTTCATTTGCCACATTTAAGTAGTTGACAATTCTAATATGCAAATTTCCCTCAAGTTTTTTGTGATTAATGAATTGAGTTTTGCTGTCCTATCTACTACAACTTTGGCCCATCTTTGCTAAGACTTGGCTCTATCTTTCACAAGACTTGGTTCTGAAGCAATGTTTATTTTGATCCTCTTCTTGCTTCATAGAGCCTTCATTTTGCCGTGTTTATACAAGTAGCAATTTACTGTTTAATATATGTTTAACAATGGAATTGCAGGCTGCTATTGTCAATTCTCAAACTCTTGAAGGGGTAGCAAGGCTTGAAAAGGTGAACCCCAAATGCCAAATGATTTCCATTTTTCATTGCTTTCTCCCCTAGCCCATGAGGTGGCTTTTGAAATTGTTGACAGTCTGATGGTTTTTATGGCTTGAATTGTGATGAGCAAGCACTAAAGTCAGGCCAGCTTCCTGCAGATCTTAAAATCGGTGATAATGATGCCACGACCAACACTGAAGCAACCAAAGAAGACAAAATGGTCACAGATGAGGAAAACGAAGCTAATGATGGGCCAAGTGATGCTGAGACTGAACAGAAGAATGAGTCTGCAGACATGGAACAGGTATTAATAGCATTTTACATGATAATTAAACACTAGTCATTCTTCCTAAGTGTTTTATTGGTACCTGGTATTCTGGTGGCATCATAAAAAGACTACGGTCAATAAGCTTGGATAATTAAACTCAGTGAAGTATTTCATTCGAGCAAGGTATAATTACAATTGCTTTTATGGCTAGAATGTTCAGGAAATTGCTGAATTGATAGTAAAGGCCTAGGAAACATCACAAACACCTTGAGATGGAGCAACATAAGTTGTGCAAATTTACGGAAGAAGCACGTGGCTCCCCATTGGAACAAGCACGTGACTCCTAGTTTGAAAACTATTTTGAATTATGTATTTTTCTAACACTTAAGCTTGAAAATAGGCTATTGAGGGAAAAAATAGTGAAATATGAACAACGCCTGGGAAACATCATGAACACCTCGAGAGGAACCAATGTAAATTGTGAAAACTTATAGAATAAGCACGAGACACCCAATTTAAAAACTACTTTGAAATTTGTAAATTTCCAACACTTAGGCATGAAAATAAGCCATTGAGGGGAAAAATCATTAGATAGGCACGAAATGGTCTAGAAATTATCATGAACACCTTGGGAGGGATCAACATAAGTTGTGAAAACTTACAAAACAATCACAGGACTCTTGGTTGGAAAACATTTAGGCTTGAAAATAGGCCGTTAACGAGTAAAATTTTGAAATAGTCCTTAAAAGGCCTGGGAAACATGAACACCTTGGGAGTAAACTGATGTAAGTTGTAAAAATTTACGGAACGAGCACGGTAAATTTTGGTTTGAAATTTACTTCAAAATTTTCATTTTTTCTCTTCTAGGTTGCATGTTAACATACCTTAATCTTTTGTTGTTGTTGTTGTTTTTTTTTTTTTTTTTAAATTTTAGATGGCATATTGGAGATGAACGGATTTGGTAACCTGTATAGTAAGAGCTTTTTTTAAAAATTTACGGAACAAGCACGGTAAATTTTTAGATGACTATCATAGACAAATAATACATATTTTTTCAAATTATTAGTTATTGAAAATTGTAAAAGTATGAATTATAATTCAAAAAAATGATCAAAATTTGTAAAATTTCTGGGGTGTGGTGGGTTTCTGTATTTGATAATATATTTAATTGGGTTGTAATTATTTTCTAGTTTCTCTTTTTGGGTTTGTCAGATTATTGGCTTAGATTGCTTTGAACAATTGCATTAGTGAAGTTCATGGTTCCATGCAAATAGAAGGAAGGTCTTTCCTTTTATGGTTACTTGACCGTCATCATTTCATAAATCACTATTTTGACACAAATTTTTTACTGTGTTGTAGCATTCTGATCAGACTCACATGTGGAATTCATTCTTTGTGAGATGTGTGTGTCTATTTATGTGTTCCTAGCACTGCTTTAAAATAAATATACAGAGTATACAAATTAGACTCATTTGAATAAAAAAATTTGGTAAACTAAAGTTTCTTTTAAGAATTGACTTTTTAAATATGTTTTAATTTGTTTTTTAATTATGAAAAAACGTACAGAAATGTATAATGAATGGGTTAACTTATTGATAATCTATTTAGGAAAATGCTTGAAACCCTCAAAAAGTACTCACAATGATGTGGCAGGATATATATGTGTCAACTTTTGATTTGTTACACTTAATGATGGGGGGCCAAACTCTCATGTCATATCATTGTGGATGAATTTGTGGATATAAATGTGTAGGTCTATAGAATTACTCATCTATTTAAATACTCATGGGAAATTTAGTCAAAACCCTTCTATTGGACCCTTATTTAGTGAAAAGAACAACTCAATTTATTTTACTTCATAAACTCCTTAAGGAGGAGGCGCATAATTGAGGAAGGACAGAGTAAATTTTTTTTTCTTGGATAAAATTGCCCATGCATATATATATATATGTATATATCTCATAGAACTCTTTTGACGAGGAACACATTTATTTTATTTTATACAAATTTAAAAATATTGTATATGTGTATTTTTTGTTGATTCATCTAGTATTTACTTTGTTTTTTGTAACAGTAAAATGTTATTGTAAGACAAAGTAGCATGTTACTGTCAAACAGAGTAACATGTTATTGTTTACGTCAATTTTGACAGTATTTTTATGTTTTAATAATTTCATAGTTGACATGGATCGTGTTTGATAGATCTTGATTAGAGGATTCTAAAAATATCAATTTTATTAAAAACCGACATTTATATGAAAAGTTATACTATTTTAAAGTTTATAATATTAAATTACTCACCAAGTATATTTTGGTAATAGTGGTATTTGTTGGACTTTTTAAGAAAAATTTTTTATGCTTATTTTTGATGCATTAAAATTTTATTATGAGGGGGTTTGACCAAATCCCCCAATACAGTTTACTGATTTATTACTGAGTAAATAGAAAAACATTTAATCCATATTACAGAGTAAATAGAAACACATTTAATCCATATTACAGAGTAAATAGAAACACATTGAATAGAATCAGGGATGGACTGAGAATTTTCACATATTACAGAGTAAAAACACAACATGCCTCTGTGAACAGTTGTGTGTTCCATATTCTGGGTTAATAGAATCATGGACAAACTGAGAATTCACATAGGGGTGAAAATATGCATACTAACAAAAATTTTAAATGAAAAGTATGGATTGCAATATCAATTTTCTATCGACATATAAAAAGAAAAAATAAGATAAAAATATATATAAATAAGCATTTTTTTTAATATCTACAAATAAGGTTTATTATCAATGGTAGTTATAACAAATTATTATAAATTATTAATTTTATAATATTTTGTCTACTTTTTTTTATTTTATACTTTAATCCAATGTTTAATAGGTATAGAAAAGCAACCGCTTAAATCAAGAGAGGATGACCACGTAAAATTTGTAAAAAATATTTAGAGGGAGTGAACCTCTATAATTTAGAAATAATTATAATTAATACTAATATAATAAAATAACGGAGATTTTTGAAATCCTTGAATAGAATTACTCTAATAAGACCCTATATTAATTATGAGTGCATTGACTACATAGTATATTTAATTGGGTTTCTGTATGTGATAATATATTTATGTGGGTTTTAATTATTTTCTAGTTTCTCTTTGTGGGTTTGTCAGATTATTGGCTTAGATTGCTTCGAACAATTGCATTAGTGAAGTTCATGGTTCCTTGCAAATAGAAGGAAGGTCTTTCCTTTTATAATTACTTGAATTCATTCTTTGTGAGATATGTGTCTATTTATGTGTTCCTAGCATTGCTTTAAAATAAATATACAGAGTATATAAATTAGACTTAAAATAAATATACAGAGTATGGACCCTTTTGTTTTGTTTTGTTTTATTTTAAGCCTTTTTATTCGAAAAATAAATAAATAATGAATCACATGGACCTATTACATTATATCAAAAAATTAGACCTTTCCAAATTTAGATGAATCAATGAGAGTATATTTGGTATGCCACAAGGGAATGATCGTTGTTCATAGCATTTCATCAATAGATTCTAGTCAAGGGAGAGCCCGCCAGCTATCTTGATTTTGAACAATAAATCAGTACGTGTCACTGACGAATCAAGAATTGCATAAACAAAAAATGGGCTGCTTAAAAATGGGCTGTTTGGGTCATTTGGAAATGTTAATGTGTTACCAAAAATTGATTCTGAGAAGCAAATGTAGCCTTTTAAGTTTTGTTTATTTATTTACCTTATTGTTCAATTTTGTTACATGATATAGCTGAATGTTAGCATGACGTTCATATATTTAAATATGTTATCCACTCAACAGTTAATTTTTGAATTTAATATCATAAAGGCTAGTTTCCATGAATTATTTGTTTCTAAATATTTATCTTCTAACGGTAGTTATTATTTATTTGGTACATCACGAAACAAGGCTATTCCATAGCATTTTATGGATAGATTCTGTCTGAGATAAAAACACGTTTTATTCATGTCACATAGTGGATACAAACACGTTTAATTCATGTCACAGAGTGAATAGAAACACGTTTAAGCCATAGGCAGACAGGTACTATTTATACACAATACATGTAGGCAAAATGGCAACAAGAACACCAACTCAAAAACGCTTCTTTCAAGTTGTAGAATGAGGCATATGATGATGAACCATGCCCTTCTTCCAACCATCATTGGCCTTTTACTTTGTTTGCTCAAATCATGTTCTTGCAGATTTCACACTATTTCGGGTTCATATCATCAGTGCAGTCCCAGACAATCCCACCCCATTGTTGCTTCCATGCCAATCAAGTGACGATGATCTTGGATATCATTATCTGGGTAACGGTCAAGACTTCCATTGGCACTTTAGGATGGATTTCTTTCAAAATACAAGCTTCGATCTTGGATATCATCTGGGCAATGGTCAAGACTTCCATTGGCACTTTAGGATGAATTTCTTTCAAACTACAAGCTTCGTCTGCCAATTCCAGCGGAATTCAAAGTACACTTGCTTAAATTTTGATCTCAAAAGGATGTAATTCAATACTAAATGTTCAATTTCGTTACTAAAAGTATAACAATAATACTTTTGGTAATTAAAATATTATCTATAAAAAAGTTATTTCATTCCTAAATTTTTGTTTCTAAATTTTGATTTATTATAGTTGCTTAGGCAGTAGTAATATAATTTTAATTTGGTAGTTTAATGTTTATTGTTAACGGTGTTAATATTATATTTTAGTAAAATTTGTAAAAAATATTTAGGGGGTCAACCTCTATCTTTAGAAATAATTATAATTAACACTACTATATAAAATAACAGATTTTTGAAATCCTTGAATAGAATTACTCTAATAAGATCCTATATTAATTATGCGTGCATTGACTACATAGTATATTTAATTGGGTTTCTGTATGTGATAGTTTATTTAATTGGGTTTTAATTATTTTCTAGTTTCTTTTTGGGTTTGTCAGATTATTGGCTTAGATTGCTTCGAAAAATTGCATTAGTGAAGTTCATGGTTCCTTGCAAATAGAAGGAAGGTCTTTCCTTTTAGGGTTCTTTTAAGTGTGCAACCCCTTTGGGTTGCACACCGTGTGCACCTTATTTCTAAACCAATGGTGGAAAATAGGCAACCGGGTTAACTGGTTAACCTTTAGCTCTCCCCTTTAGCCTCACTCTTTTGTTTCTCTCTGCGTTGCTTTCCCTCCGTTGGCTTTCCCTCTGCTGCTCTCACTCTGGTGGCGAAGGAGCTGCTCAGGGACCACCGCAGCCATTAATAGCAGGCTTGAAGCTTTCAGTTTCAAGAACATCAGTCCGCTCAGATTCCTATGATCGAAGAGACTCTCCGATTCACCGGTGTTCCTGGTGCGTTCTAATTTCTTATATCTTTCTGTCTATCTGAATATATTTTGATGATTTGATTTGATTAACATTCTTATATTTTCAATTTTTTTGTTGAATCCGCGATGGAATGCGAAGGTGATTACATCTGTGGCGGGAGGATTTTGCTGCATTCTTTCTTGGCGCAGAATCCCTTGGACTTTGCCCGTCGAAGCCCTAGGTCACAGCCCTCTCTCTCTCTCTCTCTCTCTCTCTCTCTCTCTCTGTATTTCCTAAAATCTTGTATATATTTTGGTCCATTTTGTGAGCCTTATTCTGGTTATGCTTGTGTTAATATATAGAAGTCGAAGTATCTGCATATTCTTTTGCTCATATATTCTCTCTTTTTCTCCTTGCATTATGTGAACTTTAGTTGCTGATTTTTGCTTCTTTTAGGTTCATTGTTTGTGGGGTGAAACCCATATCACCTATTTATTCTTATTTTCACTAACCCTTAATTTTTGGCTGCTTGGAAAACGTAATACGAAGAAACTAACAGCTCCAAGTTTCCATTCTTTTGTTTGTTGAGTTGCAATATGCTTACTTGTGCAGATTTTATTTATTTTTTGTTCTTTTCTTTGTTCTGCTTCTTTTTTTATATCCATTGTAGTTAACTTATTATATTTTTATTTGATTAAATTGTCTGTGTAACTTGATTTTGATTTTCATTTAGTTGGTAAATAGGATAAATTATTCAATGCTCGTGGAGCAATGGTAAATAGGAAATTCAATTTAAATTTTTATGAATTTTTATTAGCCCAGATGAAAGGTAAAATTGAATTCATAAATTAAACTGTATGTAGCACAACTTGATAGTTTCTAGCATTGATTGTGCCCTATTATGAGGTTCAGGTTGTTCACTTAGTAAGATGACACTGCCTTAATGAAATTCAATTTTATTTAATTTTGTGATAAGTACATCTATTAGGATAGATAAACAAGTGCTATAGTGGTATGTGTTTCCTTGGTAGAGGCCCGACCTGCATGTTCTTTGCTTTCCAAACTAAACCCTGGGGAAATTGAGCTGGATAGCAACTTGAGTTTAGTACTGTCCTCTATCTAGATTCTCTTCTTGCTTCATTTTTTTCTTTTTTCTTTTTTCTTTTTTTATAAAATGTTTTGATAGTATTTTCTTTTGTAAGGTAGGGAGACTCAAACTTTAGTCTGTTTATTAAGGTAATGTGACATACGCAGCTGGGGTATCATTTTTTGCTTATTATTAGGTTTTTTTATAGTGTTTTTCTTTTTTACATTGGAAACTTAGTACAAGTGTTTGTTAACTAGATTATTATTCAACAAATCCATTCATGTGTGCATGTGGTGCAATTGATGAATGTATTGTACAACCTAGATGTCGTAGGATATTTTCAATTCTCACATTAAGTATATATGTCAACTGATGAATGTACTATAACCTTTAAGATTTTTGTTTGTTGGTTTTTTCCCTAGTCAAAGATATTAAAAGTTTATTTTTCTTGTCTTTCTTCACAAGGAATTTTGATTGAAGCCTAATGGATTAGTTAGATGTGGTTTAAGATTTATGAGAATCGTCTTAATAATTCTATTTTTCAGGAACCATGTTAACCTTGTCGTGGTGATATATTCCCACTGTTTTTAGCTGTGCGTGTCCTTTAATTATTAAAAAGAGAAATCATTCTTATTCCAATTTGAATTATGAATTTTTTGTTTTATAAATAATTTCTAGTAGTTGCCAGATATATTGAGGGCTATGACATTCTGATTCTTTTTCTATTTAATTATGTGGTTGTTAATTGTGAGTTTTTACCTGTATCTTCCAAGTGTATACATGGTGGATGTGTTGGTGTTAATGGGTTAGATGTCTTGCTTGGGATTGATGTGAAAATGTTCTGCTCATCTTCAATTTATTCATATGGATTAACATCATATAAAATTTTGAATTTGTTAGAAAGAAACTTGAATTTTGTTTGCATATTTATAGGTTTTCTTGTTTTGAGAAATTAGATTTGATTGAATGGTTGAATGACATAGAAGGGAGTTTTTTTCTTGGTCTTAAATGCGTGGGTTTACTCTGTTTTGAAAATTACTATATTTAAGTGAGAACAGATGATTTTGGGTTTACCCTTGTATTAAAATTTGTAAATAATATGAAAAGTATGGAAACAGTGAAACAAATTTGGAGATTGAATTGATTTGCAGTTGTATTGTATCCTATACATTATCTTACTGAAATTAAAAAGTTTGGTCATATGTCTAAAAATTTACTTACAAAGCACTTTTTTTTTTGAATAGCAAGAAAACAATATTATTGAACTAAAAGGTGAAAACAAGGGGTGGACAAGATGCCCTTGTACAAAGTTGAGAGATCTACGCAAAAACCTAAGAAGCGTCAACTAAAACATAAAACAAACCACCTAAGTATAACAAACAACAGCCCAATCCGTAGTAATCGAAATTCAGGGGTATGTCCTTGAAAAAGGGAGACACACAGGCCCAAAGTGACGTGAGATGCCTCACCGTATCCAACAAAGCATCAACTTTAAATTCCTTTTCATTAAAAATTCTATCATTTCTTTCCAACGAAATGGTCCAAAAGATAGCAAAGATAATGCAGGACTACAATGTTTCGGCCTTCTTATTGCTTCCAAATCTGCCATAGGAAGATAGCAAAGATAATGCAGGACTACAATGTTTCGGCCTTCTTATTGCTTCCAAATCTGCCATAGGAAACCAGCAGGAAAGCACATTTTCTTTATTTATTTATGCTGATTTCAAATTGAGGCTGCATATACTCTGGAAAGATTGACGGGTTGATATGGACTATAGGAAATCCAATAGGAATTTGCATTTGGGCTTTTAGAAAAGGTAATAGGCAATGATTTAATGAATGGTGTGGGCACATTAAGCTAAACTGTCAAAAGAGTTTGTGTAGTTGGCCAACAAGTAAATTACTCTTTTGGTTGATGTAGTGCTTGTCTAGTTGCATGTGTGTAGAAATTTATAGGACACATGTTATATAAATATGTGAGTGCATTTCGCTGTATTACAATACTGCTATTTTCATTTGATTATTTGAACTTGTCTTTTTAAACTATTAGCCTTGTTCTACATTTTATAGTGTTTATCATGCTACTTGATTTTTATATCAAAATATAGGCATAGTTTAAGACCATACCTACTGCTTCTGGGAAGAAGATAAACAAGAGTATTTTGGTTGGTCTCTATTATCAGTTGGGTTTTTTTTTTCATATGAAGAGCTTCTTTCCTTTATGACCGTTACCTATCTTTCAATTTGTTTGTTGAGTTGTGTAGAGTTGGGTTAACAAACCAACTATGCAATGCAAGTGTGCATGTGTATGTTTTGAATTATTAAAGCACACCACATATTCTACAATTAACTTGGAAAATGAAACTATGACTACAAGGAGCAGAAATAGAATTGATTTTAGAAGTGTGAAAGAGATGGAGAAAATGATCAATCATGAAAAAAACATAAAGCCGGTGCATGCCAAAAATCGATTAAGAGAGATACAGATTGGCTTCTCATAAATCGATTTGAGAGAGAGAGAGATGGGGGTTATTGTTGCAAATGGAGGGATTTTGAGTTTTGGAAGTGGTAGAGGGGTTGGAGTTAGAATGAGGCTTTGGTAGAGGGAAATCATTGAAGTGAAGAGGGCGAGAGAGAGAGAGAGAGAGAGAGAGAGAGGTCCTTATATACCTGATATCTATCTGGTTGGTTTCTGTTGGTGCTAATATTTTAGGGCATTTTACCAATATAGACCCTCTGATGCAGTTTGAGTCAATTAGCATGTTGGTTGGAGAAAAAGCTGAAGAATTAGGAGTTGAAATATACCCAGCTTTGCTGCTAGTGAGGTGCTTCTGCATTTGGTTGACACATTTTAATGTCTGGCATATTTGAACGTCATGAATTAACATGTTATTTGATTTTTCAGATTTTATATGATGATGAGAAAGTTATTGGTATTGCAACGAATGATATGGGAATTGCCAAAGATGGTTCAAGGAGGGACAATTTCCAATGTGTGTAGAATTGAAAGGTGGGTCCTGTTAAGTTCTTTCTCTAGTTCTCATCCTTGCAATATATAAGATCTCTCAGGTTGAGTGTGTATGCTGCATATGCATTTTTCGCTTCCTGAAGCATTAGTTGCTGATAGCTATTTCATCTTTCTGATCTTTCTCAAACTGTATCAGTCATTTTGTCATATAACATCATCGATGCTAACTTTGGTTTGCAGTGAGTGTAGTGGAATAGAATGGCCTCCATTTCCACCTTTAAGTTGTCAAAGGCAAAGGCTGAAATGAGCATTTGAAAGTTGAAACTAATTGTTATTTATTCCCTAATACATAACAATAGCCATTCTCCAGTCAAATGGAAGATCGGCCTTTCTATTCACAATGGAATCAACCACAAAAAACCTATGTAATATGGAATTAATTTGATCTGTGCATAGTAATAAAAAAAAAATTTTTTTTGATTCTATGCATATTTCCACCAACAGTAAGAAAATAAGAATTTTTTTAGAAAAGAACTTCATGTTTATGATTGGCTTTGATATAGAAAAGGTTTGCCAAGATTGACTTAGTTTGCAAGGTTTATTTATTAGTCCCTAGCCTACTGGTTCTGACTCTTCTGTTGCTCTGCAGGACGCATAACACTTCTTGGTGAAGGATGCCGAGGGTCATTATCAGAGGTATAAACAGATTGTCTCTTATGGCTGCAGTATTTGCTATGGTTTCTACAATTTTCTGTCCAATCCTATGTTCATTAACTAGTAAGAACTTTATTTTGTTTTCTCATATGCAGAAAATAATGAAAAAGTACAATTTGAGGGAGAAGGTGCAGGGACAACATCAAACTTATGCTCTAGGAATTAAAGAGGTAAATTTCTCTTGTTCTTAGTAATTTTTTTTGCAATGACAGTTGCATTTATTTTTCTAATTTTTTTGGGTTGGAGGTAGGGGCAATGTAGGTTGGAAATTTGATACATTGACCTATACATTTTTGTTTTTGAAACTTGTCACCAATGGTGGGCCTTGGAGTAACAGTAAGGTTGCTCTATCGTGACATAAGCATGAGTGTTTTGAAACACAAAAACAAGCTATCTACATGCGGGAATAAAGTCTTGTCAACTAAGCTATCCATTTTCCAGTTAACTTTAATGCATCATATTATCAATTTGCACATAATTCATTGAGGATAAATCATTCATAGTCTTATCTTCTAATGCATATGATTTAATTGTTATTAATTTTTCCTAGAAGCATGGTGAATCCATAAAAACAGCCTTATGGCGTAGTTGAAGAACTAGATGTTTTATATCTAATGGTTGTTCTTCCGTGATCCTTCACTTTCGTCAGTAGTTTTGCTTTCACAAAATCTCATTTGACCAAATATTTTAAGAGAGAATCTTTTGGAGGCATGTAGAATTAGAGTACTAGCTAGTAAATACATCCCCAAGATTTTTCTAGCTTGTGCTTAATTCTTGAAGCGAATTTTATCAGGTTTGGGAAATTGATTCAAGTAAGCATGAACCTGGTCATGTACTTCACACCTTGGGTTGGCCATTGGATAACAAGACATATGGGGGATCTTTTCTATACCATATGAAAGACAGACAGGTATCATTTGCACTACAAGAAAACACATTTTTGGCGACCATTTTTGGCTACCAAAACAAATTTAGTCGCCAAAAGTGTAGGAATTGGCTACCAAAATTAATTTTAGTCGGCAAAAGTCAACCTTTTAGCTACTAATTTTTTTTAGTAGGGGAATGTTGATTATTGGCGACTAAAATAAATTTAGTAGCTAAAAATATTACAATTGGCCACTAAAAGCTAAACATATCACAATTGGCGACTAAAAAGAAATTTTAGTAGCCGTAGAGGTACCTTTAGCTACTAAATTGTTTGGTAGCCGAATGAAAATAAAAAATTTAATTTTTAATCTTTGGCGACCAAAATTTTGGTTGCCAAAAATATATTTTCACCGACCAAATTCCTTTTAGTCGCTGTAGACCCACTTTTGGCTACTAAATCGTTTGGTAGCCGAATGAAAATAAAAAATTTAATTTTTAATCTTTGGCGACCAAATCATATTTTAGTCGCCAAAGATGACCTATATGTATATATTTTGTATCAAACCAAACCCTAAAATAATCAGCACCTCTCCTCTCTCTCTCTCTCTCTCTCTCTCTCTCTATTTTCAGCGTTGCTCCTCTCCCTCCCTCTCTCACTGCCGCTCTTCCTCGCCTTGCCGGAAACCGGAGCACCTCGTCCTCCTCCGCCATCGCCATCGTCATCGTGAGTACCGCCGCTCTTTTCACACCGCCTCCTGCTCCGCCGATCTTCATAGATCCACCGCCACCGCCACGAGATTCAGAGGCTTCATCGCTGAGATGAACTCTGCTCCATTGTAGAAGAGGAGGAGTTGTAGAAGATCGCCAATCCCACTTCCTTTAGGCACTCTTGGATGGCCTTTTCTCGGTGAAACCATCTCCTTCATCTCCTGTGCTTATTCAGACCACCCTGAGACCTTCATGGACCGACGTCGTCACATGTATGTCTATGTTTGATAGAGTTTGTCTGAGTTCTTTATTTTTTATTTTAAGAATCTATTTTAGATTGATTAGACTTTTACTAATAGTCGAGTATAGATGAGGCTGCTACCATATTGTTGCCGCAGACGCCTTACAAGATGAGGGAGTTGGTCCAGCTCACGTTTTACAAGTCGCCCAAGATCCTGCCTTCATGCGTCCTCACCGATTTCATTCGAGTAAGGTCTTCAAAACTTTATGCTCCTCATACTCAGACTCATGCTGCGGCGCGGCGGCGGCGGCGGTGGTGGTACCCAATCTATTTAAACCGAATGTTAATTGAGCCTGTAACATGAAATCTATCTATTTATGAATTTGGACAAATCTAAATGGATTTTAAATAGATATAATTAATGGAGTTCATGATTTTGGATTAATGGACAAATCTATCTAGAGTTTACCAACTAATGGACAAATATAATTAATGGACAAATCTATCTAGAGTTTACCAACTCTAGCTGGTATTAAATTGTTTTTCTTTTTAATGGTATGATAATCCAATAAATAAGGAAATTCACTTGTTGGAAACTAGGATTTTATGATTTTGTTGCCTTGTCGAGTCTATAATTAGTGTTAGGTGGGTTCATATATCTTAAGTTGGAAAATGCTGCAATCATTTGCTGCTCTTTTTACAGGGCCTGACATGGAAATTTGTGGATGACAAGAATTATAAGTTCGTAATATACCTCTGATTATGCCATCATCTATTGAATGTAAAAGTTCATCAAATCTGTGGTCATCATTATTATTTTCTCCTAAATTTGGCTTAGTTTCTTGGTTAATGCATTTTTTCCATTTAAGATGAAACCCCTATCATTTAGTACTGCAATTTTGAGGTTCTAAACAAGTGCTGAAAATCAGCAGCAGTGTGCTGAAAATATGTTGCAGAATGCAGAAAATCTAAATGCCGAGATTAGGGAAAATCTTATAATGGACTCCATATTTATCATGTGCTTTTGTGCAAGTGACCAAGATTTCCCAAAATTCTGTTCTCATAAATTGTTTACACTGTTATCCCTCAAGAATAAAAAACTGCAGGCATAGCAAAATATCAATTATATTGGGCAAATATTAATACACTGTTATCAATTGGATTTTGTTTCCAAACATTAAAGGGTCAACTAGTTAGCTTCAATTCCAAAATGGTATGTAAGACAGAGAGGGAGAATATATTAGAATTTAGAATTTTACCCTCTTTTCATTAGTGAACCAACAACATTTCTGTCATTTTTATGCTCCTTGTGCTCTGTCTAATCAGATATGTTTGTATAATAATTGAATCCCCTGTATTGGTGTCTATCCAATTTTTATCTATTTGCTTCTCATTAACTCACTCTATTATAAGATTTATCCGTTGTTGTTGGTGGTGGTGTAATTGTTGTTTGTGTTCGTGTTATAAAGCTCTAGATGGTGTCCATCTGAGAGTCAGATTTATCAGATATTTTGATATCTGTGCTTGATATCCCAATAACATGATTTCGTATGAATTATTTTACCTGATAAACTAAGATCATAATAACTATCCTTAATAGTCCAAAGTAATGATGAACCATATTACATACACAGTAATTATGTTCCCTAATCCTCATTACTATATTAGTAAGAGTAATAATTATGTTTCTAAACCCTTAAAGATGTTACTTATACTAAAGAAGGTCCATATGTTCTGTTCAGATTGTTTTTCAAGTACTAGTGAAGGCATTGGTTAGCATGGATCCAGGTGATGACACGGAGTTTCTAAAGAAACAATTTCAAGAATTCATGGCTGGTCTTATATCTTTACCAATTAACATACCTGGAAGTAGACTCCACAGGCAAGTTAATTATATAGTCACATTAATTTCTTTTTTTCTTATTTTACACTATTATGAGAATAATAATAAATTTGAAGATTGGTTGTTAGGCAAAGAAGAAAATGGTTGAATGAGTACATAAAATCATCGAAGCGAAAAGGAAGAATAGAGGCAGATCAGAAGTTGCAAAAGATGTAGCTGATGTTTGGCTGAATGATGCAAGTGAAGAGCTAAATGACGATCTAATTTCAGATAATTTTACATTGTGTAATTGGATCGAGGACACTATGAATATGTAATTGGATCGAGGACACTATGAATATGTATTTCTATATTTCTATATTTTTAGTGACTAACACTATTTCTATGTATTTCTATGTATTTCTATATTTCTAAAATGTGTAGTGGGAGTAGTTGGTTATTCCTGTATTATGTATGAAATTAAATTATTGACGTTGGATTAGACTTTGTTCTTATGGAATTTGTAATATATATATAATTGGACGTTCAATATTAATTTTTTGGATGGTTGGAATTAAAATGTGTGCAGGTTGTTGAATGCTTTATAACATATTTAGCGTTGATGGATTATATTGTTTATATAGGGTACAGATTGTATTAATAATGGATACAGGTTGTTTAGAAGGAAATTTTTTTTTTAAAAAAAACACGTTAAAATATTTGGCCACCAAATATTTTGGTAGTTAAATACGTAATCAAATGTTTTAGTGACTAAGAATTTAGTAGCAAAAACATTACTCAAAGTTTTGGCGACTAAATAATTAGAAGCTAAAACAATTGAGAATGAGGGAGAGACACTATTGGCCACTAAATTTTTAGTCACAGAATGCACCTTTTGCCGACTAAATAATGTTTCGTAGCCAAATGTGTACTTTCGGCGACGAATTATTTAGTAGCTAAAATTGAGACCTTCCCCGACCACAACAACTTAGTAGCCAAAAAGCCTCATTCGGCGACTAATACTTTAGTGGTGGAAACATACCTTTTGTCGACTAAACTAAAATTAGTAGCCAAATGTAGTCACTTGAGGGATGGTCGACCCTCAAGCCCCAATAAAACTTGCATAGAACTCAGAGCTTTCACCCGTTACAAAACTACCATTATAGACTAAGAAGCACGACCACTTATAAGGTGTCATGTCTATGTCGAACACTGACAACACGTGTGCGCACACGTCCAATACTGTCATTTTTTTAAACCCGAACACAGTTAAGACACTGACAAACACATTACAAGTTTGAAGAAAATAACTTGAAAACAAAAACGTAGATTTATACCTACTAATTCTTCCTCTTTTAGAGTTTAGGAATTAATGTGATATTTTGTTATCATCATTAGATGAAATATTCATATATATATAAACATAAATTAAATATAAAAAAAACCCCATATTTAGTGCGTTTCACCCATTTTTCATGTCAATCATTTGTTTCCTAAATTGTTGTGTCAGCATGTCCAAATTGTGCAGCGTATCCATGTCTGTGCTTCTTAGATTGTAGCTAAGTCACAAAAGGAAAACTGCACTCTTTATTACATCCATTGAGGAAGACATACACGAGAATACTGGAAATGATTTTATTTGAAGGGAAAGTCTATAGTACATTTTGTTTAAAAAATGTATGGTACATAGAAAATCAATGGCTCAGATTGAGCCACATCATTAAAAGTGACATGGTAAGCATGTCACTTTTTATAGTTATGAGCCAAAATCATATTTATTCATAACTAGAATCAAATTAATCATAACTTAGTTATGAGCTCTCATCACATATCTCATAACCAGCACCATTTTGTTGATAACCAATATCACATATTTCATAACTACAATCACATATCTCATAACTATATCTCATGCCAATATCCTTTAACTCATAATCACATCACTTTGATCATAACCAATATCACGTATCTCATAACATTAATCATATATCTCTCTCGCTCTTTCGCTCATCTCTTTTTGTCTCTCTCTCGTTTATCTTTTTTTGCTTTTTTTTTTCTCTCTCTTTGTCTATATCTTTTCACCATTTTTTTCATCTTCGTGTCTCTTTTCTTTCTCTCTCTCATTCATCACTCTTCTCTCTCTGTCTGTATTTGTCTCTCACTCTCTCTGTGTCTTTCATTCATCTATCTCTTCTCTCATCTTTTTCTCTCCTTGTCTCTTTCGCTCATCTCTCTTCTCTCTATTTGTCTCACCCATCCCTCTCTCTATCTCTCTCACCTTTCTCTCTCATCCTTTGTCTCTCTCGTTCATCTCTCTTCTCGACCCATCGCTACCACCAGCTGATCCTACCAATAAACCCGCTTTCCATTGCTTTTGTTGTCCATCTTCATCCTTTCTTGCTTCCTGCCATCGTGCCCTAATATCTTCATCTTTCTCTCTTAGCCACCATATTTCGTTCTGGGCATATGTTAATTTCCATATTTGGTAATTCAAAGAGTATTTTGTGTTGGTACTTCACATTTATGTTTCTTTGATCAATTGCAAATATATGTTTTTGTGTTCGCCTTGCTCACCATAAGAAAATGCACTTTTAGCGACCAGTTTGTCTCTCTCTCG
Source organism: Camellia japonica (assembly GCA_030407325.1). Classification (NCBI taxonomy): domain Eukaryota; kingdom Viridiplantae; phylum Streptophyta; class Magnoliopsida; order Ericales; family Theaceae; genus Camellia; species Camellia japonica. The sequence continues at coordinate 27,743,506 of JAPPVO010000036.1, read as the reverse complement.
CTTAACACTCTGTCTCTGTCTCTTTGTCTCTTTTCTCTATCTGTCTCTCACTCATCTCTCTCTCTCACCACACATCTCCTCTACTACCTTCACCACTACTGAAAAAATGACATTCCACTACCACTACTACCACTACTACCACCACTGTTGCCATTCCACATCTACGACTACCATTACTACCACCCTTACCACCACTCCACTACCACCACCACTACTACTACTACTACCATTACCTCTCCTCCCTACCGTCACTCCATCTCCTCTACCACTACCACAACTTCACCACTAATCTCCTTCGTCATTACCTTTTATCCACCACCTTCACCACTACTACCGCACCCTCTATTCTACTATAAAAAATTAGTTCCTGATTTATAGTAACAAAAAAAAATGGGCTACAAAAAAATATTTTCCATTGACCACAAAAAATTAACTTTATTTTAACAGAAATTTTTTTTAATTAAAATATTACCCCTACTTCTACCAAATAAAAAAAATTTAAATTTTTTCAGTAAAATAAAAATGAAGCAAATAAATTTTCAATCTTAGTAACCTAAAAAAAATTGAAAAATTGAAAAAAAAAAAAAATCATTAACTACAAAAAAAAGAGAAAAAATTAACAAAAAAAAAATTATTTAGTTTTCCCGCTCACAAAAAATTAACTTTATTTTAACAAAAAATATTTTTAATTAAAATATTACCCCTACTTCTACCAAATAAAAAAAATAATTTTCATAAAAATAATAATTTTAAATAAAAATTTTATAAATAAAATGAAACAAATAAATTTTCAACCTTAGTAACCTAAAAAAAAAAAAAAAAAAAAATTTATTTCGTTTTCCCGCTCTCCCCCCCGCGTTTCTCACGATCTCAAATCCCCAACCCTAACCTAACACTCCCTCTCACTCTCCTCTCTCTTTTATCTCTTCCGCCTCCTACGTCGTCGGCTCTGGTGCCGCCACCGGCGACCACCACTGCCGCCGCCACACCTCCTCCCTCACCGCCCTCTCTCTCTTCTCCTATTCTCTTCACCGGTCGTCTACTTCGTCTTCTCTACTCTCGTCGTCGGATCCAAAACCCTAACCCTACCGTCAATCTTCTCCAATCCCTTCACAAGCCATATGTTCAAATCCAGACCCTACACTCCCCTCAGAACCTTTGTCTACAAAGGACTATCGTCGGACTCATCAGAACGGCGATCTCGAACGGGCTGATTGTGATGAGAAAGACCAGGCGGCGAGGCACATTAACGTGTCAGAAACGAAATCAGAAGATGGACAGTTCATCTTTGCCCTAATTTTCTCTCCATTTTTGCTCAAATGTAAGTATGATATAGTTGTCCTCAATGTGGGTTTCTTGGGTTACTGGTACTAGTCTTAACTGTGCACTTTATGTGTTTGTTTAATTGACTGAATAGTGTGTTTGTTGGAATTACAAATAAATTTGTCATGTAGTGGTTTAAATGCATTATAATATATATTTAGCAAGAAATCCCTACTTAAAATTAATTATCCCTGCAAATTGTTTTTTGATAAAATCTTTTGGTGTGTTCCATAGATTTGTGATCAAATTAGGGGAAAAAGAACATCTTTACACGTTTGTTTTGCATTTCTTAGTTGAGCACCATGTGCAGCAGCACAATAATATTTGAGCATAGTCGAAGATACTATGACCTCTCCATATGCAGCAGCATAATAATTTTTAGCATAGTACAATGAATTTGAGAAGCACATACTACAGGCGACATTATCTGCGGACCTACGTTCGTAAAAAAAATTGTTTTATTTTAATTGTTGTTAAAATTATTTTAATTTTATTTAGTAAGGTGATTGTTTTGTTGGAAAGAACATGCCTATGAGTTCTGCTCGCATGGAACCCAACTTGCCTTTTTCTCTAGTTTTTGAGGCCTACGGATTTCATACTATGTGATACAAAGAATGCTCCAAGCTTTTGCAATATGAATACGAAAAGAAAAAAAAAAGAGTCATTTGCATGGAACTTGAAAACTTTAGAAAAGTAATAAATAATAATCATAGAAAACACAAACAGAGAAAAAAAAAAAACTTGGGTTTTGGTTAAAGGCAAAAGAGGCTTTTGGAACATATTATTGAATTTAACTTGAATTGAATTGGATGCACATGGCTGATGTTAGATACTGATATCGCACATTATTCCGCAGAGAGCGCAGGTATTTTCAAGTCTCCAATTGTGGCTATATAAAAATGTTTGTGAAATTTGATGTATGGCATGAAAAGCTTCTTTCAAGTTTACATTTTTGTTGGTTATCATCTGGAATCAAAAGAAGTTCCTAGAGTTATGTAGGTCAAAATCTGAGCTACATTTTTTTTTTGTATGTCTCTTCCGAATTTTCTCCAACCTAGAAGGTTAAGTTTCTCATATTCGATCGGAATTTTAGGTGAAGTAGCTGTGTATCAGTTAGTTATCATGAGCATACCACTAACTTTTGGTGTACCATTCTGGATTTATAATTTATAAACATTAATTTGTCAATTGTTGTGGATTTATATATAGGAGTCTTTAATACAATTAAAAAAAAAAACAATAGTTAAACATTTTATCAATTTATACAATATATTCTTTAAGAAAATTAAAAAAAAAATCAATGTTAAATAGTTTCTTCTAGAATGTATGCTAAATTTCGTTTCTTCTTGTTTGTGATGTGTAATTTTAAATTTTTGAATGAGGCAAGTTGAAGTGAATGTATGTGGATGCATGTGGCTGTTATTACCAAAAATATAATTAGAAAATAGTTAGGAACACTCTTATAAAATTTCACATCACTTATATATAGCAAATTGGTGAGGTTCTTCAAAATCTTGACTATATATGCATTTGTGTGGGCTTTGATGAACTGATATATATATATATATAGATTTGTGTGTATTTTATGGATGTATTTTATGCATTTATATATATATATATATAGGACTAAGATGATGTTGAATTGCATGCTAACATTTCAATTATTTTTCTTTATCCAGGTCCTATATTAAATTGGGCCTGAACATTTAGTTGGACCTTTTTACTGGTTGTAAATTTCCATTTTCCCTGTCGTTTTCATTAGGTTTGGGATGAGTTTTATCAGATTTTGAAACTATTTCTTAGTTTTCTTTTTCTCTTTTTCCTTCCAACTTACTACATGCCAAGAAGGGTATAATTTATTTTTCGAGCAGCAAAATATCCTCATTGCAACCAATGGTCGTACCAGGTCATTATCAATTGCTGTAATTTGACTATGAAAAATTATAGATATGATGCCAATAATATGATTTGTGGTACCCTGTAATATTTTAATCAACAATAATGTTATACTTAAGCACTTCGATTATTCAATATGTGGCATTCCATCAGAGTTTTTTTTTGAAGATTGAGAGTTTTGATTACGGCTAATATGTATATTTTGCGTATCTCATTATGGCTAATATGTATATTTTGCGTATCTCATTATGGCTAATATGTATCTCATTATGGCTAATATGTATATTTTGCGTTGCCAAAAATCACATGTTATTTTTGTTTTATTATTTTCTTGTTGGTCTTTGGTTGTGTACACTACATGGGGAATGAGTTTACTCTATATTGCGGAGATGAAGGTTTAAGTTTTATGTTTCCCTCTGTATGGTTAATGTCTAATTTTAGAGTTAAAAAGAGTCCAAAATACATTCGTTAGTTGCACTATGAGAACTAAGCAACTGTTTCTCTACAGAGAACAGTTCCAAAACCTCTGATTTTGCAGCAAGGGATTGAGGATAAAATATATGGACACAATCACCATCAAAATCAGCACTAAGTGGCCCACATATAAGAGGGTTGATCTTCACTATATGGTCATCGTGAACATAAACCGACAAAGCTTGCAGGGAATGTTTATGCATTGTCGGAGGTCTATTGATGAAAACAATAGCCCCATCCATTATCCGTCGATGTACCACTTGACCAGGTCTTAAAAAAGTATGCCCCTTGAACCTTCCCTCAGCGAGTAGGTTGACAAACCATCCCTATAGGTTAAACACAACTTTTCATCGACCAGCTTCTGCAGATACTGCATGTTATATTGAGTAACTCTCTCCTCAAATGTTATCCGTTGAGCAATTTCAAAAGGCAGTCCAATCTCATTGACTCCTTTATATGCATCACCTGTAATAACACTCCGTGAGGAGAATCCACAACCCTTTCTGATAAATAGGGTTTTCATCTTCTCAGCCATGCTTTAGTAGTAGAATCGCTTTGCTCTTTGTTAATCCCAAATCGTGTATCCATGTCACGAGATGCCTTGTAGAAGAAATATGCACGGAAAGACAAGAAAACAACAGTTGTTCATGAACATTTGCACAATTTAATTGCCAAAGGTTTGACTAGATTATCAATCATATTCTCAATAAAGAACAAATGTCACCCAAGTAAATAGTAAACCAGCATCAACTACACAAAACACCATCTTCTAAAACGGATCATCATTCTCAGATAATTCAAATAAGCAATGCAATGGACATGATTGATTAACCATTCTTAAAGTGAGTTCAATCTTGGCAAAATTAATTCTTAACAATCTTGTTGAAGAAAATTTTAAACTCACATTGAGTAGTAGACCATTCATAAAAACCATATATGGTCATTGTAGCTTGTAATTCAAATTTCCATTTTGTTCTTGTATTATCTTGAAAAATATCTGGTTAAGTACATTGAAAGATATGTAACCTTATTTTTAGCTTTTTCTTTTTGGGCCTAGACCCATTTCTGTTTGCACAGTGCTGGTGGACCGGGCACTGGAAGTGATATTGGGCTGATTGCGAGGTTCTGCTGTGGGCCCTTTCTTGGTCCATATTTCCTCACACGACCCATTATGCTGTGGGCCCTTTTTAGGTGGATTTCAGTTTGTAGTTAGTGGATTATTAATCATCTTGTGTGGTAAAGATGATGCTTGTGCAAGTTTTCTTTAACATATTCAAGATCTTTATGAGGTTGATGTTGCCACATCAACTCTCTGCTTCATTTGCTGCTATGATGATGGTTTTATTTGCATCTGATTCTGTCTTTTTCTTTTACCAATATGTGAATGTTTTTAGTTGCAGCTGCTAATCCATGTAATTTCTGTATTTCTTGTCTTTTTTTTTATTGAAACAAGAATTATCATTAGTTTGCTCATGTTTTCTATTGCATGATTTTCATTTACACCAGCATGCTATTTACTAGTTTCATGCCTATTTACATGATCAGGACAAATGGCGGAATATGGGTATTAGTACTGTTGCACACAGTTCTAAAGAAAAAATACGAATTCCTAGAGTAAAAGCTATTACTGCTGGCCCACTCACCAATGGTCAAAATTCTGCTTCTGCTTCACTTATTGATGATGACAAGGATGGGAAAACTGCTCCACGGTGCGCTTTTCTTTTCGTTCTCTTTTGTGAATATAGAATTAATCTCATGGCGTTGCTCTGATTGGTGAGAGAAACTTTTATGTGCATAAATCTTCTGTTTCTATTGATATGTTTATTCTGCGCCTCCACTCAGCTGTGGGGAAAATAACTAATACAAAAGGATAAATAAGAATTAGGCAACAGAAACAGGAAACACTGTTACTAGATGATAACTTGATCGTTTTTGATATGTTGGAAGAAAATGGGATAATGTATTTGTGAATGTTGTTGCATCTATACAATACCGAGCCCTGGCTAACAAAGGGAGTGATGCTTTCTACAGACTCAGCAATACTAGAACCCAAATCCAAGCCTATGTATTTGATGGTATGTGTATTTTTTTTTTTTTTTGAAGGAAGTCTAACACAAATTTATAAATTACTTGTAATAAAAAATAAGCAAGGGATTTCTTTATTTGAACTGTTTTACTAGTGATCAGAGCAAGTGTTCCAAAGCTAAACCTAGACGATGCTTTTGAGCAGAAAAATGAAATTGCAAGAGCTGTGGAAGATGAACTTGAAAAGGTAAAGAAAGAACTAGCGTGACTAACAATTATGTAAACTGAATTTGACATTATTGTGCTTGGATTTAACATTGATGATTCACAGGCTATGTCTGCCTATGGGTATGAGATTGTTCAGACACTCATTGTTGATATTGAACCCGATGAGCACGTTAAGTGAGCCATGAATGAAATCAATGCCGGTAAGCTCTCTAGTCCCCGCGAAATCAATGAAATCGATGTTTTCATTACCAGTATTGTTCTTTTGGTGGCATCTTATAAGTTGGGTTATAGGCTTTTCTAAAACAAAATTTGACTTATTTTTGTCTTTCAGTGAAGTGAATTGTTTTTTAGAAAGTTCACTAAAAATGAAATAAACTAACAAAAAAAAAAAAAAAAAACAATGGATCTTTTGATGTCACTAAAAAAATTGAAATTTGGCAGCTGCGAGGTTGAGGGTAGCTGCTAATGAGAAAGCAGAAGCGGAGAAAATTGTACAAATCAAGCGAGCAGAGGGCGATGCCGAGTCTAAGTATCTGGTAGGATTGGGATTGGGTATTGCTAGGCAGCGACAGGCAATTGTGGACGGTCTAAGAGAAAGCGCGCTTGGCTTTTCAGTGAATGTGCCGGGGACTACTGCTAAGGACGTCATGGACATGGTCCTAATCACACAGTACTTCGACACCATGAAGGAAATTGGTGCATCCTCCAAGTCCTCGGCTGTCTTCCCACATGGACCTGGAGCTATTCGCGAAATAGCTGAGCAGATTAGGGATGGGCTGCTTCAGGCATCATCAGCTCAATAAGAAGCCACGCTTCTATAGGGTTTATCGTGTTTTGAAACAAATGTTGTGCAGAATAAGTTTGTTTTCCGGGATTAATTCTGGTGTTTGGTTTTCGGTTTGGTGTGATGGGGGAATTGCAATGTGTGTCCTAGAAACATCCTGAAGGAAACAAAATGTTTGTTTGTTTAAGAACTTGGGTTGTTACAATGTTGTATAAAGTATTTTGTTGCATTATCCTGATTTAATCAAGTGGATTTGTATCTTATCCTGATTATAGGGCGATGTCCTAAGATAAGGCATTGCCTGAAATTTAACCAAGGGGAAGGCTTTGAAGGAGCTAAACTTGTTGAAACCAATGCCAACATATTTTAATGCTATGTAAACAATTTTTTTATTCAAAAATTTAAAACAGAATGTTGTCCTTCTGTAGACCTTTTATTTAAAGTTGAAAAAAACATAATTTTGATTTATAATTGCAAATATCTTGTAGTTCTGCTTGTGAAACATTTTCTTATTTTTGAACTCCATTTACATAACCTACTAAAATCAATACCATATAAATCATGCATTCCATATAAATCAGCCCTACAAGAAAAAATAGTCATGCATTCACAAATAAATCAACCAAAGAGATTCACAAATAATTTTTTTTTTTTAAATTTTTGGTTGATAAAGCCCATCCGAAATAGAATAATATTATATACATTAATTAGTATAATAACTAGTGTACCAATTAATGATGTGACATACTTTAAGATATTTTTGATATTTGTATAATGAGTGAGATTCATAATAATGACATAACTAGTGTTAGTACACTAATTGGTGCATGTAATACCACCGTCCAAAATAATATGGCAACCGCATCACTAAATTTATGAACTAGATTCTGGACAATTTGGATTTGATTGAAAGAGCAACAAACCACCACCAAAAATAGTTGTTCAGACCTGCTCAACAATGTATACTCGTACAATTCATTTTTGTTTATAAATGTAGTGTGAAAAGAGTTTTCCCATGGACATTATTAGTATAAAAGTTCTAAAAAAAAATTCTAGTAACAAACATTATTCCACCCATAAAAAATGTTGTCCATAGTATAGCCTCAGGGCCCTATAGCAACATGGACACTTCATAGTCATCTGATGCTCAATAAACAATGATCAATCAAGTATACAACCAGCTGAACATGCGCAGAAGAAATATATATATATATATATATAGCAAGTTATTCAAATTGAAATACTCATCATGCTTTAGAAGTACAGCCAATCAAATAATTGTAAACGTTGGCAGCTACCAGAAAAACCTGGTTGGATACAACACCCTGGACCAGATGAAACAATTTTCCTTCTAAAAAGCACACCATCCAATTGAAAAAAAATCGCAAGTCTTACTCATAAAGCTCTTCAAATATCAGGTACTACCCAGTTTAACCAAGGGAATGTAAGAACTAAGTATTGAAACAAATTTAAATAAATCCTCTAGAATTTTTTTACAATCCAAAAACCATCAAAAAGATGAGAATCAACCGATAAAGGAACAAAAGTTCAAGCAGTCAACTACGCTACTTCCTTGTGCTCAACTCATTGCTCCCAACCATCAACAGTCATTGCTCCCACCTACGGTTTGAGAGCCAATGCCAGCCCAAACTTGGCCCCCTTGTCGATAGACTTGGTGTCTACTTCTCCAGAAATGGTGAAAAGTGACTTTGGCCTCCATTCATGTTGGATGAGTGCACTTGCCTTCCCGGTGTTGTTAACCCGGGCCTTAACCGTGGTCAATGGATCCAATGAATGCTGGGTGCCAATGGTGATGGTGTTCACGCTGGATGAGAAGCTGTGTATTACCTCTGCCCCAATAGCTGTCTTGGTTAAGGGGTTCACTGTATGGTAGTACGATGCATTGAGAGAGTCACCCTTGTCATTCCTGAATCAACACAAGCTCACCACATTATGTGCCAAAGAAACATAAAACACTAGCCATGCAAGAAATACAGCTATGAATTAATAAGCTTCAGAACTAAAATTCTCTAAATCTTGCAATCATCTGATAACCAAATTTAGTGTACTCATATCATTTATGAAGACATGCTCAAGATAAGGGCAGGAACCAGAAATTTCCCATCAAATGTTCAACATGAACCAGAAACAGGATACATGTGCATGCAAGGGGAAGAACAGCTTAGTTTTATAAACCATGAAGATAAGTACTATCAAATGCCTAGTCACAAAAATGAGGATAAGAAGGTACCACTAAAAAAAAGGTGAAAAAATGAAAATAATTATCTTGCACAAGAAACAACTCACAGGGTCAAGGACGCGATAAGGTCTGAGTTGGTGAAGCTCAATCCAGCATTGCATTTGGTGAAGTCCCCTGTCTTGGAGTCAAAGGAGACATCAGTCCGAAGTGCAACAACATTAGTCCCTACACACCTGAGAAGTTGATAATAGGGTTTGCTGTCAACCCAATGGTTGTGCTTATCCCGCATAGTCATGCAAGTATTGAACTTCCAACTGTCACAAATCACTGACAGATCAGTAATCATCCAGCAATACCTCAAACTTAGGTATAATAAAATTAAATGTGACATAATAGCTCAAACTGATGTACAATATCAAAAGACCAAATTCCCTCAAATGCATTACAACAAAAGCGATCCCGATCAGACCACCATGGTACAAAAAGTTTTTACTACAGAAATCAAGCAATGATTGCTTACCTTGCCAGACCTTTGATCAGGAATCTTGAAGCTAAAGATCGTCTTCAATCCAGGAGCAGGCTCATCAACAGTAATAGTAGTACAAAGCTAGTACATAAGCAAAAGATCAGTTAGATGATCAAATCAAACCATTATCTGGAGAGTGAGAGAAACTGAATGTGGTTCTCAGAAAGGTTTGTTACCTTACACTCCTTTAAGGAGGAAGCTAGACCACTTGGCCTAAAGACCAATCTGTTGGTATTTTCTTTTTATGTAATATGTTTCAATTGTTGCATACACAACAGAATACTGAATTACCAGCACTGAATGTTCACCGAGATTCTTCTGTGATTCTTGTTTGATTGGCCATGTTTTATTTGTTGGTACAGAGCACAAATATGAGATCAACAGATGCTGACCAACATGAAACTTTCACGCACTTGAAATCCGCAAAGACAAGTCAAAGTACTTGGGAAAAAGACAATTGAGAAGCAATATGTGAGGCAGAACCATTTCAGTCTACCAATGCAAATTAAATCACTGAGAGTTGACAACAGATCCAGATACACAGACTGTTTGGTTACCGGAATCAATTACATCCCACCTTTGTGCTGTCATGAAAGAAACAGAACCACGCAAGGAACCATGCAGCACATCATTGTGACACCAATAGTCTTTCATAAATGCCATTATTTTCTAGCAGGTTCATTCAAAGTAACACACCGAGCTGGGCGGAAATCTACAAAAGGGAAGCCCTTGGACTTATTAATAACATGATTGCTAAAAGAATAGTCACATGGGCAACCAGTATTGAATTCTTGTCAGTTATGAATAAACTAAAAACAGGCATTCGAGTTCCATATCAATGAAGTATGTATCTCTTCATATAGCATTTTTGTTGTACAATTTGAGCTATGATTGCAATCAAGAAACAAAACTTCTTTTTGTTTCCATCACAAAGTTGGATGTTTCTATCTCCTAGGAGACCGAAATTACATTTTTCTATTCCATTTGATCTCTTGGATCTTAGATACAAATAATATTTGTCTCCCAAAGGAAATAAAATTTGTAGGAATTATTCTTTCATGGGAAGAAAAAAACAAAAAGCCTCTAGCTAACACAATTTCAATTGCATTTTCAAAATCCAAAATGAATCAGAGCCATCAACTAGTTGACCAAAACAAAAAGACAAATTAGCGCTCACATTGATATCAATGAAGTTAAAAAGCTAAATTACCCAAATGCTAAAAGAGAAAATGCCAAGACAAGACAAGACAAGAATGAGAATAAATAAAAGAGAGAAATAATTTTTTGATGCAATGAGGGTGTATCGGGAGCTATCCTCAGTAGGGAATTTTTTTTTTCTTCCATTAATTGAAATTAGGGAATATTTTATTAAATTGAAGCTATTCTTGGTTCCATTTGAATCGTTTCTTGTATGAAAAAGAAAAACAAAACAGAGCTGCAACACAACATGTCATATCTCAAGACCCATATACAGCAACAGTAGTAGTAGAGCATCAATAAGACCATGGTGGCAGCAGCAAGTCTATAGCAGGAACATGAAAAGATCACCAGCAACATAAGAATAGCATCAACAGAGCTGTCATCTACTTCATTTAGGCAAAAATATACATCATCTGGTTTCCCGGTTATCAAAACAGAGCCAAAACAGTAGTAGTAAAATTGTAGTAACAACAACAATGAAACCAAAATAGTAACATTCATCATAACAGCAATATCAACAGAACCAAAATCTTGCAAATTGAAAATCATCGAGATTTCCATTACATTGTAGCTAGAGGTACAAACAACTAGTCTATATGTTATCTGACTCATATACGATCAAATTAAATTTGGAATGTGCAAAATTCCTTATATAGAAGTTAGGATAACCAGAAAGCTGTATCAAACACTATTAGTAAATGCCAACAAATAATTAAATTGGATTGTTTCATACAATGTAAACACCATAATTAAATTAGAAAAATACCTGATTTGACATAGCAACACAAGAATCCAAACTACCTGTTTCATACAATGTAAGTTTTTATTTTTATTGTTAATACACAGCAACACAAGAACCCAAACTACACCTAGTGGAGCCACCAAAAGCTTTCATGAACTAGTTATCTAGTGAAAAAGCCTAAGATCAAAAAGCTAAGTGACAGAAAAAAAAACTAATAACGCCTATGACGCAATAATCTATTCAATTTGCTTGTAATTTCTTGAAGCGCCTATGATGCAATGCTAAATTCAAGGTATCATCTAGCAAATGTCACAAGGATACATGCATATGCAGTAATCTAATAGGCTTATGGGGGTTGAGTGGCACAAAATCATAAACTAATAGTAATAGAAACATGATGCTTCATCCAAGAATAAAAATGTTTCATGTAACTAAAATCAAGATGAGACCTTTGTTTAAATTGAGCAAAGTATCCATTTGCTAATTTCAGAATAACTAATTTATTTAAGTTATTTTTCTCACAAACTCTAACCACGAACTAAATCCAACATAATACTCCTAAAAATAGATCAACCGCCACATCTCAAATCCTGAACATAAATCCAAATATAAACTGCCTACAAAATAGTTACACAAACGCATCTAGTCACACACAACAGACAGAAAATGGACATATCTGACACCATAATCGGAACACCAAAGATTTGGACAATAACTGACCCTTCAAGCTCCACAGATCTGCCCATTTCCACATCTGCCCATTTCTATTCCGCAATTAATCCTTTGATGAAGGGTTGATATCTGAACTGTTCTCTTTCTGGCTGGGAGAATGCATTGAAGCACGCAATTGTTGTGAGTGCTGCTCCTGCTGCTGTTGCTGCTGCTGAAGTTTTATTTGAATTTTACTTGAATTCTGAACACAAGCTTCGCGGAGGGATGGTCGACCCTCAAGCCCCAATAAAACTTGCATAGAACTCCGGAGCTTTCACCCGTTACAAAACTACCATTATAGACTAAGAAGCACGACCACTTATAAGGTGTCATGTCTATGTCGAACACTGACAACACGTGTCGCGCACACGTCCAATACTGTCATTTTTTTTAAACCCAAACACAGTTAAGACACTGACAAACACATTACAAGTTTGAAGAAAATAACTTGAAAACAAAAACGTAGATTTATACCTACTAATTCTTCCTCTTTTAGAGTTTAGGAATTAATGTGATATTTTTTTATCATCATTAGATGAAATATTAAATATATATATATATATAAACATAAATTAAATATAAAAAACCCCCATATTTAGTGCGTGTCACCCATTTGTCATGTCAAGCATTTGTTTCCTAAATTGTTGTGTCAGTATGTCCAAATTGTGCAGCGTGTCCATGTATGTGCTTCTTAGATTGTAGCTAAGTCACAAAAGGAAAACTGCACACTTTATTACATCTATTGAGGAAGACATACAAGAGAATACTGGAAATGATTTTATTTGAATACTAAAAATAAGATTCAAGGACAGGTGACTGAACCTCTAGCCCAAATACAGTATATATAACACTCCACAGCTCTCACTCCTGTTCTCTGACAATACCTATGTTACATGGACTCTATCACTTCTACTAGACCATGTCCACCAGACATTACAAGCATAAGGATTGGGGATATGTGTCCAACACCATAGTATCCAATAAAATTACTTGGATCAACTAATTTTATATGATGTTTGAAGAATATACTTACATTTGCTAGTACAGAAACATTTCTAAATCTCATACGAACGAGAGACATAAATTCCATATTTTTCCTAAATCTCATTTAATTTGAAATACATTTCCAAATAAATTGGGTTTAAAAATATTAAACAATATGATTTATCAAAAAAATCTATATATATATTAAACAATATGCAATATATACGTGTTTAAGACGTGTCCCTGTATCCATACCTACCTTTTAAATGCATATCCTAATATCCTACGATTTAGTTTAAGAAGATCTGACGCTTGGACACACAATGAGTCCATGTAACATAGCACAAGAGCCAAGACTACTAATTGAACTCTTTATTACACAAGGACAAAGTCAACTATTCACAATTGTCTCCATTCCTGTAGGTCTTCCAAGTCTTCTACATATTTATTTTCAATGAAAATTTTATTACCTACATACACCTGCACCAACAGAAAAGAACCTATTGATGTCTCTAATTGGGGTATAGTATAAGGGTATTTTTGAATTAATTACGTTACGTCTCCCTTTGTTAGATAATATACAAGGCCAACATGTCCATTTTATGCAAAATCTACAGGTTCTTGACAAAGCATATATTATCAAACTATGGCTGAATGGCCATGATATTTTACATTTTTTTTTTGACAAGTCTAAATGACCATGATACTACCTCTTCATAAAAACTATAATTTAGGATAAAAGCAAATATATGAAAGAAAAGTAATTACAACAAAAGCCACTCCTAGCAGGAGTTTAGGAAAAATACCCTTACCATCTTGCAAGTGAACCTGTTGCTCCATTGTTTGCAAACGCAGCTTAAGTTCACTATTTTCGGCAGTCAGGCTGTCACGCCCCACTTTTTATTACTCGAAATCATTACCAAATTCATTAGTTTAATTCAATATTAGAGATAACATGCGGAAAAACTCTTTGGTTAAACAAATGGAAATAAATAACGATTCTCTCATTCGTATGCAAATTATATACAACATGAGCACACTAAATAAATTGCCCTTGGGCTTACATCATTAAAAAGTCAAGAAGAAGGGAATAACCCTTTTACATAAATGGCATTCCGCCAACACAAAAGAGGCCCCGTGGCCAACAAATAAGAAGATCCAAAACCTTGTAGCACATCCTGGCTATCACCTGAAAAAGATTCAACAACGTGGGATGAACATATAGTCCAGTAGGGATCTCAACATGATCCTCAACAATAACAACTTACAGATAGCTATGATCATGAATGTTCACTCTCATACTAGAATAGTAATGTGACAGTTTATACAAAATATACATAAGTATGAACTTTTCTCGAAAACAGCCATTTCATTCAACGCTATAAGCGGTTCACCTTTCTTTCCTTTTCATTACCCATTTTTCCAAACTTTCATGACTATAACAGTTTTAGAAAAAAAACAATTTCACCAAGCCCATTACTTTTTCCCCATTTTCCGTACTTACAACAAAATGACCTTTTTTGAAAACATGTTCACAAATACCCCATTTTCCTTCACACTTTCCAAAATCTCAAAATGGCATTTTGGTTTGTTCCCAATACATTCATATCAATACATGCATGCCTTAAATAAAAGGGAAATAACAAATCATCAACATGTATATAATCCACAAATGAGGCAGCTCGGCCTTTCAAAACTGTAACCATCGCAACCCATAACATACTCAGATACACTGACGATAACAATTAAGACTCTGCTCTACCGGCTATATGCACAGTAAGCTAAGGATATGCCAAAGTGATAAGCAAGATAATAACTCATTTTAAACATTTCATACCTCATAATAGATACACATTTTTAGTACTGTATCAATCTCAGACAAAAACACTTCCATACTTCACAAATGATACACATGTTGGTTTGGTGTATCAATATCAAACAAAAACACTTCTATACTTCACAAATGATACACATTGTAGTGCTGTATCAATGTCAAACAGTTTCCGGTTTAGAGGTCCATCCCTATCTTCCCCTAACCGTGGAGTGACAGTACATCCCTATCTCCTCCCACACAACACAATGTATATAACAATTTCATATACATAATCAATCAATACAACAAAGCATAAATAACAAGTGTAATATATACACATAAACTATTCAATAATGTTTAATAACAACAAAGTGTAATGCATACGTCACAATTCAACACAACAATGTCATCCTCCACCGATGACCAAGGACAAAACCTCTAGATGCATGTATTCAGTACACCGAATAAAAGAGACTCAACTCTCAAGCAAACCTTAAACCCAACAACACACTAGTACGATAGGTAAGGATAAAACCCCAAATGTGTGTATTCAACACTCATGATACAATAGTTCAATTCTCAAATTTATTTTCCGAGACTCACATAGAGTTAACATTTCATTTACCATTTTCAAGATCAACTTTCGTAATTTTCTTAAGTCAACATGTTCCATCACTTATTCCAAAAATATTTTTCCCTTTTCACAAAACCAATTACATTCTCTTCATTTTACAAAATCAATTCCATGGATAATAAGCCATAACCCAACTTGATTCAATACGTTCATTTCAAAATAACCCCAATACCATAATTAATCCTTTAACTATTAACACCTTCTACACAACTCATATTAACAATAGAAATTTACCAACATTGTTTAACCATAAACCCTTTTTATTTTACCAAATCAAAATATAATTTAGGGCTTTCTCTTCTTTCAACAATAACATGCTAATGTTACTCTCTAATTAGTCCAAACCACAGTCAATGATAACAAAACCATTCTCAAACAACCAACCCTTGGTTCCCTTCATGATTTTCAAACAAATCCAACACGGATATGATTTTCATGCAATACAAAACTACCACATGTCTATCTATAGACGGAGTATTGAAAAAGAACAAGGAAATCCCTACCTCAAATGGAGAGACCAAATGAAGAATATGAAGGCCAAAAACCAAAGTGCTCCAAATCGCCAAACTTTTAGATTAAAATGAAGCCCTCAACCCACTCTACCTTTCTTACAAAGGACTTAGTATAGATTTACACTAGAGGGAGATGAAAACCTAGAGAGAAGGTGTGTAGGGAGAGAGAGAAGATGGTTCTAGGGTTTTGAAATCAAAAGGGAGATGAAAAAGTGATATTGAAAGGTTGTTATTAAAGCCCATTAATTGGAAAATGAAAGGACAAGTTAGAATTAAATGAACACTAATTGAAATTAAATGAACACTAACTAGAATTAAATGAACACTAGTTAGAAATATGAATGGACAAGTTTGTCATAAAATCCCACTAATGGAATATGAATGGATCACTAATTGGAATTGAATGAACCATTATGAAAATTTAATAGACACTAGTTGGAATTAAATGGACATCAACCCTTGGTTTCCAAACAACAACCTGTTTCAAACCTGCCAACACGACCCAAGACTCATATACAAAGAGTAAAGGACAGAAACGGGAAAAAGACAACAACACATCCACGGAACCGAGTCCGGAATACAATTAAACAATAAAGGGAAAACCGGGATCGCTATACAGGCCATTTGTATCTCTCTGTTCATAGCAAACCCACAAGAAAATAGTGATATCCATACCATAATCCATAATATGTTATATACTAGAATTTTTCAAATACTCTCTCTAAAGAAATTGAAAAAAAAAAGAAGGTTTTTTTGTTTTTTTTTTTTTGTTTTTATAAGCAATAGGGAGAATTGTATTAAAGAATGTGCTGAGGGAACACACCCCTATACAAACAACAAAAGGAAAATAAGAGAAGAAATACAAAAGATTTACCCAACACCCTACTGCAAAACAATAAGACAAAAACAAGTCCCACCAACTACAATGCTTCAATATAGTGCCAACTCCACAAAAGGTTCTTTGTTGGCTTACAACATTGATTCCATTTGGTTCCACCACCTTTACCAATTAGCAAATGAGAACTGATATCCAGATGCTCTCTTGGAATTTTCTCTAAAAATGTCCATAAAGACAAATATAAATAAATAAAAGCACTAGCAGGCTTCTTCCCTAATATACTATCCTCAACTAAAGACTCTAGAAGGCAAACCCTGCTCTCTCTTCAGACTCTAGACGGCAAATCCGCTCTCTCCTCTGCCTCTGGGAAGCCCTAATCTCCACAAATCTCTCCCCTTTGTTTTGGCGACTCCAACAAGCGAGCTTCCTACAACCACTCTCAAACTCCTCAAGAAACCCAATCTTCTCTGCCCTGACAAGCCACATCCAATTTTTGCCAAGCCAATTAATCTTGACCCCAACAGAATTAGTGTTCTCAGAAAACCCTGCCCCATTTCTGCCACCACCACCCTACTCCCATCATTTCTATCTCCGACTGAAACAAACAATTTTAACCCTAGCTACAAAATCCTCCTCGTGGTTAGAAACTCAAATTTGTTTTGCAATCCAACAAGAAAATAAATAAGCTAGATCATGTACTCAACAAAATGACTTGCTATAAGTCATACAACCTGTCACTAAGACCAAACATTTAGACATATTATGTGGCATGGTAGAATCTACCTACAACAGGGTCAATTGAGCAGACAATGAGGTTGCTTCAGTTTGCAGGGTTTGAACTTTTCTTTCAAGCTCAGCTATGTACCTCATCTTCCTTTCCTTTGACCTAGCAGCTGACTGCCGATTTGCCCAAATCATAGTAAGAAAATAAATTTGAGAATGATGTAAACCAGTCACAAGATCCATGGGTTAGGCAGAAGCAATAAAAACAAAAACACAAATAAAAAAGGATAACACGAGTTACACAGAATACGTGTTCATTTATAGCAATAATACAATATAAAAAGAGTTCTGTCATAGAACTAAATTGCATGCAAGTAAGAATTGGCATTGACCATCTACAAGAAGCACAGTCAAGGAATAATGGAAGAACAAAAATAAGGATGTATTAACAAAGATATTAAGAGCAAAAATAAGGATGCATTGACGGATATATCACAATCATGTATCAAATATAGTAAAACATGGAAACTTTAAATGAAGTTTATGAACGTATTAACAGAGGTATTAATGCATAATTTGATGAAGAATATTGCAAATAAAACATTTTTCACATGGAAGGTAGAAAAAAAAACTGTGCAGCTGACAATATTGCTTGGTGTTTCTCTATCTAGAATTCCAGAGAGAGACGAAGCGTTTGGGAGGGCGATCGACAGAGAGAGACATACCGAGATCGACGGAGATCGACAGAGAGAAAAGACGGAGATCGACAGAGAGACAGAGATCGACAGAGAGACCAAGATCGACATATCAAACAAAAAAAATGAGACGATCAATGAATGAAAATGATCGCGTAAATGATTACTATAGCCAAATCTGAGCTCAATCTGTGTTAAAACAAAAAAAATGAGACCCAAAAACCCGAGAACGAATCAAACCCAGATCTGAAACAATCGATCAATCACCACAATTCGGAATTGAAGCAAACCCAGATCTAAAAGAGAGAAGAAGATATCAAACCTGATCGAATTGGAGCTAAGAAGTTACCCAAGTCCAGATCTGTTGATGTTTTCGGGTAGAGAGAGAGGAACGAAAATTGCGAAGAGCTCCTACAATCGAATCAAACTGTATTTGTGTTGTTGTTCAAATAATGGCAATGTGTCAGAGAAGAGGCGTTTGGGAGGGCTTGGTGTTTCTCTCTCTAGAATTCTGGAGAGAGACAAAGCATTTGGGAGGGCGATCGACAGAGAGAGACAGACCGAGATCGACGGAGATCGACAGAGAGAGAGAGACGGAGATCGACAGAGAAGAGACGACAGATCGACAGAGCCGGAGACCAAGATCGACAGCTTTTCTGAAAATTACACCATCACTGAAATAATTTTTTTATAAAACCTGCAACAACGGCGGTTGTAGCGATCCCGGTTCTTTCTCCTTTGGGTGTTTGTATCCGGACTTAGTTCCGAGGATTCTGGTTGTTGTTTTGAGCTGTTTCTATCCTTCAATTCTTTAAATTTGGGTTCAGAATGTTTTGGGCAGGTTGGTTGCAGATTGGTTGAGTTTAGGAACCAAGTCTGCCTGTCCAGTTTTTGACTTGGTCGCTCGAGCGAGCTTCTCTTCGCTCGAGCGAGCGTTGCGTCTGGTACTGAGACCTGAGAGCAGTGTTTGTTGGCTCGAGCGAGCTTCTCTTCGCTCGAGCGAGGTCTGGTTCTTGTGTCTGGTCACTCGAGCGACCAGGTCTTCGCTCGAGCGAGCCTGTCGTATTTCAGTGGGCAGCAGCGGGGAAAAATATCATTTTTCTCTTTCTTTCTTTCTTGAAACCCTAGCAGCCGAGAGTCTCTCTCTCTAAACATACTCTCTCTCTAGATTTCATCTCTTTCTTCTATAAATCCATCCTAGGTCCTTTGTTAAAAAGGTAGAGGAGAGTGAGGGCTACATTTTAATCTGAAGAATTGTGGATTTGGAGCACTTGGATTTCGGGTCAATCTTCTCCATTTGGGTTCTCCTTTGAGGTAGGGATTCTTCTTGTTTCTTTTCAATACTCCATCTATAGATAGACATGTGGTAGTTTTTGTATTGCATAAAAACAGTATATCATGTTGGATTTATAAAAAATCATGAGGTTGAACCTTGGGTTGACTGTTGGAGTTGGGTTTATTATCATTAGTTATGGTTTAGGCTAATTGGGGGTGTTAATTCATGTTGTTGTTGAAAGGAGAGAAAACCCAAATTTTATTTGATTTAATAAATTAATAGAGGGGTTTTGATCGTTGGGCAAATACTTATGTATTTTGGGTCTTCAATGTGATCATTGTTGTTAGTTGTTAATAATTGAGCCTGTTAGGTCAATATTGAGAAAGAGGGAGGAAAACCCTAGTTTAATGATTATAACTTAATTTGCATGATTAAATTGGAGTGGCTTGGAAAAGAATGTAATGGGTTAAAATGAGTTATGGCCTTATTGTCCAGGGAATTGAATTTGTGAAGGCAAAAGGTATGAGAGTTAGATTATTGTAATGTGAGTGGTGAACACACATATGTGGAGGTTGTATCTTTCACTGCCATGTTAGTTTTGTTGAAGGGTTTGTGGTCTCATGATAATTGAGTCTGTTAATAGATGTATAACATACCTGCATCTAGAGGTTTTGTCCTTGGTCATCGGTGGAGGATGACACGGTTGTGTTGAATTGTTGTGTATGCATTACACCATTGATTGTTTGTGTATATGAGTTGTGTTTATATGCATTATTTGTGTTTGGGAGGAGATAGGGGATGTACTCCACGGTTTAGGGGAAGATAGGGGATGTACCTCTAAACCGGTTAATGATTATGGGAAGATAGGGGATGAACCCAGGGTTGCAGCTCATATGCGCACCTATTGCAGAGATATAGCTTTTATGCTTATCTATTGAAGTGTGATACAGCTCATATGTTTGTCTACTGAAGTGTTTTGTTGATATGATACATCACTAAAATGTGTATCAGTTGTGAAGTACGGAAGTGGTTTTTGTGTGATTGATACAATACCAATATGTGTTTTGTTATGATTATGTTTAACTTGATTTGTTATTCCTGTTGAATTGGAAATATTGTTAATAAGAGATGAAACCCTTGTTGAGTTATTTGGCCAAGTTCTGAGCCATAAAAGGGAAGGTGAATTGTGCCATAGACTATGTGTCATAGGCAGTATAGACATTCGTGTCGTGAAATTGTAAATGGATTATCTTGTGTTAATCAAGTATCAGTTGCTACGCCTTGTCTTTTAGAAGTGTAAAGAGAATCAAACATTTTAGAAATATGTTCTAGAAAGACACATCTGTTGTATGTGTGGAAATTGGAGAATAGTAGTGGTCTTAGTGAAATTATTTCCTAAGTAATTGTTTATGTATAAAAGATTGGGAACGGGGTTAATGAAAGGAAAAAGAGGAAGATGAATCGCTTATAGCGTTGAATGAAATAGTTGTTTTTGAGAAAAGTTTATATATATATATATACATATTTTGTCTAAACTGTCACATTATTATTCTAGTACGAGAAAGAGTGTTCATGATCATAGCTATCTGTACTGTTGTTATTGTTGAGGATCATGTTGAGATCCCTACTGGACTATATGTTCATCCCACGTTGTTGAATCTTTTTCAGGTGTTTAGCAGGATGTGCTACAAGATTTGGATCTTCTTGTTTGTGGGCCACGGGGCCTCTTTGTTGTTGGCGGAAAGCCATATGTGAAAAAGGGTTACACCCTTCATTTGTTTATTTAAAGGTTGTAAGCCCAAGGGCAATTTGTTAAGTATGATCATGTAACATTTACTTGCATACGAATGAGAGTACTGATATTCATTGCTATGAATTGAATGTATGGTTTATTTCGCAGTTATCTCTGAAATTGATTAAGTTAATGAACTTGGTAATGACCTTTAGTAATAAAAAGTGGGGCGTGACAACTTGGTATCAGAGCTACCGGGTTTGAATACCTTGAGCTCGTGGGAAGTGGTTTTTACCACAGTGGGTTTACTACGTGTAGTGAGGACGTTGCATATAGATACCATGAGAATTAGGACTTATGTGTTGCATTTATGTGAGCATGGGATTCAGTCTCTTGGATAGTATTCATAGCCGGTGAACTTGCTTTGAGGTCCTTTTGGAAACGCGCCTGATCAACGTGGTTTCTGATAGGAATTCCTTGAGAGTTCCGGGATGAGTGGCTATCTTTGTGGACTTGATTCGATTATGTGTTTACATGTTTAGATGTTTATATGCAGTAGAGATGTAAAGTTTGAGGCTAAGTGTGTCTTGTGACTTACCAGTAGTAGGGTGTGCCTCGGAGAAGGCTATTGTGTTGGCACTAAGTGTATTTTAATTGGTGCTTTATAGGATGTCTACACGAGGGAGTAGAGGTCGGTTGAGTAGTAGGAACGCCGGGAGAGGCACAGCAGTTCCTTTAGTACCTGCCGTTGCAGCATCGGCTGTCGGCGAGGATGTCGCACGTGAGATTGTGAGAGCAGTGCAAGACGCCCTAGCTCGTATGAGGGTGGCAGAGGGCATGCTCTCAAGCTTACTAAGGAGTTCTTTCGCTCCGGTCCACCTGAGTTTGTGGGGGAGGCTAGACCGTTGGAAGCAGAGAGTTGGTTAGAGCAGATTACTAAGACTCTTGATATGCTCAGAGTCGAAGATGAGGAGTTGAGGGTTTCTTTGGCGACTTTTCAGTTGAAGAGTGATGCGAGTTATTGGTGGAAGAAGACTAAGAATAATGTGGGTGGCACGTGGGTTGCTTTTACCGAGGCCTTTTTGGCCAAGTATTTCCCTCTTCTGCTCGGGAAAGGTTGAGGGAACAGTTTTGGAGTTGCGTCAGGATGACACTCCTATGGCACAGTTTGAGATGCTATGTGATAGTTTGTCGAGGTTTGCTCCAGAGTTGGTGACAACAGAGGAGCGTCGTTGTTTTGAGTTCGAAAGGCGGTTGTGTTTCGATATTCGGGAGAAGGTAGCTGATCCTTGTGGAAGGATTACTATACTTTAGTTGAGGCAGCGGCCCATGTGGAGGCCCTGATTGCTAATGATGATGGGGTCTTGGGGAGGTTCAGGTTTCAGACCAGTCTCTGAGTAGAAGGTCTGGCGGTTGTTTTGTTTGTGGCTAGCTGGGCCATGGTAGACGTTCTTGTCCTTTGCGAGGGGCGACTAATTAGTTAGCCCTATAGTGTTACCTGGAGAGGGACTTTTTGTAATGTTGGCCGGTGGTGTATCATGTATATTGATTTTGTTGTGGACTGGTGTACTGAGGGATGCTGAGGCACCATGCTTATGTATCGCATTTATATGCATAGTGTTGTTTGTTTAATCCTCATGTATTGGGGAGTATGTATGAGATTTCGAACTCTCTATTTATTTTGAGAAGTTGTTAATGGGGTCAAGGATCCTAGCGTTGTTGCTTGCTTGGCACTGTATATTGCGTTAACTATGTGTTGGTTTGTGAATCTTGTTCATGTTAGAGTTTGATTGTTGAGAACGGGAACCCGTGGGCGTATGTGTTAGATGTGATGGTTTCGAGAGTGTGTGTGTTGCAAGGTTATGTGGGATTTGTGCTCGGGTTAGCGGGAATGGTACTTGTTTATTGGTTTGTGTTTTGGGCTTTGCTAGTAGCTAGTTCATGGTGACCCCATCGGTGGTATGGGGGTAGTGTTCGTGTGGTGATTGGTTATTAATTGTTAGGGATGGTTTGTGAGTGGATGCAGGCAGCATTCTTTAAAGGAAGAACAGTTTGTGTTCTAGAGTAACGAGAATAGCGTTGGTCGAATTATCCTTCTTGGTTGGGTTATTGTGATTAAGGTTGACCATGTCGGTCTTCGGTCGAGGAGATGAGTAGGCTTACTATGCAGCCATGGGGAGGGAAATGGTGATACCCTTAGACGCAGTGTTGATGCGGTTTAAATTGAGGAGATCCAGTGAGATTCCAAAATTTGGGGATTTATGTAGAGAACTCCGTGTTTGGGGTTAGTAATTTGAGTGGCACATCAGTGTGTGGATTACTGAGTGTGGAGTTTGTTGAGTTGATTTGTCAGCTTATTGGTATTGTGTTTTGGTTGGCATTGATCACCTTGAGGATAGTTTTGATTGTTGTAGACCTTGCAAGTGGCTTAGGTATAACTGAAAATAAGTCATTTATTTTGACTGTTGAATTAATACAGAACATTCATGTATTGATTATGTGTTGTATATGGCAAGTGTGTATTACATTGCATATGCATTTTGTTTAGGGGAAGATAGGGGATGGACCTCTAAACCGGATTTGTTGGGAGGAGATAGGGGATGGACTCCATTAGCATCACTTATGTGTGTGCTCATTAATAATAGAAATATTTCTATTTGTTGTTAATATGATATAGTTAATATGCTTATCTGGGGTGAAGTGAAAAATGCTTTATATGAGTTGCTATCTCATTTTATTGTTTGGCCAGGTGTATGTTATTAAACTGGTTAAGTAAAGGGAGGCGGGATGAAATTGCAAAACCATGAATTTCTTATGCCTTATGTGTTGGTAGCACTGTATTTATTTCTATTAACTATCATTATAGAAATGTTATCGTGTTGGTTTTGGTATCACTGTATGAGTGATAGTTGTTGCTAATAGTATGTTGAAAAGAATTGGAAAACAAAATTTTTTTCCTAGTGTTTGGGCCACCTAAGGGTGTTGTTGAGAAATTGATTTAAATCAAGGATTTTGAGGAATTCTAAATGAATCTGGTTAGTAAATAAACAGTGGATGATTTTGTGTTTTGGATAACACCGTATTTGTGAAAAATATTTACAAAACGTTGAGTTTTGCAGGGAAAATGAAAGATTTATTTTGGAATGTTGACATTGAAAATTTGACTATCTTTGAGAAATGTCTCTTGATCAAGAAAATGTTTTCTTATTATTTACTCATAAGATTTGCTTTAGTTAGCTTTTGGGAATCTTGTTGTTGAATAGTGACTTGGCTTGAAGCACTAGTCGGTTGTTGTTTTGTTTCGGGAAAGGTTTGGTTTGTTGAGATTTTCGTACCTAAGTGTTGTCTTTTGGAACGTATCCCCTTAGTGAGTCTCTTCCTTGGTAAGAGTGGCTTGACGGTTTGTAGAGAGAACGGTTTCACTCCTAGTATTGGGGGGAAATGTTGGTATTGAGTAATTAGTTGGCCTTGTGTTTTGGCGTATCCTTAATTTCGGGGACGAAATTCTTTAAGGGGGGAGGTTGTAGCGATCCCGGTTCTTTCTCCTTTGGGTGTTTGTATCCGGACTTAGTTCCGAGGATTCCGGTTGTTGTTTTGAGCTGTTTCTATCCTTCAATTCTTTAAATTTGGGTTTAGAATGTTTTGGGCAGGTTGGTTGCAGATTGGTTGAGTTTAGGAACCGAGTCTGCCTGTCCAGTTTTTGACTTGGTCGCTCGAGCGAGCTCTCTTCGCTCGAGCGAGCGTTGCGTCTGGTACTGAGACCTGAGAGCAGTGTTTGTTGGCTCGAGCGAGCTTCTCTTCGCTCGAGCGAGGTCTGGTTCTTGTGTCTGGTCGCTCGAGCGACCAGGTCTTCGCTCGAGCGAGCCTGTCGTATTTCAGTGGGCAGCAGCGGGGAAAACTATCATTTTTCTCTTTCTTTCTTTCTTGAAACCCTAGCAGCCGAGAGTCTCTCTCTCTAAACATACTCTCTCTCTAGATTTCATCTCTTTCTTCTATAAATCCATCCTAGGTCCTTTGTTAAAAAGGTAGAGGAGAGTGAGGGCTACATTTTAATCTGAAGAATTGTGGATTTGGAGCACTTGGATTTCGGGTCAATCTTCTCCATTTGGGTTCTCCTTTGAGGTAGGGATTCTCCTTGTTTCTTTTCAATACTCCATCTATAGATAGACATGTGGTAGTTTTTGTATTGCATAAAAACAGTATATCATGTTGGATTTATAAAAAAATCATGAGGTTGAACCTTGGGTTGACTGTTGGAGTTGGGTTTATTATCATTAGTTATGGTTTAGGCTAATTGGGGTGTTAATTAGCATGTTGTTGTTGAAAGGAGAGAAAACCCAAATTTTATTTGATTTAATAAATTAATAGAGGGGTTTTGATCGTTGGGCAAATACTTATGTATTTTGGGTCTTCAATGTGATCATTGTTGTTAGTTGTTAATAATTGAGCCTGTTAGGTCAATATTGAGAAAGAGGGAGGAAAACCCTAGTTTAATGATTATAACTTAATTTGCATGATTAAATTGGAGTGGCTTGGAAAAGAATGTAATGGGTTAAAATGAGTTATGGCCTTATTGTCCAGGGAATTGAATTTGTGAAGGCAAAAGGTATGAGAGTTAGATTATTGTAATGTGAGTGGTGAACACACATATGTGGAGGTTGTATCTTTCACTGCCATGTTAGTTTTGTTGAAGGGTTTGTGGTCTCATGATAATTGAGTCTGTTAATAGATGTACAACATACCTGCATCTAGAGGTTTTGTCCTTGGTCATCGGTGGAGGATGACACGGTTGTGTTGAATTGTTGTGTATGCATTACACCATTGATTGTTTGTGTATATGACGTTGTGTTTATATGCATTATTTGTGTTTGGGAGGAGATAGGGGATGTACTCCACGGTTTAGGGGAAGATAGGGGATGTACCTCTAAACCGGTTAATGATTATGGGAAGATAGGGGATGAACCCAGGGTTGCAGCTCATATGCGCACCTATTGCAGAGATATAGCTTTTATGCTTATCTATTGAAGTGTGATACAGCTCATATGTTTGTCTACTGAAGTGTTTTGTTGATATGATACATCACTAAAATGTGTATCAGTTGTGAAGTACGGAAGTGGTTTTTGTGTGATTGATACAATACCAATATGTGTTTTGTTATGATTATGTTTAACTTGATTTGTTATTCCTGTTGAATTGGAAATATTGTTAATAAGAGATGAAACCCTTGTTGAGTTATTTGGCCAAGTTCTGAGCCATAAAAGGGAAGGTGAATTGTGCCATAGACTATGTGTCATAGGCAGTATAGACATTCGTGTCGTGAAATTGTAAATGGATTATCTTGTGTTAATCAAGTATCAGTTGCTACGCCTTGTCTTTTAGAAGTGTAAAGAGAATCAAACATTTTAGAAATATGTTCTAGAAAGACACATCTGTTGTATGTGTGGAAATTGGAGAATAGTAGTGGTCTTAGTGAAATTATTTCCTAAGTAATTGTTTATGTATAAAAGATTGGGAACGGGGTTAATGAAAGGAAAAAGAGGAAGATGAATCGCTTATAGCGTTGAATGAAATAGTTGTTTTTGAGAAAAGTTTATATATATATATATACATATTTTGTCTAAACTGTCACATTATTATTCTAGTACGAGAAAGAGTGTTCATGATCATAGCTATCTGTACTGTTGTTATTGTTGAGGATCATGTTGAGATCCCTACTGGACTATATGTTCATCCCACGTTGTTGAATCTTTTTCAGGTGTTTAGCAGGATGTGCTACAAGATTTGGATCTTCTTGTTTGTGGGCCACGGGGCCTCTTTGTTGTTGGCGGAAAGCCATATGTGAAAAAGGGTTACACCCTTCATTTGTTTATTTAAAGGTTGTAAGCCCAAGGGCAATTTGTTAAGTATGATCATGTAACATTTACTTGCATACGAATGAGAGTACTGATATTCATTGCTATGAATTGAATGTATGAGTTTATTTCCGCATGTTATCTCTGAAATTGGATTAAGTTAATGAACTTGGTAATGACCTTTAGTAATAAAAAGTGGGGCGTGACAGCGGTGGTGATTTGCGGCGGTGGCGATGTGTGACGGTGGTGTGCGACGGTGGCCAGCGATGGTTGGGTGGTGAGCGGGGGTGAGGTTTGGTGGTAACTGTTCTGTGTGTGTGGGGTTGAGAGACAGAACAGAGAAACCGTTGGTGGTAACTGTTCAGTGGTTGTTCCAAAATGTTTACTCCTTTTGTGTTTATGAACCTTGAAATGAAGACTTACTCCTTTTATGGTCCCAAAATGTTTACTCCTTTTGTGTTTATGAACCTTGAAATGAAGACTTACTCCATGGTTATGAACACTCTGAAATGTTATTTTTTTTTTGAAATAAATTTTTTTATAAAATTTATACATTTTATTTAAATTTATATTTTTTTTGAAAGCCAAACTTAAATTTTTTTTTGAAGTCATTTACATTTTTTGTGAAAAGGTGTATGTTCATAAAAGGAATAATTTTCATAAACGATGTATGTTCATAAAAGGAATAATTTTCTAGAAAGTTACTCTTTTGTAAAATAATTTTTTTATAAATTTTACACATTTTATTGAAACTTATACGTTTTGTGAAAACGAAACTTACACATTTTGTGAAGCTACTTACATCTTTTTTGAAATAACTTACACTATTTTTGAAAAGTTACACCTTTTGTGAAGTAATTTTTGTCATAGCATTTACACTTTTTGTTGGAACTTACACCTTTTGTTAAAACCAAACTTAAACCTTTTTTCTAAAATCATTTATATCTTTTGTGAAAAAAAAATTTCAAAAAATTTATATCTTTTGCTAAAAGTTACACATTTTCGTGGAAGTGCTTATATTTTTTTTGAAAAGTTACTCCTTTTGTGTAAGAATTTTTGGCATAACATTTATACTTTTTCTTCGAACTTACACCTTTTGTGGAAGCCCAACTTAAAGCTTTTGTGATCGGAAGTCACTTATACCTTTTGTGAAAAAATAAATTCATTAAATTTATACCTTTTCGTGGAAGTGCTTATATTTTTTTTGAAAAGTTACTCCTTTTGTGTAAGAATTTTTGACATAACATTTATACTTTTTCTTCGAACTTACACCTTTTGTGGAAGCCCAACTTAAAGCTTTTGTGATCGGAAGTCACTTATACCTTTTGTGAAAAAATAAATTCATCAAATTTATACCTTTTCGTGGAAGTGCTTATATTTTTTTTGAAAAGTTACTCCTTTTTTGTAAGAATTTTTGGCATAACATTTATACTTTTTCTTCGAACTTACACCTTTTGTGGAAGCCCAACTTAAAGCTTTTGTGATCGGAAGTCACTTATACCTTTTGTGAAAAAATAAATTCATCAAATTTATACCTTTTCGTGGAAGTGCTTATATTTTTTTTTGAAAAGTTACTCCTTTTGTGTAAGAATTTTTGGCATAACATTTATACTTTTTCTTCGAACTTACACCTTTTGTGGAAGCCCAACTTAAAGCTTTTGTGATCGGAAGTCACTTATACCTTTTGTGAAAAAATAAATTCATCAAATTTATACCTTTTCGTGGAAGTGCTTATATTTTTTTGAAAAGTTATTCCTTTTGTGTAAGAATTTTTGGCATAACATTTATACTTTTTCTTCGAACTTACACCTTTTGTGGAATACCAACTTAAAGCTTTTGTGATCGGAAGTCACTTATACCTTTTGTGAAAAAAAAAATTCATCAAATTTACACCTTTTGCTTACACCTTTTCGTGGAAGTGCTTATATTTTTTCTGAAAAGTTACTCATTTTGTGTAACAATTTTTGGCATAACATTTATACTTTTGTGCTTATATTCTCCTTCACAAAAGGTGTAAGTTTGAAGAAAAAGTATAAATGTTATGCCAAAAATTGTTACACAAAAGGAGTAACTTTTCAAAAAAAATATAAGCACTTCCACGAAAAGGTGTAAGCAAAAGGTGTAAATTTGATGAATTTTTTTTTTCACAAAAGGTACAAGTGACTTCCGATGAGAAAAGCTTTAAGTTAGGCTTCCACAAAAGGTGTAAGTTCGAAGAAAAAGTATAAATGTTATGCCAAAAATTCTTACACAAAAGGAGTAACTTTTCAAAAAAAATATAAGCACTTCCACGAAAAGGTATAAATTTGATGAATTTATTTTTTCACAAAAGGTATAAGTGACTTCCGATCACAAAAGCTTTAATTTGGGCTTCCACAAAAGGTGTAAGTTCGAAGAAAAAGTATAAATGTTATGCCAAAAATTCTTACACAAAAGGAGTAACTTTTCAAAAATTGTGTAAGTATTTTCACGAAAAGGTGTAAGCTTAAGCAAAATGTGTAAGTTTTCGTTTGTTTACACCTTTGGTAAGTCAACTCACAAAAGGAGTAAGTGTTCATAAGAGGTGTAAATAATTTCACAGAAGGCGTAAGTTTTCAGGAAAAGGTGTAAGTTTTCACAAAAGGCGTAAGTTTTCACAAAAAGCGTAAGTTTTCAGAAATCAGTTACGCCTTTTTCTGAAATTGCTTACGCCTTTCGTGAAAATATACGCCTTTTGTGAAAACTTATACATTTTTTGTGACCATTTACACCTTTAGTCATATAATATATTATTTTATTAATTTACTTGGAAAGTGACCTGCTTAGCAGGTCACCAATGTGTAAATTTTCAAATATTTTGATATAACCCAATGCATACAAATGTGTAAATGCAAAATAGAATGGTGTAAGTGCCTTGCATACCATATGCAAGGCACACTTAAGAAAAGTCCTTCCTTTTATGGTTACTTGAATTCATTCTTTGTGAGATATGTGTCTATTTATGCGTTCCTAGCATTGCTTTAAAATAAATATACAGAGTATATAAATTAGACTTAAAATAAATATACAGAGTATGGATCCTTTTGTTTTGTTTTGTTTTGTTTTATTTTAAGCCTTTTTATTCAAAAATTAAATAAATAATGAATCACATGGACCTATTACATTATATCAAAAAATTATACCTTTCCAAATTTAGATGAATAAATGAGTATATTTGGTATGCCACAAGGGAATGATTGTTGTTCATAGCATTTCATCAATAGATTCTAGTTAAGGGAGAGCCCGCCAGCTATCTTGATTTTGAATGATAAATCAGTACGTGTCACTGACGAATCAAGAATTGGATAAACAAAAAATGGGCTGCTTAATAAAAGCTGAGATGGAGACTACAAAATTGGAAGTCCACAACCCATTGGGATTTTTCTATCATACATGAAGGTGGTTTTCATGTACTATACATAAATAAATTTAGATCATTAAATCTAAAAGTAAAATAAATCTAACAATTGGTTGGTAATAATTAAAACCAGGTTAAGAAATCTATGTAGTTTCATAAAAAATAAAGTAGTTTTCAATAGTTTTGAAAACAAAAGGTGGTTTTGAACCTACCACAATAACTAAGTACACTTATTATTTGATATGATTATACTTACTATTTTTAATAACTATACTTACCATTCAATTATTAATAAAATACACTTACCTGCTAGTCAGGTAACAGGTAAACTTAAAAAAATTAAGTTATAATAAATTTTCAAAACCTCTAAAATAAATATAAAATTTATAAAATAGAATTTAAGAAAAAAATATACAAAATAAATGTGAATTTTATACATTTTATTATAATTTATTACATTTTATGAATTATGATTTTTTTTATATTTATTTATCTACTTAATGGCAATAAATGAAACCTAATTTCCTTTTCATTTACCACACCTGAAAATAATAAATGCAATTAATGAAGAAATATAATTAATAAAATATAGGAAAATTTAAAATTTATTTGAGGATTCCATGAACAAAATTTTATGTTTATTTTTAAAATTCTTGAATATTTGAAGATTTGAAGATAAGATTGTTGTTGATTTGGAACTTCTTAGATAAGAATATGTCTCTATAGTCTCTATCTCTTTTTTTTACTTTAACTTTCCATGATATTTTGAATTTATAAATTTTAATGTTTTGTTTGAACAACATTTCACCTAGTTAAAATAAAAATTATGAGATTTAAGTGGTAAGAAAAAAAAAAAAAATCAAGTTTGATGAAATAGCAAGTGCAATCTTAAGTTTAGTTTAAATGATTGATTAATCAAGTATACTAAAATAGTAGGTAGAGTCCCATTGAGTAGTAAGTGTTGTTTAAGTGATGAGTCAAGTTTGATAAAGTAATAAGTAGAGTCTCATTGAGTAGTAAGCGTTATTTAAATGAGTGGTAAGTCAAGTGTGATAAAGTAATAAGTAGAGTCTTCTTGAGTAGTAAGTATGGTTTAAATGAGTGGTAAGTAAGTCTGATAAAATAGTAAGTATAGTTTAAATGAGTGGTTTCCAACTTACTACAACAACTAAACACACGTACTACTTGATATGGTTGTACTTATTATTCCACATAACTACATTTACCATCCAAATATTTATAAAATGCACATAACCTCTAAAATAACTATAAAATTTATAAAATAGAATGTAAACAAAAAAAAATGCACCTAACTCCTTAGGTGTCACGCCCCAAAATAATCTCAACATGTTTAATACATCAAACCCTATTCATTAAATAGATATTCTCCAACATTTACTTCATAAATCTCCAAGGTTTGTACAAAAGGTTCCACATGCAAATTATACATTCATTGGTAAGGAAACACATGAATCTATAGCATGTAGAGCATTAAGTTTCAAAAATAAATAAAATGCCTTTGCGGGCTACAACTTCCAAGGCTTAAGCCTGGTTACACAAAAATGGCCTCTCGGACCCATACAAAAATAGCCCTTGGCTAGCAATTAAATCACAACAAAACAGAGTATTACTCTACACAACATTCCAACGCCTTTAATTCGGCGGGATCACTACATCTTTACCTACACCAAAACCCATAGGGGTGAGCATAAAGCCCAGTAGAAAAACCTTAAAAAAGTATATACATTTATGCAAGATTCCCAACATTTAATGTAAATGCAAATGTTATGCCATGCCATTTCAAGATAATTTCATGTCATGCTTTTTTTGAAAATCACCAAGTTTCCAATAAACATTTTACAATCTCATCAATTTCCAAACTTCCAATTTTAAATCATAAGGGGCGGTAAATTCGACATTGGTAATCCTTAGGTTGGTGTCAGCAAGTAGGCTCTACGAGCTCTACCAATACCCCACTTTACCGGTTGCTAATCGGAAGGGAAGTGGTACTTCCTTCGCGCGTATTTTCGGTCTTTCACCCCGGACACTCAGGACAACTTATCAATCTCATCTACACCGCCTAACCGGACTTACCAACGTATTTACCCCTTTAACATTACCGTAGTTCTCATTATAATATAACCTTTCTCAATGTAAATGTTTTCCAACTCATGTCAAGATGTATAAAAATGACAAAATTTAAATAAGGATATGATGCAACAATTGATATCTCATAGCATTTCTTCATTTACCTTCCTCCAATGCCATCACACAAAATAGTCACATGCTCCACCGATGCTAATTAACACATAGCAACAGCTTCTCATCATGCACATTTCTTAACATTCTAGTCATTCCAAGACTATATGAAATTTTCAAATATCAACTTCCACGATTTTAATTCTCAAAATCCATGGTGCTCAACAATTATCATCTCACAATTAAATATTTTTCATGCATCTAACAACAACTTAGAAGTAAATCCTCCATTTTCTTATATCAAGAGGATTGCCACTTTTCTCACCAAAATGTGAACTCTACACTCACTCACCCATTTTAACACAAGAAAGAAGTTTATTCCATGGATTTCCCATGCTTTAAAAAATCCCCAATTTTCTAGGTTTTCACCAAAACCCTAACATTGTTCATCTCTTTTATAAAATCTTATCATACACTTCAATCTCAACCCATATGGTTCAACATTTCACAAAATCTTTTAAAAGAAAGTAAGATGAGTTTTTCTTCAAACAAAATCAACAATCTCTTGAGCCCTAATCCCCATTTTCGAAATACATGGAAGAGTTTACAAAAAATCAACCAAAACATGCATAAACATACATATAACTCAAAGGAAACCCTACCTCAAGCTTGATGAAGAGAGAGGAGATGAAACCCTAACTTCAAAGATGAGAGAAACCTTGGATTTCCACCACACCAAGTGAAGCCCTAACTTTAGATCTTCAAGATTAGAGGAAGATGATGATGTTCTTGACCCAAAAATTTGCAAAAATTAAAGAGTCTTAGTGTGTGAGGAAGTTTTCTAGAGAGAAGGGAGAGAAAAATAGGGTTTAGAGTGAGAGAGAAATGTGTAAAATGAGTGATACATTCGGACCAAAAAGATATAAAAAATAGAGTTTTGGACTGCCCAGTTGGCTGCACGTGCGGCTCCCCTCTCTGCACATACGGTGGCCCTCACCGTTCGTGTGGCCCATTTCCCTCGCTCGTGCATCGATTTCAGTATGCAAGGTACTGTGTGCCCACTCCCGCCGCTCGTGCGGCCCAACTTCGCACGTGCGGCCTTGGCCCAGCAGCCCAAGTTTCCTGCTTCGCTCCCGGACACTTCGGACTCACTCGCGCACCCTCCGGAACAACCGAAATTCAACACCGAATGAAATAAGAATTAGAAAACCATTTCCAAACATTTCAAATCCAACGAAGATAAAAGGGAAACGAAGCGAAGAAAGAAAGAAAGAAAAAGGGAAAAAGGACCCGGTCGTCACATTAGGTAAGTCTCTCTCTTTTTACTTTCACTTCCATTATATTTTGAATTTATAAATTTTTATGTTTTGTAGGAACAACATTTCACCTAATTAAAAGAAAAATTATGAGATTCAAGTGGTAAGAAAAAAAAAATCAAGTTTGATGAAAGAGTAAATGTAGTCTTAAGTTTAGTTTAAATGATTGATAAGTCAAGTCTAATAAAGTTGTAAGTAGAGTCTCATTGAGTGGTAAGTATTGTTTAAATGAGTGATAAGTCAAGTTTGATAAGTAATAAGTACAGTCTTACTGAGTAGTAAGTGTGGCTTAAATGAGTGGTAAGTCAAGTCTGATGAAATAGTAAATACAGTCTCATTAACTAGTACGTGTGGTTTAAATGAGTTTAATTATCATTAAAAAACACAACACTTACCATTCCTTCTCATTCTACTTGCAACTCTTTGTGGCTCAAGTTACCACTTACCATCCATTTTACCACCTAGTAAGTAAAGTCTCATTGAGTAGTAAATGTGATTCAAATGAGTGGTAAGTCAAGTATGATAAAGTAATAAGTACAGCCTTATTGAGTAGTAAGTGTAGTTTAAATGAGTTTAATTATCATTCAAAAACACAACACTTTCCATTCCTTCTCATTCTATTTGCAACTCTTTGTGACTCAACTTACCACTTACCATCCATTTTACTATCTAGTATTATACTTACCATTTTTTACTTGCTTTTTCTAAAATAATTTGTTTATGCTTATTGCAGATGGAAGATAACACTAAGTAAAATAAGAATAACATTATATATGAACTAGATGACGATGACGGTAATGATGGTGAGTGTAATGTTCATAATGAAGATGATATCATCAATTCTAATGATATTCCAATTGAAAAGAGATATTAAGCTTCTAGATGAATTAACTGAAAAGGACGTGTTTGAAATGACATTTGATTCGGAAGAAAACAGAGAAAGATTAAATAATTCGTATGCTAAGGTGAAAGGCTTTAGTATTCAAAGGGATTAGTTGTGCTAAACTAATAACACACTATATGGGCTACTTCCACTCTACACTTTGAATATATTTTTTAATTATTTTTTAACATGACTACTTTCACTCCAAATTTTGTTCTTTTTTTTTTTTTAAAAAAAAAAATTTTAAGACGCACTATAAAGTGCAAGAAATAAAATGTATAGTGTTATTTTATTTAAGAAAGTTAAGAATAAATTTATAATCAAATTTTATAAATATCAAAATGAATATAATAAAGTTAGTTTTAATCAAACAGTAAAGTACAGTTCACCTATTTCAAAAATCAGAACTGAACTGTGCAATGAGAAAACCAATCCAAACCGTGCAGTTTGGTCTAGACCAGACCGATTTATGATTTTTTTCGATTTTTATGCTCAACCCTACTTACAACATTTTGTGACTCAACTTACCACTTACCAATTTATCACTTAATAAGTAAAGTATTAACGAGTAATAAGTAGTCTCATTATATGTAATAGTAAGTGGACCTTTATTAAGTAATAAATTATATTTAATTGAATAGTAGTAGAATTAAGTTTTAAATAATTATGTAAGTTATTTTTATTTGCTTGATGTTCGAGTAAGTTACAAGTAATATTTTGTGATCATGTTATTAAATTAATTTTTTAGTTTGATTTGGTTTTAAAATTTTTATAGTTTCATTATAAATTTTAAAAATTTGTAAGCTAAGGAGGGTATAAGGCATTAGGTCCAGTGTATATTTTTTTGTTAGTGAGAAATCCATCCTATTTGTTTAATTTTTTAATATTTTCAATTCAAATTTCCCTTATCTGTTTAAATATTTTGTATTTTGTTGAAATACAAAGCTATCTGTTGAAATTCAAAGAGTAATCTGTTGAAATACCAAGCCTTTATCTGTTAAAATAACAATTTAATTTTTTTTTATCTATTTAAACAGATCTGATTTGTTTCAATTTATTTCTTTACGATCAACAACAACAACAACAACAACAACAACAACAACAACAACAACAACAACAACAATAATAATAATAAAAAATGGAGTAGTAAATCAAGTTTCAATAAATAGTAATCTGAGTCACATTTACTAGTAAATGGAATTTAATTGAGTAGTAAGTAAAGTCTAATGAAATAGTAAGTAGAAACTCATTAAGTAGTAAGTGAAGTGTACTGAAGTAGTAATTGGAAGATTATTGAGTAGTAAGTGGAATTTAATTAAGTAGTAAGCAGAACATAATGAAATAGTAAGTGAAAACTTATTAAGTAGTAAGTACAATTTAATTGAGTAGTAAGTGAAGTCTAATGAAATAATAAGTGGAATCTCATTAACTAATTGTAATATCACTTATCATTTGGAGTCTAGTAAAGTACCATGTGAAATAGTAAGTGAAAGCTTATTAAGTAATAAGTGAAACCAAAATTGAGCAATAAGTATAGTTTGATAAAATAATAAATAGAGTACAATTAAGTAGTAAGTAGAATTTAATTGAGTAGTCAATCGAGTCTTATTGGTTAATAAGTGAATTTAATTGAGTAACAAGTCAAGTCTAATGAAATAGGAAGTAAAGTTACATTGAATTGTAAATAATGTTTAATTAAGTAATGAATCAAGCTTCAGTTGAATAGTAAGTAGGGTATTATTCTCATACAAAATCCCAATTTATATGCAAACAATATTAAAAATAGTTTTTTTCTTCAAAATTCCAAAAATCAAAACCTACATGAGAATTTGTTGGAGATTGAAATTACTAGTTGAAAAGCATAATTTGTGTTCATATTTCCTAGATTCATTCCATACACACAACTTCTCAATCACCTTTTCATACAAAAAGAAAAAACTGTTCATGCTCATGTTATATAACTTTTAGGTTCTTTACATACATGCACTACTACATCACTTCATAAAAAAATAAAAAATAAATAAATAAAAGAACCCTCCATTCAAAATCATGGGTGGTGTTGTACATCAAAGGTATGTTAGTTTGAAGCTAACTATCATGTTAGATTAGTCTTGATCAGCTCTCTCCTCCATTGAGGATCATGAATGCTTTGCATTTGACAAAAACAACATAAAATGAGAATATATTGGAGATGTATGAATATGGAAACAAAGAATTTTGTTGTGGGAGGTATATAACACATGGAGCTCCTAATTTTATGAATGTTTAACTAAAATCTCAAAAAAAAAAAAAAAAAAACAAACAAACAAACAAACAAAACAAAATCAATGCAGCGTTGGCCTCCAACAGTGCCTAAAAATTAGCAGGGAATCAAGCTAGAATTCTCTTCTCAACTTTCATACAAATAACCCAACCTTTGTGTGTACTATATATAATTGAACAAATCTTAAAAGGAATTATAGTTTGTTTTTTCTGACAGAGCAAAAATTCTACAATCAATGGGCATGAATTTTCTGTGTTGTCCTTTACTTACTCAACAATGAAACAAACTAATTCCCAAACAAATCTACATCCAAACTTAACTACGATAAAAAAACACAAATTAGATTAACAAATCAAACAAAAAATGCAAGTACCTGAAAAGCTTGCTGCTTTCAGTGATAAATTAGAGAAGCGCTCTCGACGAATCCAAAGCGATTGGCCGTTGCACATCTTCTTCGACGCGTTTTGGCACTACAGACGAGAAGAACGAGTAGAGAGAGAGAGAGAGAGAGAAAAAAAAAAACTAGGGCTAGGGAACTGGGAAAGTGAGAAGAACCAGGGAAGGTCGTTGACCGTCAAAAACACAAGAAGGGCTGATCGTCAGAAACATTGAATAAAAGGGATAGAGATTGAGCCATGAAAATGTAGAGAATATGGGATAGAGACGAACTGTGGAACGAGAAAATGAAAGAGAGAGGAAAAAGCAGAGCAGAGTTTTGCTTGACCGGTTATTACCGCTTGCCATTTTATTTTTGAATGGTCAAGATCCCAGATTCTTATCTAAAGGCTCAAAATCGTTTTTATGTATGGTACGCAAATACCACTTTTGCGTAGCATAGTCGGACCCTATTGCGTAGTAACCATATCAATGAGTCTAAAGATGACAAGATTTCGATGGATTCGACAAAGGAGGCTTCAAGTGTTTTTCATTTCTCATTTGGGCTTCTGTTGCAGCTATTGAAGTATGGATTATGCTTGTTTTGAATATGTGAGTGCTACAAAGAAGTTTTATTTAGAAGGCCTGTGCCTTTGTCCTAGTTTGCAAAAGAAAAATCCAAAAGCTCCATGTTTGATTTCAATGCATCTTTTTATTCAGTCCTTAAATTAGTTGCTCTTTGTGTGTTTTATTAGACTGTCTATATATGTTACAAGTCGTCCAAAATTTCAATACATGTTTATGCCTCTCCCTTTATGTATGCACACACTAGTAACATGTTAGCTCGCTCGATATGCATGATTCAAAAATTAAACAAAATGGGCGAATTTCACTTTATGGAAATAAGCACATAAACTCCCTATGGTTTGTGGGCTAAACATAGAATTTGAATTTGGAAATATGGTTTGAAGGTGCATCTGTCTTTAATTTTTCGAATAATTTTAATTTTGTACCTATTGATGCAAGCATACCAATGACAAGATGTAATCATCAATATGCTGTTTGTTTGGGTCGTTTGGAAATGTTAATGTGTTGCCAAAAATTGATTCTGAGAAGCAAATGTAGCCTTTTAAGTTTTGTTTATTTATTTACCTTATTGTTCAATATTTTGTTACACGATATAGCTGAATGTTAGCATGACGTTCATATATTTAAATATGTTATCCACTCAACAGTTAGTTTTTGAATTTAATATCATATAGGCTACTTTCCATGAATTATTTGTTTCTAAATATTTATCTTCTGTAACGCCCTCAAAATAAACCCATAATATATAACAGTAGCATGCATTGATAAAAGAAAACCAATCATTATCTCATTCATCAGAGTATCATTATTGAAGGATATCACATGTAACATCAAAATAAATGTCCTATGGGCTTACATCTTTCCAAGCTTAACACTTGGGCACAAAAATGTGAGTACTAACTCAACTACAAGTTCAGCCCTTGGCTTGAGTTTACATGTAATATCAAATAAACTGAAATAAAACTAATCTAAACAGAGTCTTCAACTCTAAATCCTTCCAAGCTAATTCCTTGGAGGTAGCACATCACCTGGACCTGAAAATGATGTTCTCGTCTAGGGTGAGCCACAGCCCAGTAGAAATATACTAAACCAAATATAAGCATTGAATAAAGCAATAGCATTCGATAGATGGTTAACCAAGATAATCAATTACATCATTATACAGTCTCATGACACTAATGTCTATGACACGTTTCACTTTCCATTATTATCAATATGGCTCAGAATTTGGCTAAACTATAATAGTGAGACTACATCTCACATTAACAATATTTCCAATTCAATGGGGATATCAAATCATGTTAAACATTTCTTATATCATAATGGATACACATGTTGGTGTTGTATCAACCTCAACCAAAATTCACTTCCATACTTCCCAATTGATACATATTTTAGTGATGTATCAATAACATGTAAAAACACTTCCATAAATCAATAAGCACACACATTAGTGGTGCTAATGGAGTCTATCCCCTATCTCCTCCCAAACAATATCCGGTCTAGGAGTCCATCCCCTATCTCCTCCCAAACCGTGGAGTACATCCCCTATCTCCTCCCAAACAATATGCATATACAATGTATTAAACACTTGTCATATACAATACTCAATCAATACATGTATTTTTCTGTATTAATTCAACAGTCAAAATTAATGACTCAACCAATGTGATTAGTTTCAGTTTTCCCTAATCCACATGCAATGTCTACAACAATCGCGACAATCCTCCACCGATAGCCCAAAACAATTATTTCTAAACAGGAAATAAATGTATCAACAAATGTAAATTTAACATTTTTCAAAGGTGAGTAATTAAACTATTCAACTACACCATAAATCTCATAATTTCCCCAATTTCATGAATTCAACTAAATTCCCCAATTTTCCTTAAATTAATTATACAAATTAATTTATTACAACAACTAGGGTTTTTCCCAAAATTACCAAACAACCCCAACTTATCAAAATACCAAAACTTAGAACAACACTTATAATATGGAGTAGAAAATCCCTACCTCGAAGTGAAGAACACGAATGGAGAAGATGATCAAAATGCAAAGTGCTCCAAATCCAAGATTGTTCAGATTAAAGTGAAGCCCTCGACCCACTCTATCTTTTTAACAAAGGACCTAGGGTAGAAATACACTCTAAGTAGATCAAACCTAAGAGAGAAGGTGTGTAGAGGGAGAGAAAACACGGACCTAGGGTTCTGGAATCAAAAAGAGGATGAAAAAGTGTTTTAAAAACCGCTGCTGCCTATTTAAATAAAACAGGCTCGCTCGAGCGAAGGCTTGGTCGCTCGAGCGACCAGACTAGGAAAACCCTCGCTCGAGCCAAGAATGTCTCGCTCAAGCCAAGAACTCGAAGCTTTAGGTCTGCAACCCAGAAGCACGCTCGAGCGACAGGATGCTCGCTCGAGCGAAGAACTTGAAAACATACACCTCGCTCGCTCGAGCGAAGAAAAGCTCGCTCGAGCGAAGAAACACAGCTCTCAGGTCTATACTGGACGCAATCGCTCGCTCGAGCGAAGAGACCCTGGCTCGATCCACCAGACACAAAATTCTACTCTCGCTCGAGCGACCAAACCCTAGCTCGAGCGAAGAACCAAAAACAAAAGCTCGCTCGAGCGACCAACTACTCGCTCGAGCGAAGGTTCAAAATTCTGGACAGCAACACTTGGTTTCCAAACCCAACCAACCTGTAACAAACCTGCCCAACACATCCTATAACTCAAAAAGAGAAGATAAAGGATGACAACAACAATTATACAATGATAGGATCCACGGAACCTAAGTCCGGATACAACAACCAAATGGGAAAAGACCGGGGTCGCTATAACCTCCCCCCCTTAAAGAATTTCGTCCCCGAAATTAAGCATAAGTTTTCAAAAAACAGGTTTTTCTCAATTTCCAATGATATTGCATTATAATAATAAATAACTTGACCCAATACCGGTCATTTCATCTCTTATCAAGAGGCATCTCACAATATATAAAACAACATATATTTCAACTTGCATTATCAACATGCATTTCCTTCCAATTCAGCAATTATCAATCTATAAGATTCACCATTTCGTATCATATTCAATGTTCATGATACATTTCCAATTATACAATATATTCAACATATGCAATGTTCCATTAAACTTCCATTATGAGGCAAGTTTCAAAATACTTCCATCAACTCAAAACATCAACCATGTTTCACAACCTAAGTTATATTCAATACACTTAAGGTTCAATATTACAACAAAATAAACAACATATACTCAAGCATCTACAAACAGGTCTGGATATTTCTCTCGGACCTCCAACTCACGTTCCCAAGTGGCTTCCTCCACCCCGTGATGTTTCCACAAAACCTTTACCAAAGGGATGGTCTTGCCTCGTAAAACTTGATCCCGCCTATCCAAGACCCGAACCGGTCTCTGCTCGTACGAGACATCTTCGTCAACCTCTAAGTCGGTCCAATTCAACACATGTGATGGATCCGGCTCATACTTCCGAAGCATACTCACATGAAACACGTCATGAACTCCGGATAACTGTGGCGACAAAGCTAAACGATAGGACCAATAAATCGAGGAGACAACTTCCCGCTCTTCCCAAACCTCATCAATCCCTGTCTAGGTGATATTTTCAGAAAGACATGATCACCTACCTCAAACACCAAAGGTCTTCTTCTACGGTCGGCATACGATTTCTGACGACTCTGGGCTGTAACAAGCCTCCTACGGATAAGCTCAACTTTCTCCGTCGTTTCCCTCACCAACTCTGGACCCAACAAAGGTGCATCACCCACCTCGGCCCAACAAACTGGTGACCTACACGGTCGGCCATACAAGGCCTCAAATGGTGCCATACCGATACTAGACTGGAAATTGTTGTTGTAGGCAAACTCCACTAAGGGCAAGTGCCTCTCCCACGACCCACTAAAATCAAGAACACAACCTCGAAGCATATCCTTAAGGATCTGAATGGTACGCTCAGACTGCCCGTCAGTCTGAGGATGATAAGCCGTGCTAAAGGTCAACTTAGTGCCTAAGGCACTCTGCAAACTCTGCCACAACCTAGCAGTAAAACGAGGGTCTCTATCCGAAACGATCGTCATTGGGACCCCATGCAATCTCACTATGTCCCGAATATACAAGTCGGCAAGATGATCTATCGAATCTCTCACGCGCATAGGAATGAAGTGCGCCGACTTAGTCAACCGGTCTACAACCACCCAAATAGCATCACTACTCCGCTGAGTCCTCGGAAGACCTACAACGAAGTCCATAGTGACATGCTCCCACTTCCACTTGGCAATAGGCAAGGGTTGTAACAAACCCGCTGGCCTCTGATGCTCAGCCTTCACTTGCTGACAAGTAAGGCATTTAGACACGAAAGCTGCCACATCTCTCTTCATACCCCGCCACCAAAACTGGCGACCCAAATCCCGATACATCTTAGTGCCTCCCAGATGCACCGTAAGGCGTGAATGATGAAACTCTCGGAGTACCTCCTCTCGGCAAGACTCCGACACAAACTGACGGTCTCGGTATCTCACACTCAGGTCGGGATACACCGTCAAACCCTTCTCAACCTTCCCATTGGAGATCTTCTCTCGAAGAGATTCCACCTCAAGGTCACCTCTCTGTGCCTCTAACACTCGAGTCACAAGTGTAGGCTGTGCAACAACAGAAAACAAGGCCGCAGCCTCAACGAATTCGCCCAGAAGCAAATCAAACTCCCCAAGTGCACCCAACATCTCCCATTCCCGGATGGCTATACTAGCTACGTCACCAACAGATTTCCTGCTAAGGGCATCGGCTACCACATTGGCCTTCCCCGGATGATAATGCAACTCGAAGTCATAATCCTCAATGAACTCCATCCACCTCCTCTGCCTCAAGTTCAAGTCTTTCTGTGTAAACAGATATTTCAGACTCTTATGATCCGAGAATACCTCGAATCTCTCACCATAAAGGTAATGCCTCCAAATCTTCAAGGCAAAGATCACAGCTGCTAACTCTAGGTCATGGGTAGGGTAATTCTTCTCGTGTATTTTCAATTGACATGAGCCATAGGCTACCACTTTCCCCTCTTGCATCAATACACAACCCAAACCCTCTCGTGAGGCATCACAATAGACTGCATAACCCAACCCTCTCTCCGGAATAATCAAAACCGGAGCGGTGGTCAATCTAACCTTCAACTCCTGAAACGACTTTTCATAAGTCTCACTCCATACGAATTTGACTCCCTTCCGAGTCAATCTAGTCAACGGTGAAGCTAACCTGGAGAAATCCTTCACAAACCGTCGGTAGTACCCAGCTAATCCCAGAAAACTGCGGATCTCAAACACACTCTTAGGCTGTGCCCAATCTTGCACTGCCTCAATTTTGGATATGTCAACAGACACCCCTTCCCCGGAAACGACACGGCCTAAGAACTTCACCTCCTCTAGCCAGAACTCACATTTTCCAAACTTAGCATAAAGCTTATGGGCTCTAAGTAACTCAAGCACCACTCTCAAGTGCTCCTCGTGCTTCTCCTCTGAAGGTGAATAGATAAGAATATCGTCTACAAAGACTACTACAAAACGATCGAAGAATTCCAGGAATATCCGGTTCATCAAGTCCATAAAGACTGCAGGTGCATTAGTGAGCCCAAATGGCATCACCAGAAACTCATAGTGGCCATACCGCGTACGGAATGCCGTCTTCGGAATATCCTCCTCCCTGACTCTCAACTGGTGGTAACCCGATCTCAAATCTATCTTAGAGAAACAACAGGAACCCTTCAACTAATCGAACAGATCATCTATACGAGGCATAGGGTACTTATTCTTGACCGTAGCCTGATTCAATTTCCGGTAATCGATACACAGTCTCAAAGCACCACATTTCTTCTTAGCAAAGAGGGCTGGTGCTCCCCACGGAAAAACACTTGGACGTATATAACCCTTATCTAGCAACTCCTGGAGTTGAATCTTCAACTCAACTAACTCAGCTGGGGCAAAACGATAAGGTGCCATAGAAATCGGCGCCGTGCCGGGCACTAAGTCAATAGAGAACTCAATC
Source organism: Camellia japonica (assembly GCA_030407325.1). Lineage (NCBI taxonomy): Eukaryota > Viridiplantae > Streptophyta > Magnoliopsida > Ericales > Theaceae > Camellia > Camellia japonica. The sequence goes on along the minus strand of JAPPVO010000036.1, from coordinate 27,699,267 downwards.
TCTCTGTGAGGTGGCAAACTAACAAGGTCCTCGGGAAAGACGTCCGAGTACTCACAAACCACTCTTGGGAGCACAGTCTGGGTCTCAACACACTCACCACTCTCAAAGCTAGCAAGTAGACCACTAAGCTCACTCCGCCCTCGCAGATCATACCCCGGTGGCAAAACACCACCAACCCAGTCCCCCAAGAAATGGAAACATTCCCCGCTCACGGTACAACAAGTGACCCTCTGGCGGTAGCAATCAATAACTGCCCGGTATGACGATAACTAGTCCATACCCAAAATAACATCAAAGCCCTTCATGGGCATAACTACAAAAGGAAACGGAAGCCTATGATCGGCGACCTCTATATCACAACCCCTAACACCTTGTTTCAAGATCAATTCACCCCCAAGGGGTGATACTACACAAATAGGAGATGCTAACTGTGCTAACTCCAACTCCAAAACAGATGCAAATGCAGCAGACACAAAGGAATGAGATGTACCTGTATCAATTAATACACTAGCAACTGAATTGCAAAACAAGAAGGTACCTCTCACAACTGATGGAGCCGGTACAAGATCCTGCGCGGTAACAGGATACACGCGCCCAGAAGGTCTCTGATCAACCTGCTCACCCCTAGGAGCATAAGACTGCTACACAGACTGGGACGATGAAGCCCCCTGATTAGCCCTCGAGGCCTGAACTGACTGAGTTGGCTGATGACTCTGAGTCTGCCTCAAACTAGATGCACCAGATGTGCCACTCAACTGCGGGCAAAACCTCTTCATGTGCCCTGCCTGACCACATTGAAAACAAGAGAGCGGCTGGCCTCTACCCTGACTCTAGCTTTGAAATCTAGCCGAAGATGACGCTGCTCTCTGCCCTCCTCCCTTCTGCGGGCAAGCTGGAGACTTGTGGCCCAGCTGACCACATTTGAAACAGGTAATGTCTCCCTGGCTGCCTTTCCCAGAACTAGCACTCGGCACAGGGAAAGTTGATCTAGAAAAGCTACCCTGAGACTGCTGAGGGTTAAAACCCTTCTGTCTCCTACCATCACTCTGTCCATCCTGACTCCTCTTGGAGCCTTTCTGCCCTTCCTTCTCCTCCTGCATCAGGATCTCCGTATGGGCTGCAGCATCAACTAGACGCCCATAATCTCGAATCATAGACCCTACAACTCTCAACTTGAGGCTGCGCCTCAACTTCTTCTCAAACTCAATACAACGGCGTTCCTCAGACGCCACCAACTCGGGTGCAAACCTGGACAAGCTAGTAAATGCGGCCTCAAACTCGGCCACTGAAGAACTGTTTTGCTTAAGCTGGCAGAACTAATCTCTCAACTTTTCCTTAACAGTTGGAGATAGGAACTTCTCCTGGAAAGCGTCAACAAAAGCCTTCCAAGTCCCTCCTATACGACTCTTAGTGAACTTTCACCACTGACCCGCATCCCCCTTAAGCTAGAAAGATGCCAAGGTCACCTTCAGTACCTCGTCTTCGATGCCTAGCATCTCAAACGTCTTCGTTGTCTGTTCGAGCCATTCATCTGCCTTAAGTGGCTCTTTAGGATCACCTAAAAATTCATCCGGGTTGGACCGGAAGAACTCCCTCTTCAGAAAAGAAGGCCCTGCATGCCCGAACATGAACTTGAGCCTGATTCTCAACTCTGAGAATGCCTACTGACTCCCTGAATGCCCCTGCTATCTCTCGGGCCAAAGCGCCCATAGCCTGCTGTCCTACCGGCTCGGCCACATTGGCCAGGCCAACTCCCACCTGTACTGCCGGAATCTCATCCGGTATAGGCATCTCCTGCCCACCACGCCTACCACGCCTCCTCGTCCTCGTCCTGACATCCTAATAAAGGTAACAAAGACGTTAGCACATTAATAAGTGTGCCAAAACTATAACACTTGCGTCCTAATGCATTGGACAACAATAATTCACTCCACGTAAGCACATAATCACATAAGCACCTACGAATTTCATTCCTGGATAATGATAGTCCCGAGGCGTCACTAAAGTTCCGGTTGGAAACAACATTGATCAAGTGCCTTTCCAACAAGACTTTCAGAAACTCAAGGGTCCAATCAACATCCTAGAAACTACATTCCATACCCACATAGTCACATAAACATGTTATCATATAAGCATATAACAGTACATCTAAGTCTCTATCAAGCGAGACGAACCCATTGTGATACTAATCACTTCCCACGTACCCAAAGTATTCGAACCCGGTACGCTCTGATACCAAGTTGTAACGCCCTCAAAATAAACCCATAATATATAACAGTAGCATGCATTGATAAAAGAAAACCAATCATTATCTCATTCATCAGAGTATCATTATTGAAGGATATCACATGTAACATCAAAATAAATGCCCTATGGGCTTACATCTTTCCAAGCTTAACACTTGGGCACAAAAATGTGAGTACTAACTCAACTACAATTCAGCCCTTGGCTTGAGTTTACATGTAATATCAAATAAACTGAAATAACAACTAATCTAAACAGAGTCTTCAACTCTAAATCCTTCCAAGCTAATTCCTTGGAGGTAGCACATCACCTGGACCTGAAAATGATGTTCCCGTATAGGGTGAGCCACACCCAGTAGAAATATACTAAACCAAATATAAGCATTGAATAAAGCAATAGCATTCGATAGATGGTTAACCAAGATAATCAATTACATCATTATACAGTCTCATGACACTAATGTCTATGACACGTTTCACTTTCCATTATTATCAATATGGCTCAGAACCTGGCCAAACTATAACAGTGAGACTACATCTCACATTAACAATATTTCCAATTCAATGGGGATATCAAATCATGTTAAACATTTCTTATATCATAATGGATACACATGTTGGTGTTGTATCAACCTCAACCAAAATTCACTTCCATACTTCCCAATTGATACACATTTTAGTGATGTATCAATAACATGTAAAAACACTTCCATAAATCAATAAGCACACATATTAGTGGTGCTAATGGAGTCCATCCCCTATCTCTCCAAACCGGAGTATCCCCTATCTCTCCCAAACAATATGCTATACAATGATAAACATTCATATACAATACTCAATCAATACATGTTTTTCTGTATTAATTCAACAGTCAAAATAATGACTCAACCAATGTGATTAGTTCAGTTTTCCCTGTCTACAACAATCACGACTATCCTCCACCGATAGCCCAAAACAATTATTCTAAACAGGAAATAAATGTACAACAAATGTAAACTCAACATTTTCAGGTGTGTTATTAAACTATTCAACTACACCATTTAAGCTATAATTTCCCAATTCCATGAATTCAACTAAATTCCCCAATTTTCTTAAATTAATTATACAAATTAATTTATTACAACAACTAGGGTTTTTCCCAAAATTACCAAACAACCCAACATATCAAAATACCAAAACTTACAACACCTATAATATGGAGTAGGAAATCCCTACCTCGAAGTGAAGAACACGAATGGAAGATGATCAAAATGCAAAGTGCTCCAAATCCAAGATTGTTCAGATTAAAGTGAAGCCTCGACCCACTCTATCTTTTTAACAAAGACCTAGGGTAGAATACACTCTAAGTAGATCAAACCTAAGAGAAGGTGTGTAGAGGGAGAGAAACACAACCTAGGGTTCTGAATCAAAAAGAGGATGAAAAAGTGTTTTAAAAATCTGCTGCCTATTTAAATAAAACAGGCTCGCTCGAGCGAAGACTTGGTCGCTCGAGCGACCAGACTAGGAAAACCCTCGCTCGAGCCAAGAATGTCTCGCTCAAGCCAAGAACTCGAAGCTTTAGGTCTGCAACCCAGAAGCACGCTTGAGCGACAGGATGCTCGCTTGAGCGAAGAACTCGAAAACATACACCTCGCTCGCTCGAGCGAAGAAAAGCTCGCTCGAGCGAAGAAACACAGCTCTCAGGTCAATACTGGATGCAATCGCTCGCTCGAGCGAAGAGACCTTGGCTCGATCCACTAGACACAAAATTCTACTCTCGCTTGAGCGACCAAACCCTAGCTCGAGCGAAGAACCAAAAACAAAAGCTCGCTCGAGCGACCAACTACTCGCTCGAGCGAAGGTCCAAAATTCTGGACAGCAACACTTGGTTTCCAAACCCAACCAACCTGTAACAAACCTGCCCAACACATCCTATAACTCAAAAAGAGAAGATAAAGGATGACAACAACAATTATACAATGATAGGATCCACGGAACCTAAGTCCGGATACAACAACCAAATAGGAAAAGACCGGGGTCGCTATATCTTCTAACGGTTAGTTTATTTGGTACATCACGAAACAAGGCTATTCCATAGCATTTTATGGATAGATTCTGTCTGAGATAAAAACACGTCTAATTCATGTCACAGAGTGAATAGAAACACATTTAATTCATGTCACAGAGTGGATACAAACACGTTTAATTCATGTCACAGAGTGAATAGAAACACGTTTAATCCATTGGTAGACAAGTACTATTTATACACAATACACACGTAGGCAAAATGGCAACAAGAACACCAACTCAAAACACTTCTTTCAAGTTGTAGAATGAGGCATATGATGATGAACCATGCCCTTCTTCCAACCATCATCTTGGCCTTTTACTTTGTTTGCTCAAATCATGTTCTTGCAGATTTCACACTATTTCGGGTTCATATCATCAGTGCAGTCCCAGACAATCCCACCCCATTGTTGCTTCAATGCGAATCAAGTGACGACGATCTTGGATATCATTATCTGGGCAACGGTCAAGACTTCCATTTGCACTTTAGGATGAATTTCTTTCAAAATACAAGCTTCGATCGTGGATATCATTATCTGGGCAATGGTCAAGACTTCCATTGGCACTTTAGGATGAATTTCTTTCAAACTACGAGCTTCGTCTGCCAATTCTAGCGGAATTCAAAATACACTTGCTTAAATTTTGATCTCAAAAGGATATATTTCAATACTAAATGTTCCGTTTCGTTACTAAAACTATAACATTAATACTTTTGGTAATTATGTGATGACCTAAGTTTAAAAAAAAAAAAAAATAATAAATTTATTTTTTAGAATGAGATCAAGGTGTGGGGCAATGGAACATATTTTTTTTTTAGGGTGAAAGATAAAGCAAAGTGGGAATAAATTATACAATATATCTTTGTATCTCAATGCTCAATTCGGTGGAAAGGCCCATGTTTGTGGGTGGAGAATTATTGTTTTAAGAGAGAGAGTCTTGGGCATTGGCATAGTAGGAATATAATTGAGAGACAACACGTTGGGGGCTGCCCCTCCACTCCATTCCCCTCATTCTTTTTTCTTTTATTATTCTTCTTGTTGGAAGCATACAGAATAGTTTTATCTTTTTCTCTCTCTCTCTCTCCTGCAACTCAAGAACTTCGACCCAAGCTTGTTAATGGCGTCTCAGATCTGAAACTCAGTAACTCAAACACTGTTTAAACTTACTGTTTTAACCTTGGAGATTTGAAGATTTGCAATCTGACCAAATCGGCAATGGCATACTCATTTCCAGAGGAGGTGTTAGAGCATGTATTCTCCTTCATACAGCTCGACAACGACCGAAACGCCGTCCCTCAGTGTGCATGGATGGAGGAGGACATGACCTGAACTAACTGTGCATGGACGGAAGAGTCCCATGCCGTGTTCGCCGCAATCGGAGACGAGCAGTGCACGTTAGCGCAATCCTGTACATTCTACAATTCCAGGATTTCCAGTTTATATAAATTTTACATACATGTATATATAGATGTGATCATCGGAGTCCTTTGAAGTGTTCATCTCCGGCCGACCACTACAACTTCTGTCTCTGATTACGTCCAGTTGATTTTGCTTCATTTATGGTGTCGTTTTCGGAGGATGTGAGATCGGGACAACCTGAAAGATATATGATGACGAGGAGGAAGGTTACTTCTTTGGTTGATCTATGTGTTCAGGCGGCAGTAGACAACGTTAGGTATCTCGGCGATGTTGAAGATGATAGCAATTCTGTTGAACTAGAGAATAGCAATGTGTTACTCATGGGTCCAACTGGCTCAGGGAAGACATTACTTGCGAAAACATTAGCTCGCGTTGTGAATGTGCCTTTTGTCATTTGCAGATGCAACAACCTTAACTCAAGCAGGCTGGTTACGTTGGAGAAGATATAGAATCAATATTGTACAAATTACTTGTGGTTGCTGAGTTCAATGTGGAAGCAGCTCAACAAGGGATTGTGTACATCGATGAAGTTGATAAGATAACTAAGAAGGCTGAGAGCTTAAACATAGGCAGAGATGTATCTGGAGAGGGTGTTCAACAGGCATTGCTGAAAATGCTGGAAGGAACTATTGTGAACGCTCCTGACAACAAAGCTCGAAAACTTCCGCGTGGTGATAGCATTCTGGTCGAAGAATCAACATTGAATCTGGTTTTAGGCCCATGTTCTTGAGGCCAAAAATAGGTAAAGGTCCAAACTCTATTTTCTTGGCAGGTGGTTGCCAAGTATATTATATTATATATATTTATATATTTTTATAATTGTAGTGGTGGGCCTTGTTTGCTTAGGTGGTGTTTGACCCATATATCTATGTTGTGAAATTATGTTATATGGGCCGTCAGATTTGGTAATTGATGTGGACCCCACGTGCATGGCTGCTACAAATTTCTGTTGGAGTCGTAAATTGTAGTGCTTTGGAGTTTTGCATGCCTCCTCGTCAAACTTGAGGTAGGGATTTTCTTTGAGTTATATATATGTTTTTGCAAGATCTAGATGATTTTCGAAATCATCCTTTGATTAATTTTGAAAACTTGTTGTTGATTTAAGAAAAAGAGTGCTTTTCAAAGTGGGTTTACTAGAAATTTGGGGGTTTTTGGAACTATGTTGATGAAAGGGAGATGTTTTGGTGAGATCTTGTCAAATATTTGAAGAAGGATGGTTTTGGTGAGAAACCTAGAAATTTGGAATTTTTAAAAGAGAAGTTAAAAATCCATAGTTGATATTGCTATATTTATTTTAAATGCTAAAATAAATGATGTTTGGAAAATTTCTTGTTTATATTTTATAAATGTTAAATTTTGAAGAAGTATGAGAATTGTTACTCACTTTGGAAATTGTTATTTGAAAGTATTGATATAGTCTTGAAGTGACTAAGTTGTGGGAAATGTTTGAAAGGTGGGAATTATGCTATCCCTTGGATTAATTGAAATAAATGTATATTTATTCATCTTGTGAAATTGCATAGAAGGGAGAAATGGGAATTTTGATCACAATGGTAGTATTGTGTGGAAGAATTGGAAATGAAAGAATTGTTGCATTGTATTGTTATGGTTGCATTGTCATATCAAATCATTTGATTACATTGAACTTTGAAAGTTGATTTGAAAACTTGCATTGAGAAAGAATGTTGAGAAATGAGTTTTCATGAAATGGTTTTTGGGTAAATACGGTGGTAAGTCTTGACAGGTAGTGTGGATTATGGGTGTCGAGCCTTCTAGCTTGTGAGTGGTAAAAATGACGGAATGGGTGTCGAGCCTTGCAGCTTGTGACTGGTAAAAATGAGGGAATAGGTGTCGAGCCTTCCAGCTTGTGACTGGTAAAAATGACAAAGAATGGGTGTCGAGCCCTCTAGATGATACTGGTAAAAATGACAAATTGGTAGTACTTGTATAGTCTACTTGCAGACACTGACCTAGGGATTACCAGAGTTGTATTTACCACCCCTTGAACAAAATTGATAAATGTGGAACAATTGAAATTGCATGGCATCATTGAGCATGATGGTTTTTGAATAAATGAAGATGTGTTCTTATTTTTTTCAAAAGAGCATGGCATGGCATGTGCATCCACTTTTTTTTGAGACTTGTATAAAATGTATATACTTTGTTAAGAATTTTCTACTGGGCTTTATGCTCACCCTATGGGATTTTTGTGCAGGAAAGGATGTGATGATTCCACCCAACTAGAGGCGTGGAAGTATGTGTGTTGGGAGTACAATACTCTTATTTTGCGTGACTCTGTAGTGTAAGCCAAGGGCTTTGTATGTATGGGTTTGAATAACCATTTTATGTAACCAGGCTCAAGCCTTGGAACCTTGTAAACCCATGAGGGTATTTATTTGTTTTATGTTATTTTGATTTGAAGTAAATGTATTATCATTTGGGCATGAAAATTGGGGCGTTACAAATTAAAATATTATCTATAAAAAAGTTATTTCCTTCATAAATTTTTGTTTCTAAAATTTTGATTTATTATAGTTGCGTAGATAGTAGTAATATAATTTTAATTTGGTAATTTATATTTATATTTTAGTGAAAATCACAGGAAGCTCTTCGGGACTATTATGAAAGTACAAGAAATGAAATACCAATTACTCTGCACCTCATTAGGACGTTTGTGGTTTAAATCTCCCTATCAACTTATTAATTGATATTTTTTCCTCTTAGTTTGAATCTTTCTATAAAATTTATATTTAATCTTCATTATTATAATTATTATTTATTCTGTTTCATTATAATACCTTATATGAATTTGCTTGGAGTGCATTTTCTCAACAATGGTCAGAACTTTGCTTGGAGTTTCCAGGAAAATATAATTCCACCCACTCTTTTCGTCTGTCAATTTCGGTGGAATTCCAAGGACAGAAGGTTCATTGTTCTCTACAGAACTTTGAAACACTATTGCGAGGAACCAAAGGAACCATGGAGATGAATCTGGGTTGTAACACCTAATGGTTTTTTATCTCGGAAATGGTAACCCTAATACACCTTACTATAAAATAGATGACTGGTGATTGAATTTTAAAAAAATGCTATGTATTTAGAAAAATGTTAACTGTAGATAAAAATGGAATAAATTATTAATAAATCCTATTTTTGGGACTTATTACCTATTAAGTCCTATTGATAAATAAATTTATCAGCCTGGACCTGTAGATAAATAAGTCTAATGATTAGGATTGATTGGGTAGTGTCTCATTGTTTTTACGTTAATGTAACTTTGATCATCTCCATTTGATATATATGATGGAGGATTTCCATTGCGTAACTAATGGTTTTGAAACAGGAATACAAATTTATAATTAATTTAAATTAAAAATGATTATTACACTTACCGTTGGATGATAGAATGGAGAGGATCACAATCTGGATTTTATATGTTATTAATTTTGTTCACTCAAACTTCTAAAAGATGAATTATCTAGTCCTTAAAATGAAAGAGCAATACTACACTTCCAGACATAAAAACTCGAAATATATTCAGAATTTCACATCAATAGTAGAAATTTATTTTATGTATAAGCTCACAACATCAACTTTAAATGTAACGCCCCGAAAAAAATTCAACAAGAACTCCCCAAATTAATAGACACTCACTACACAATGACAATAATCCTTCCATCTTCAGATACACAATAAATGGGTTTATTACAAAAGTTCCACATGCGGTATACATTCACGACATAAAAGAATACATGAATCTATAGCATGTGAAGCATCAATTCTCAAAACAATAAAATGCCCTTAAGGGCTTACATCTCCCAAGGCATTAGCCCGGCTACACAAAAGTGGTCTCTCAGACCCATACACTTTAGCCCTTAGCTTTACAAAAAAATTACAACAAAATAGGAGAGCTATGTACTCTTCACAAAAATATCCACGCCTTCAGTTTGGCGAGATCACCACATCTTTACCTGCACCAAACCCGTAGGGGTGAGCATAAGCCCAGTAGAGAAAATCTCAACAAAATATATACATTTATGTAAGATATCAAATGCTAATGCAAATGCAAGGTCATGCAATGCCATTTCAAAATACTCACTCACCGTGCTTTTCTTGAAAATCACCATGACTCATTAGCTCATTGCAATCTTATCAATTTTCCAAACTTCGAATTTTTAATCACAAGGGGGTGGTAAATATATCACTGATAATCCCTAGGCTGGTGTCTGCAAGTAGGCTATACAAGTACTACCCAAAATGTCATTTTTACCAGCATTAATCGGAAGGCTCGACACCTATTCGTGCGATTTTCTGGTCTTTCACCAAGGACACTCAGGCTAACTTATCAAATTCCTCTACACCACCTAACCGGACTTACCACGTATTTACACCATGAGCTACTACAACAAAAAAGGCCTTTGGTGACAGACTGATTTTGTCTCCAAACATCAAATTTTTGTCACTAAAGTGATCTGTGACGAAAAAAATTTGTCACCACGTTCGTGGCCTATACGTTGTCGCTGAAAGTATCTGGTGACGAAAAACAATTTCGTCGCCTATTTTTCATTTTTGGCGATGAAATGTTTCGTCTCCAAATGTTGAATTTTTTGTCCTCTAAAACATCAATTTCGTCACCAAAACTAAATAATATTTTATTTTAATTGTTTTTGGCGACGAAATATTTCGTCACCAAATAGATTTTAGTGATGAAAGTTTTCCTCACCAATGATATGGATTAAGGTGACAAAAAAATTCGTCACTAAAATGAGCAGAAAAGAAAATTATTCAATGACAAAAAACATTTTGTCACCAAATATTTCAATTTAGCGACGAAATATTCAACAAATGTGACAAAATTATTCGTCATGTTTTTTGAAAACTAATAGCGACATTTTTCATTTCGTCGCTAATAAAAATTAAATTTTTTTAAAAAGGGAGTACTATTTTCATATTAAATTTTTTCTTTTCAGTAAATATTCCTTGCGCATTTCAATAACCTGTTCAATAACCTGTGCAATAACTTGTCCGGTGGCCTATTCAATAACCTGTTCAATAAAATATCTATTACAAATCAATACAAAAATCTGTTCATTTTCATAAACATCACAATCGAATTTCAGCACTATCCACAAAAATACAATATGAACTGCATGCGGATTATAAACATGTCTTCTAATATCCATAAAAAAGATGTTTACTAATATCCACAAAAATATAATATCAACCGCATGCGGATTACCAAACACGTCTCCTAATATCCACAAAAAACATGTCTACTAATATCAACAAAAATAAAATATCAGGTGCGGATTACCAAACATATCCTATAATACCAACAAAAATATAAAATTTACAACGCAACCAAAATACATGTAAGGTAATATGAATAAAAACACAAAATGAGCTAGCTTCTGCTCTCCAACTTACCAAACATGTCCATATCAAATCTCGAATCTGCAAAAAAATGAAACACCAAAAAAAAAAAAGAAAAGAAAAAAAGAATGCAAGTTAGATAATTATTATCTTATCAATAAAATATACAATTTAACATGCATTTTTCGACTTAGTTTTCAAATCGGGAGTCCGGTGCTAGTTTCGTAAGTTTTCGAACTCACATTGGTCCCTCTCGAGGTGTTTGAGGTGTTCCCAGGGCCGTCTCGTGGCTGTTGTACGATTTTGGCCTCCGTTGGCCTATTTTTCAAGCTTAAGTGTGAAAAAATGCATTTTTGGACTTAGTTTTCAAACCGGGAGTCCCATGCTAGTTCCGTAAATTTCCATAACTCACATTGGTCTCTGCCGAGGTGTTTGAGGTGTTCCACAGACCGTCTCGTGGCTGTTGCACGATTTTGCTCTTCGATGGCCTATTTTTCAAGCTTAAGTGTGAAAAAGTGCATTTTTGGACTTAGTTTTCGAACCGGGGGTCCCGTGCTAGTTCTGTAAGTTTCCACAACTTACTTTGGTCCCTCCCGAGGTGTTTGAGGTGTTACCCGGGCCGTCTCGTGGCTGTTACACGATTTTGGCCTCCGATGGCCTATTTTTCAAGCTTAAGTGTGAAAAAGTGCATTTTTGGACTTAGTTTTCGAATCAGGAGTCCCGTGCTAATTCCGTAAGTTTCCACAACTTAATTTGGTCCCTCCCGAGGTGTTTGAGGTGTTCCCATAAGTTCAATCACAATGTTTCATTCTCAATGATAGTTCAAATTCTTTCTCAAAACAATTCTCATGCTATGTAAGATTAATGTAATGCCAATGCAACAATTACCTACACTACTACATTGTTCTCAACATTTATCATATCTATAACAATGTTCCATAAGAGTCCGATTTCCATTTTCCTCATTTCTGTGTTCTTCCAATCAATAATCACGAATTTATCATCATTTCATCATGTTCAACAGTGTAGTCAACACTCATACTCTTTCAACATTTAAATCAAGTTAAGTCAATGCATAATATAATTGTTCACTTTCAAACTCAATAACTCTCATGTATCAAGAAAACTCTCCACCAACATCTATAGACACAAGGATGTAAAATAAACGTTTCTCATTCACTTGCCCAACATGGCACCCATCAATATGTAAACTAATATACATTGTTATACTTATATATATAATCTCAACATAGTTGTTCAGCCCTTTTTATTTAGGAAATTCCCAAATTTTTAGGTTTTCACCAAAAACCCCAACATTATCCCATCTCCTTTGTAGAACCACATCTTAGTCCCTAATCTTAAACATGTTTGTCTAAAATTTCAAGAGAAATATCTTTTTAAGAAAACAAGATGGAGTTCATTCTACAAAATCATCTATTCTTTTGAGTCACAAGTCCCATTTTCGAAATAGTAAGAAAAGTTCCCTAAAACAACTCAAACTTACATAAACATATATATAACTCAAAGGAGAACCCTACCTCAAGGTTGATGATGAAATGGAGATGAAACCCTAGCTTCAAGAGGGAGAATCTTTCAATTTCTCCTACACCAAGAAAGCCCTAGCTTTTGATCTCCAAGGTTTGAGAGAAAGAGATGATGAAGATGATGAATCTAGATTCCAAGGGATTTGCAAAATCAAGGGTTTTCTTTTGTGTTTGAGGGGTTTTCTAGAGAGAAGGAGGAGCAAAATAGCCTTTAGAGTGAGAGAGTGAAGCCCCAAAGTGATATACAACTCGGCCAAAATGATACAAAAAAGCTGAAAATCGAACCCAGGCCGACCGCACGTGGGGCACCCATCCCCGCATGTGCGGCACCTCCTGTACCCCACTCATGCACGTGCATATTAGACAGAATGCATTGCCCAGCCTCCCCTGCCTCCTGCACGTGCGGCCCTCATTCCGCACGTGCGGCCCTCACCCAGTAGCCTAGAAAAACTCCACTTCGCTCCCGGGTACTCCGGACCTGACCTCACGCTCCCCGGGAATAAAGGCACTTCAACATCGAGGCAAGCTATGATAGAAGTTTAAGGTAGTCTTCCGAATCACCCCAACTCAAAAGTAACTCCAAGTGAAACTTGACACGATAATGAATCAAAACGAAGTTGAACAAAAAGATTAGAATGGGTAACACTCGGGTCATCACATTAAATGTCAATCATAGATTTGATATTCTTATTTTTTTTTTTAGGTTCCCTTTCTGGGATCATAGTACTACTGAAAATGAAAATATAAAACATAAATACAATTCAAAGTGAATAAAGAAAAAGGCAATTTTGAAGTCCTATTTTAAAATAAAAAATAGTGAATAAAATTTTTTGTAGGTTATACCGATCACTTCTAATCAGTATGTTTGGTTTCAATTTTCTGAAAATTGAGTTTTTTGTGTTTTTTTTAGTGAATAGTTTAAAATTTTTAAAAGTAAAATATTTGTATTTATAATTTTCTGATAAAGTTAATTTTTGCATGGATGATCTTTATTGCGGGGCGTACCAGATAGACTATTTGGATTATCAATGCGGGTCCAAATTGAAACCTATAAAAAGTGTATGACGTGGTATGGAGAAATGAGATATGGGGGGGCACTTATCCCAAATGGAATAGAGTATTGTTTCAGGAGTATTGAATAATTTGTCAATGCTGACAGTAATTGAAAAATGTTCTTAAAACACCTTAATTTAATGAACACCAATTATCATCAAAAATCAAAACAAGATTAAAAGAAAAATTTTGTTATTATATGCCTTTAAGATACATGTTAAAAAAAATTTAAAATGTATAAAAGTGAGTGTAAATAAATAATGTACAATACTTACGATTTCAAATTACACGTTAATAAGACGTGTAGTTCTACTAACACGGAAAAGGAACATAGAATGATCCACAGAAGTTGATGCGGTTTCTTTCATCAGGTAAGTGAAAAAGAAAAAAAAGAAAAAGAAAACAACATGCCTCTGTGAACAGTTATGCGTTCCATATTCTGTGTTAATAGAATCATGGACGGACTGAGAATTTTCACATAGGGGTGAAAATATGCATACTAACAAAATTTTAAATGAAAAGTATGGATTGCAATATCAATTTTCTATTGACATATAAAAAGCAAAAATAAGGTGAAAATATATATAAATAAGCATTTTTTTTAATATCTAGAAATAGGGTTTGTTGTGAATGGAGGATATAACAAATTATTATAAATTATTAATTTTATTATATTTTGTTTAATTTTTATTTTATTTTATACTTTAATCCAATATTTTATAGGTATAGAAAAGCAACCACTTAAATCAAGAGAGGATGACCACTTAAAATTTGTAAAAAAATATTTAGAGGGGGTCAACCTCTATCATTTAGAAATAATTATAATTAATACTACTATAATAAAATAACAGAGATTTTTGAAATCCTTGAATAGAATTACTCTAATAAGATCCTATATTAATTATGTGTGCATTGACTACATAGTATGTTTAATTGAGTTTCTGTATGTGATAATATATTTAATTGGTTTTTAATTATTTTCTAGTTTCTTTTTTTGGGTTTGTCAGATTATTGGCTTAGATTGCTTTGAACAATTGCATTAGTGAAGTTCATGGTTCCTTGCAAATAGAAGGAAGGTCTTTCCTTTTATGGTTACTTGAATTCATTCTTTGTGAGATATGTGTCCATTTATGCGTTCCTAGCATTGCTTTAAAATAAATATACAGAGTATATAAATTAGACTTAAAATAAATATACAGAGTATGGACCCTTTTGTTTTGTTTTGTTTTGTTTTATTTTAGGCCTTTTTATTCAAAAAATAAATAAATAATGAATCACATGGACCTATTACATTATATCAAAAAATTAGACCTTTCCAAATTTAGATGAATAAATGAGAGTATATTTGGTATGCCACAAGGGAATGATCGTTGTTCATAGCATTTCATCAATAGATTCTAGTTAAGGGAGAGCCCGCCAGCTATCTTGATTTTGAACGATAAATAAGTACGTGTCACTGACGAATCAAGAATTGGATAAACAAAAAATGGGCTGCTTAATAAAAGTTGAGATGGAGACTGCAAAATTGGAAGTCCATGACCCATTGGGATTTTTCTATCATACATGAACGTGGTTTTCATGTACCATACATAAATAAATTTGGATCATTAGATCTAAAAGTAAAATAAATCTAACCATTGATCGGTAATAATTAAAACCAGGTTAAGAAATTTATGTAGTTCAGTAAAAAATAAAGTAGTTTTCAACAGTTTTGAAACCAAAAGGTGGTTTCGAACTTACCAGAATAACTAAGTACACTTACTATTTGATATCATTATACTTACTACTTTTAATAACTATACTTACCATTCAATTATTAATAAAATAAACTTACATGCTATTCATGTAACAGGTAAACTTAAAAAATTTAGTTATAATAAATTTTTAAAACCTCTAAAATAAATATAAAATTTATAAAATAGAATTTAAGAAAAAAATATACAAAATAAATGTGAATTTTATACATTTTATTATAATTTATTACATTTTATGAAATATGATTTTTTTTAATATTTATTTATCTACTTAATGGCAATAAATGAAACCTAATTTCCTTTTCATTTACCACACCTGAAAATAATAAATGCAACTAATGAAGAAATATAATTAATAAAATATAGGAAAATTTAAAATTTATTTGAGGATTCCATGAACAAAATTTTATGTTTATTTTAAAATTTTTTGAATATTTGAAGATTTGAAGATAAGATTGTTGTTGGTTTGGAACTCCTTAGATAAGAATCTATGTCTCTATAGTCTCTATCTCTTTTTTTTTTTTACTTTGACTTTCCATGATATTTTGAATTTATAAATTTTAAGGTTTTGTTTGAACAACATTTCACCTAGTTAAAATAAAATTTATGAGATTTAAGTGGTAAGAAAAAAAAAAAAAATTAGGTTTGATGAAATAGCAAGTGCAGTCTTAAGTTTAGTTTAAATGATTGATTAATCAAGTCTACTAAAATAGTAGGTAGAGTCCCATTGAATAGTACGTGTTGTTTAAGTGATGAGTCAAGTTTGATAAAGTAACAAGTAGAGTCTCATTGAGTAGTAAGTGTTATTTAAATGAGTGGTAAGTCAAGTCTGATAAAGTAATAAGCAGAGTCTTATTGAGTAGTAAGTGTGGTTTAAATGAGTGGTAAGTAAGTCTGATAAAATAGTAACTATGGTTTAAATGAGTGGTTTCACGCCCCGAAAATAATTCAACATAAACTAATCACATCAACTAATATTTACTAAACAATGACAACGATCCATCCGTCTTTACATGGTTAATAAATCAAGCCCGTACAAAAGTTTCATATGTAAATATACATTCAATGATAGGAAAACACCAGAATCTATAGCATGTGAAGCATCTAGTCTCTAATAATTAAAATGGCCTTAAGGGCTTACATCTTCCAAGGCAACAGCCCGGTTACACAAAATGGTCTCTCGGGCCCATACATGTTTAGCCCTTGGCTTACAATAATTTCACGACAAAATAAAAAAGCGATCTACTCTTCTCAAAATATATCCACGCCCTCAATTCGGAGGGATCACCACATCTTTACCTGCACGAAAATCCCATAGGGGTGAGCATAAAGCCCAGTAGAGAAACCTTACAAAGTGTGTACATTTATGCAAGATGTCCAGCATTAAATGCGAATGCAAATGCCATTTCAAAAATAATAGCATGCCATGCTCTTTTGAAAATCAACATGTGTTCAATAATATTTTTGCAATCTCATCAATTTCCAAACTTCAAATTTTAATCATAAGGGGGCGGTAAATACGACTCAGGTAATCCCTAGGTTGGTATCTGCAAGTAGGCTCAACAAGGACTACCAATAACCCCACTTTACCAGTTGCTAACCGGAAGGGAAGTGGTACCTCCTCCACGTGTGTTTTCAGTCTTTCACCTCGAACACTCAGGCCAACTTATCAAACTCATCTACACCCCCAAACCGGACTTACCAACGTATTTACCCCAAAACATTTCCAAAGTTTCAATCACAATATTACATTCTCAAATGAAGTTCCAATCTTTCAAAAACCAATTTTCATGACATGCAAGATGTTCGTAATTTCAATGCAATAATCAACCATACTACTTCATGTTTCTCTACATTGATCAAAACTATAGTTAACTTTCCATAGAGGTTCAAAACCTCCATTTTCTCCTTTCCATGCCATTCCATCAAGCCAAGAGTTTATCATCAAATACCCATGTGCAACAATAAAACCACACTTTGTGTTTCCTTCAACATTTAATCATTTCAAACCATAACAAAATGTAAATGTCACCGTCATGTCCCAAAATCTTTCATATGGTAAGAAATTCTTCATCAATGAAAATATATATATATATATATATATGTATAAACATTTGTATACAACAAACATTTCTGATCCTCTTGTCCATGCCACACTACAATGCATCTATAAACATATATATAACATCAACATGAGCCCTTCCCCTATTTTATTCAAGAAACCCCTAATTTCTAGGTTTTCACAAAAACCCTAACATTTTCCATCTCTTTTGTAAAACCTCATCATACACCTCAATCTCCACCCATGTTGTCCAAAATTTCAAGAAAGGTCTTTAAAAGAACACAAGATAGAGTTTGTTCTACAAAATCATCAATTTCTTGAGCCACCAAACCCATTTTCGAAATAACATTCATTCCAACCATTCATTCTGGAGACACCGCTAGCATTCCCACAAGAG
Organism: Camellia japonica; assembly: GCA_030407325.1. Taxonomy (NCBI): domain Eukaryota; kingdom Viridiplantae; phylum Streptophyta; class Magnoliopsida; order Ericales; family Theaceae; genus Camellia; species Camellia japonica. Next base: position 27,681,377 of record JAPPVO010000036.1, on the reverse strand, counting down.
TAAGGCACAACCAAGTCATCCAAGAATAAGTTTCAAACTAAAAACAACAACAAAAACATCCTCCACACTAGCTCCTTCCTCCAAGGAAATAGTCTAACTAAGAGAGATACAAAATATCATCACCAACAGATGCTCTTAATTAAAACCAAAGGTAATATATCGTCCTCTTTTACCAAGGGAAACCACCCTTGAATCGGAGCTAACTCCAAACATTCAAGATGGGGTAAACACAAAACCAAGTACAATGGTAACACTATACCGACCCACTAGCACCCTAAAATTTCCTCCACGTTCACAGTATAACGAATAACTACGTCAAAAACTTAAACTCCCAAAAGAAAATTTAAGATAACCCTTACTTGAGGAAATCTCCACATTTACATCCCAACTAGTGACTAACTTAACATAACTCAACCTTATAGATGAGATACAGGCACCAAAGTTCGTCTTTACCTCAATATTAGAAGCTATGTCATCACAAACACTTCTAAACCCAATCGAAATACTTACGTACACCTTTAGCCATTACGAAACTTTTATCTCATAGTCAAAAGCAACCACCAAAGAATTAACATCAATGATTCTCAAACCATCAGCCACAGATTTGCATGACACACCGATCCGATTTCACCAATCAATCCAACACACTTTAGTCACATGCTCCATTGAACTATAATAGCCTCCTAAGTTAACTCCAAGAGCTTCTTCTAAGAACATTTATTATGCCATCACGACCCCCGATATAATAACTACACTACTCAAGCACTCCAATAATCAAGCATCAAGACCAATTACTTATGCACTAGACCATAATTTCTAGAGAGCAACCAATTCTAGCACTCAATATCTCAATCGTTAATAACAAATCACCAACCCTCAAGTCACCATCTCCACTACTAGAGATTCAACACCACAATTACAACCTTTTTCATTTATTCTCCACAGTTTAATTTACCTCAAAACTCTACATTTAACTCACTTTCTAAAAAAAATTTCTTTGTGCACCCACTATAATCCCTACCGTGCCATAACCACTCACACTGCCACAAAGGATTCGAAAGTATTACTGCCTCTCAAGACATACCAACCACCACAAGGGCAAACCTATGCCAACTCACCACCAATGCTAACACCTAACCCATGTGACACACCAAGGTTCCCGCTCATGATTTCATGCTCTACACACCATCCAAACAAACATTTACACAAATATCTACTTTTACAATCCACATAATCATGCAATCACATAAAGCACATACAGGCTACCCTCCTAAGATACTAGCCAGTCCCATGGCAATCAAGGACCTATAAGTGGAAAAAGCATTGATCAGATGCCTTTCCAAAAGGATCTCGATGAGTACAACGGATAAAAGCTATATCTCAGAAGTTAATCCCATACACATATAACCACATATATGCATAAGGCACACGAGGCACGTAAACATCCCATCCTAGCCTAGGAATCCCATTGTGACAAAAGTCACTTCCCACGAGCCTAAGGTATTCGAACCTAATGCTCTGATACCAATTTGTAACGCCCTAAAATTTTCCACAAGAATATGCCCAAACAAATACAACAATATGCCCAAAAAGTCCACCTTCTCACTGAACTAAGAGATAAGAGGTTACATTTCACCATATACATTCCCATAATGTTCCGAATTCGTATTACAGTTCAATGAACTAGGTGACCTTACAAAATATAAGCCTCTAGGGTGTACAATTACAACAAAACAAACTAATAGTCTTGTTACAAAATTTCAATTAAAAATAACGAAATACACATGGATAAACTTTTCCAAAAAGGAACTATTGCTTGACCACTTCTTCAGGGAGGTGGAACTCCATCATTTCCTGAAAAAAAATAAGATAGGGCTGGGCTATATGCCCAGTAGGAACTCATTTACCCAAGTATTTAATCCTTTGAATAAGATCATAGTATCTTTGCGACCAAACATTACATGAAAATCTATCTTTACATGTAATCCTTAACAAACATACTGATCCACGACAACCAAATAATAACAGTGGCTATTCATGTCATCAAGCACAACAATTAAACATTCATAACCATAGAATGCAAACCATGAGTTCACTTGTAAGAGTCCAATTCAAAACACCCTTTACTTTTGTTTTTAAAACCAACCCCCATATTTGCCGGCTATTATACGGCAGGAAGTGGGCACCCCAAAGAAAACCATCCGTTTTTCCACTTTTGCCGGCTATCATACGGTAGGACTGTGTGGACACCCGAAAAACATTTTTCCCACATTCGTCTAGCGATAAGCCTAGATATGGCATTTGGGCACCTTTTTAAACTCCCCGCGCGGGTACCAACACAACACCACACTTGGAAAACCGACTCTTACCCGGACTTATGCTCAATTAACAATTCATTCATATTTTATTCCATCAACAACCATCCAACATTACCCAAGAGTTAAATACAACACAAGATTTAAAGAAAACAAATAACCTTCAAGCCAAAATTCATTTACTATATCAACATCCACATCCTTCATCTATTTTATTTCACAACATTTCATGAATCAAGGAAATTCCCCATTCAATGTGGTGTTTTTAACTCAAGTGGAGAATCTAGGGTTTTTACCAAATTTGAGGGTTTTTCTCCTCTATTATATATATGGCTTGTAATAACATTTATATACATGCTTTGAAATGAGTGAGTAAAGAAATCTCAACCAAGAGTCAAGAAAATGGTTTATTTATGTAAAACATGAGATTGATCCAAAAATACTCTCCAATTAATTTACAAATCACAACCATACCATGAAATCCCTTCAAAACAAAGAAATACTAAGGTAAAAGTGTCCCTACCTCAAGTTGTGAGGAAGAAAACCCGAAATACCCAAGGTTGATGAAGCCACAAACTTCTCAGACCAATAGAAAGCCCTTGACAAGATCTTCAAGTTATCTCAAAGGATCAAGGTGAGAAAACACCTCTAAGAGTGTAGATCTAAGGATTGAAGTGGAAAAAGTGAGTTTTGAGAGAAAAAGAGAGAGACTCTCGGTTTTGAGAAGAAAAAGAGGAGAAAATTATGAGAGAGGTGGGGTTTGGGTCTATTTATAGTATTAGATGATAGCCCTAAGGTCAATGAAAAAGATAAGTCCAAAAATCTCCAAAAATAGGGCCTATTCGAAGCCCAAAATACTGAAATAAACTCGTAGGGGTCGACCCTTTGGGCAAGGGGGTCGACCCTTTAGATAGAAAGGCAATCTGCACAAGCAAGGGGGGGTCGACCCTTAGACAAGAGGGGGTCGACCCTATTTTCCAGCAACCAACACAGAAATTCTTCAACATAAGAGGGTCGACCCTTCCCAGGCTGGTGTCGACCCTATCGAAAACCAGCAGAGACACTAAGAATTCAAACAGGTATAACTCTCTCGTTCGGACTCCGTTTTAGGTCATTCTTGTGTCCAAATTGAAGCCCCAGAAACAAGCTTTCCAATGGTTCTAGTCTCACATCCAAATTCAAAGTGTGGAAAAAGAAAAGGGCAAAAGAGTGAAGGCTGGTAAAAAAAAAAACAACTCAAATTTGGGGCTTTTGATCTAATCTTGCCTAAACACTTTGTTAGGGCTTGAATCAAAGTTCCGAACATCACCCAAGAATCCTCGATTATAAGATTTAAAGTTCACTTGCCAACCCATCAATACCAATCTAATATGAATTAAAAATCCGAGTCAGTACAGTGATGATGAATCTAGATCCAAGGGATGGCAAAATCAAAGAGTTTTAGTGTTTGAGGAGGTATTCTAGAGAGAAGGGGGAGAAAAATAGGGTTTAGAGTGAGAGAGGAAAGCCCCAAAATGAGATACAACTCGGCCAAAAGAGCAAAAAAAACAGAGATTCGGACTCAGGCCCATCTCGCACGTGCTGTGCTTGTCGTCGCACGTGCGACTGCCTTCTTCCCGCACGTGCGGCACTGATCCCCGCACGTGCGGCTGCCCCTCGCACTTTCCCTTCGCACTTGCAATTTAAGTAGTATGCAACGCTCTAAAGGTCCATCCTCCTCGCACGTGCGGCCTCCACCCAGCAAGTGCGGCCTTGGGCCCCGCACGTGTGGCCCTGGCTCAGAAGCTCGGAACTTCCCCGCTTCGCGCCCGGACACCCCGGACTCAACCGAGCACCCTCCGAAACAAGTGCAATTCAACACCGAACAAAACAAGAACAAGAACTTTATTTGAGAATACTTCCAAATGTTTCAAACCTAACGAGAGCAAAAGAAAACGAAGTAAAGAAGAAAGAAAGAGAAAGAAAACAAAGACCCGGTTGTCACAAGTGGTTTCCAACTTACTACAATGACTAAACACACGTACTACTTGATATGGTTGTACTTACTATTTCACATAACTACATTTGCCATCCAAACATTAATAAAATGCACCTAACCTTTAAAATAAATATAAAATTTATAAAATAGAATGTATACAAAAAAAATGCACCTAACTCCTTAGGTAAGTCTCTCTCTTTTTACTTTCACTTCCATTATATTTTGAATTTATAAATTTTTATGTTTTGTAGGAACAACATTTCACCTAATTAAAAGAAAAATTATGAGATTCAAGTGGTAAGAAAAAAAAATCAAGTTTGATGAAATAGTAAATGTAGTCTTAAGTTTAGTTTAAATGATTGATAATTCAAGTCTAATAAAGTTGTAAGTAGAGTCTCATTGATCAGTAAGTATTGCTTAAATGAGTGATAAGTCAAGTTTGATAATACAGCGGTCCCGGTTTTCCCTTCCTTTATTTATTGTATTCCGGATATTGGTTCCGTAGTTGTGTTGTTGTCTCATTCTCATTTCCTTCCCTTACTCTTTGTATTTGAGTCTTGGGTTGTGTTGGGCAGGTTTGAAATAGGTTGGTTGTGCTTTGGAGCCAAAAGTTGATGCCCAGAATTTGGCCTTCACGCTCGAGCGGAGCTTTTGACGCTCGAGCCGGCCCTTTGATTTTGCTTCTCCGCTCGAGCAGGAGTTTTGATGCTCGAGCGTAATTTTCCATCTCCCAGTATTTTCTCTGCAGGTCTGCATACGCTCTAGCGGGAGTTTTGACACTCGAGTGTGACCATTTGATTTTGTTCCTCCGCTCGAGCGGGGACCATCGCCTGCGAAACTTCTGTGAGTGTGCATCCGACACTCGAGCGGGCGTTTCGACGCTTGAGCGTGAGTCTGTGTTTGACGCTCGAGCGGGGCGACTTTTATATCAGTCCGAGTTTTGACTTTTTGGATCACTTTTTCATTTCCTTTCTCTCTTACTTTTTCAAAACCTCCATTGGAGAGCTTCTCTCTCTAAAACCTCACATTCTCTCTAAGAAATCATCTAGCCCTAGTGATCTCCCACCTTTGGGCCTTTGTAAAAAGTGTTGATCTTGGTGTGGGCTATCTTTTGATTCGAAAATCTTGGGTTTTGGAGCATCTCGAAATTCTTCATTTTCTCCTTTGGGTCTCATCTCTTGAGGTAGGGATTCCTACTCATCTTTATGAGCTTTAAACTAAATGTTGAGCTTTTTGTATAAATGATTTGATTTGGAAAGTTAGGGTTTGTAATGTGTTATAGTGGAAAGAGGGGTTTTTTGCTCTTTTGATTCAAACATATGTGTTTTGGGTCTAAAAAGGAGGGTATTGATGTTGTTGATAATATTTGGACCTTTGGGTCAATATTGAGAAAAAGGGGAAAAATGCCATGTTTGGGTATATTTGGGTCATTAGTGTAATTAATAACAATTGTTATGGAAATGTGAAATTGAGTTGGAAATAATGAAATTGGCTCATTATGAGATGGAATAGTGGAGTTGGATTTATTAATGACTTACCTTTGAAAATTGTTGATAAATTATCTGTTGATGTAATTATTCTCTATTTAGAAATAATTGCTTGAGCTATCAGTAGAGGATAGTTTTGATTGTTGTAGATAATGCATGATGATTAGGCAAACTAAAACTAATCAATTGAGTATGTCATCGAATATGACAGTTGGAATAATACATCAAATTTATGTATTGATTGGTAATGTATATGATATGTGTTTATATACATTATGTTGTGTGAGAGAAGATAGGGGATGTACTCCACGATTTAGGGGAAGATAGGGGATGGACTTCTAAACCGGATATTGTTTGGGAGGAGAAAGGGGATGGACTCCATTGATACAGCAAATATGTGTATCTATTGAATCATTGATACAACAAATATGTGTATCTATTGAAATATTGATACAGCAAATCTGTGTATCTATTGAGGCGTATGGAAGTGTTTTGATATGAGTTGTTATCTCATTTGAATTGTTGAAATGGAAGAATTATTAATATGAGATGTAATCTCATTTAAAGTATATGGCCAGGTTCTGAGCCAGGGTTTTGAATTGAGAAGTTGGTTAAGAAATGGAAAAAATGGAATGAAACATGGACACATTTGTCATGTAATTGAAATGGGTTATGAATTGATTCATGTGAGTTAAACATTTATCAAACACTAATGTTTTAATTATTGCTCATGTTATGTTTAGCATATCTCTACTCGGCGTTGGCTCACCCTATATGAGACATCATTTTCAGGTACAGGTAGCATGCCACCTCCAAGGACGTAGCTTGAGAGGCTTAGTGGCTGGGACATCTTTTTGTTGTTTTTGTTGTATTACATGTACATCAAGCCAAGGGCTTATTTTGTGTAGAGTTAGTACTCTCTTTTGTAACCAAGTGTTGACTTGGAAAGTTGTAAGCCCAAAGGGCATTTACTTTCGTTGTCAACCTGTAATACATTTTGTAATGAATACTCTGATGATATGTAATTATGCTTTATTCCCTTATGTCTAAGCATGTCAAGAATATATGATTTGTGGGTTTATTTTGAGGGCGTTACAGATAAGTAGTAAGTATAGTCTCATTGAGTAGTAAGTGTGGCTTAAATGAGTGGTAAGTCAAGTCTAATAAAGTAGTAAGGAAAAATCTCATTGAGTAGTAAGTGTGATTCAAATGAGTGGTACATTAAGTCTGATGAAATAGTAAGTACAGTCTCATTAACTAGTACGTGTGGTTTAAATGAGTTTAATTACCATTCAAAAACACAACACTTACCATTCCTTCTCATTCTACATGCAACTCTTTGTGGCTCAACTTACCACTCACCATCCATTTTACCACCTAGTAAGTAAAGTCTCTTTGAGTAGTAAGTGTGATTTAAATGAGTGGTAAGTCAAGTATAATAAAGTAATAAGTACAGCCTTATTGAGTAGTAAATGTAGTTTAAATGAGTTTAATTATCATTCAAAAACACAACACTTACCATTCCTTCTCATTCTACTTGCAACTCTTTGTGACTCAACTTACCACTTACCATCCATTTTACTACCAAGTATTATACTTACCATTTTTTACTTGATTTTTCTAAATTAATTTGTTTATGCTTATTGCAGATGGAAGATAACACTAGTAAAATAAGAATAACATTATATATGAACTAGATGATGATGATGACGGTAATGATGGTGAGTGTAATGTTCATAATGAAGATGATATCATCAATTCTAATGATATTCCAATTGAAAGAGATATTAAGCTTCTAGATGAATTAACTGAAAAGGATGTGTTTGAAATGACATTTGATTCGGAAGAAAACGGTGAAAGATTAAATAATTCGTATGCTAAGGTGAAAGACTTTAGTATTCAAAGGGATTAGTTGTGCTAAACTAAAAACACACTATATTGGCTACTTCGACTCTACACTTTGAATATATTTTTTAATTATTTTTTAACATGACTACTTTCACTCAACATTTTGTTCCTTTTTTTTTTTAAAAATTTTTTTAAGACGCACTATAAAGTGTAAGAAATAAAATGTATAGTGTTATTTTATTTAAGAAAGTTAGGAATAAATTTATAATCAAATTTTATAAATATCAAAATAAATATAATAAAGTTAGTTTTAATCAAACAGTAAAGTACAGTTCACCTATTTCAAAAATCAGAAATGAACCGTGCAATGAGAAAACCAATCCAAACCGTGCAGTTTGGTCTAGACCAGACTAATTTATGATTCTTTTTCAATTTTTATGCTCAACCCTACTTACAACATTTTGTGACTCAACTTACCACTTACCAATTTACCACTTAGTAAGTAAAATATCAACGAGTAATAAGTAGAGTCGCATTATATTTAATAGTAAGTGGACCTTTATTAAGTAATAAATTATATTTAATTGAATAGTAGTAGAATTAAGTTTTAAATAATTATGTAAATTATTTTTATTTGCTTGATGTTCGAGTAAGTTACAAGTAATATTTTGTGATCATGTTATTAAATTATTTTTTAGTTTGATTTGGTTTTAAAATTTTTATAGTTTCATTATAAATTTAAAAAATTTGTAAGCTAAGGAGGGTATAAGGCATTAGGTCCAGTATATATTTTTTTGTTAGTGAGAAATCCATCCTATTTGTTTAATTTTTTAATATTTTCAATTCAAATTTCCCTTATCTATTTAAATATTTTGTATTTTGTATTTTGTTGAAATACAAAGCTATCTGTTGAAATTCAAAGAGTAATCTGTTGAAATACCAAGCCTTTATCTGTTAAAATAACAATTTAATTTTTTTTAATCTATTTAAACAGATCTGATTTGTTTCAATTTATTTCTTCTCCATCAAGAACAACAACAACAACAACAATAATAAATGGAGTAGTAAGTCAAGTTTCAATAAATAGTAATCTGAGTCACATTAACTAGTGGATGGAGTTTAATTGAGTAGTAAGTAAAGTCTAATGAAATAATAAGTAGAAACTCATTAAGTAGTAAGTGAAGTGTACTGAAGTAGTAATTGGAAGATTATTGAGTAGTAAGTGGAATTTAATTCAGTAGTAAGCAGAACGTAATGAAATAGTAAGTGGAAACTTATTAAGTAGTTAGAACAATTTAATTGAGTAGTAAGTGAAATCTAATGAAATAATAAGTGAAATCTCATTAACTAATTGTAATATCACTTATCATTTGGAGTCTAGTAAAGTACCAAGTGAAATAGTAAGTGAAAGCTCATTAAGTAATAAGTGAAACCAAAATTGAGTAATAAGTATAGTTTGATAAAATAATAAATAGAGTACAACTGAGTAGTAAGTAGAATTTAATTGAGTAGTCAATAGAGTCCTATTGATTAATAAGTGAATTTAATTGAGTAACAAGTCAAGTCTAATGAAATAGGAAGTAAAGTTACATTGAATTGTAAATAATGTTTAATTAAGTAATGAATCAAGCTTCACTTGAATAGAAGTAGGGTATTATTCTCATGCAAAATCCCAATTTATATGCAAACAATATTAAAAATAGTTTTTTTCTTCAAAATTCCAAAAATCAAAACCTACATGAGAATTTGTTGGAGATTGAAATTACTAGTTGAAAAGCATAATTTGTGTCCATATTTCCCAGATTCATTCTATACACACAACTTCTCAATCATCCCTTCATACAAAAAGAAAAAACTGTTCATGCTCATGTTATATAACTTTTAGGTTCTTTACATACATGCACTACTACATCACTCCATAAAAAAATAAAAAATAAAAAAAATAAAAGAACCATCCATTCAAAATCATGGGTGGTGTTGTACATCAAAGGTATGTTAGTTTGAAGCTAACTATCATGTTAGATTAGTCTTGATCAGCTCTCTCCTCCATTGAGGATCATGAATGCTTTGCATTTGACAAAAACAAAATAAAATGAGAATATATTGGAGATGTATGAATATAGAAACAAAGAATTTTGTTGTGGGAGGTATATAACACATGGAGCTCCTAGTTTTATGAATGTTTAACTAAAATCTCAAAAAAAAAAAAAAAAAAAAAAAAAAAAAAAAAAAAAAATCAATGCAGCGTTGGCCTCCAACAGTGCCTTGAAATTAGCAGGGAATCAAGCTAGAATTCTCTGCTTCTCAACTTTCATAGAAATAACCCAACCTTTGTGTGAACTATATATAATTGAACAAATCTTAAAAGGAATTATAGTTTGTTTTTTCTGACAGAGCAAAAATTCTACAATCAATGGGTATGAATTTTCTGTGTTGTCCTCTACTTACTCAACATTGAAACAAACTAATTCCCAAACAAATCTAAATCCAAACTTAACTACGATAAGAAAACACAAATTAGATTAACAAATTAAACAAAAAATGCAAGTACCTGAAGAGCTTGTTGCTTTCAGTGATAAATTAGAGAAGCTCTCTAGGCGAATCCAAAGCGATTAGTCGTTGCACATCTTCTTCGACGCGTTTTGGCACTGCAGATGAGAAGAACGTGTAGAGAGAGAGAGAGAAAAAAAAAACAAGGGCTAGGGAACTGGGGAAGTGAGAAGAACCAGGGAAGGTCGTTGATCGTCAGAAACACATGAAGGGCCGATCGTCAGAAACACTGAATCAAAGGGATAGAGATTGAGCCATGAAAATGCAGAGAATATGGGATAGAGACGAACTGTGGAACGAGAAAATGAAAGAGAGAGGAAAAAGCAAAGGAGAGTTTTGCTTGACTGGTTATTACCGGTTGCCATTTTATTTTTGAATGGTCAAGATCCCAGATTCTTATCTAAAGGCTCAAAATCGTTTTTATGCATGGTACGCAAATACCACTTTTGCGTACCATAGTCGGACCCGATTGCGTAGTAACCATATCAGTGATTCTAAAGATGACAAGTTTTCGATGGATTCGACAAAGGAGGCTTCAAGTGTTTTTCAGCTCTCATTTGGGCTTCTGTTGAAGCTATTGAAGTATGGATTATGCTTGTTTTGAATATGTGAGTGCTACAAAGAAATTTTATTTAGAAGGCCTGTGCCTTTGTCCTAGTTTGCAAAAGAAAAATCAAAAAGCTCCATGTTTGATTTCAATGCATCTTTTTATTCAGTCCTTATATTAGTTGCTCTTTGTGTGTTTTATTAGATTGTCTATATATGTTATAAGTCGTCCAAAAATTTCAATACATGTTTATGCCTCTCCCTTTATGTATGCACACACTAGTAACATGTTAGCTCGCTCGATATGCATGATTCAAAAATTAAACAAAATGGCGAATTTCAATTTATGGAAATAAGCACATAAACTCCCTATGGTTTGTGGGCTAAACATAGAATTCGAATTTGAATTTTGAATGTATAAGACACTTGTCCGGTGAATATCATAGTGCATTGAAGGCATATGAAATATGGAAATATGGTTTGAAGGTGCATCTGTCTTTAATATTTTCGAATAATTTGAATTTTGTTCCTATTGATGCAAGCATGCCAATGACAGGATGTAATCATCAATATGTTGTTTGTTTGGGTCGTTTGGAAATGTTAATGTGTTGCCAAAAATTGATTCTGAGAAGCAAATGTAGCCTTTTAAGTTTTGTTTATTTAATTACCTTATTGTTCAATATTTTGTTACACGATATAGCTGAATGTTAGCATGACGTTCATATATTTAAATATTTTATGCACTCAATAGTTAGTTTTTGAATTTAATATCATATAGGCTAGTTTCCGTGAATTATTTGTTTCTAAATATTTATCTTCTAACGGTTAGTTTATTTGGTACATCATGAAACAAAGTTATTCCATATCATTTTATGGATAGATTTTGTCTGAGATAAAAACACGTCTAATTCATGTCACAGAGTGAATAGAAACACGTTTAATTCATGTCACAGAGTGGATAAACACGTTTAATTCATGTCACAGAGTGAATAGAAACACGTTTAATCCATAGGCAGACAAGTACTATTTATACACAATACACACGTAGGCAAAATGGCAACAAGAACACCAACTCAAAACACTTCTTTCAAGTCGTAGAATGAGGCATATGATGATGAACCATGCCCTTCTTCCAACCATCATCTTGGCCTTTTACTTTGTTTGCTCAAATCATGTTCTTGCAGATTTCACACTATTTCGGGTTCATACCATCAGTGTAGTCCCAGACAATCCCACCCCATTGTTGCTTCAATGCCTATCAAGTGATGACAATCTTGGATATCATTATCTAGGCAACGGTCAAGACTTCCATTAGCACTTTAGGATGAATTTCTTTTAGAATACAAGCTTTGATCGTGGATATCATTATTTGGGCAATGGTCAAGACTTCCATTGGCACTTTAGGATGAATTTCTTTCAAACTACGAGCTTCGTTTGCCAATTCCAGCGGAATTCAAAGTACACTTGCTTAAATTTTGATCTCAAAAGGATATAATTCAATACTAAATGTTCAATTTCATTACTAAAAGTATAACAATAATACTTTTGGTAATTAAAATATTATCTATAAAAAGTTATTTCCTTCATAAATTTTTGTTTCTAAAATTTTGATTTATTATAGTTGCGTAGATAGTAGTAATATAATTTTAATTTGGTAATTTAATGTTTATATTTTAGTGAAAATCACAGGAAGCTCTTCGGGACTATTATTGAAGTACAAGAAATGAAATACCAATTACTCTGCACCTCATTAGGACGTTTGTGGTTTAAATCTCCCCATCAACTTATTAATTGATATTTTTTCCTCTTAGTTTGAAACTTTCTATAAAATTTATATTTAATCTTCATTATTATAATTATTATTTATTATGTTTCATTATAATACCTTATATGAATTTGCTTGGAGTGCATTTTCTCAACAATGGTCAGAACTTTGCTTGGAGTTTCTGGGAAAATATAATTCCACCCACTCTTTTCGCCTGTCAATTTCGGTGGAATTCCAAGGACAGAAGGTTCATTATTTTCTACAGAACTTTGAAACCCTATTGCGAGGAACCAAAGGAACCATGGAGATGTATGTGGGTTGTAACACCTAATGGTTTTTATCTCGGAAATGGTAACCCTAATACACCTTACTATAAAATAGATGACTGGTGATTGAATTTTTAAAAAATGCTATGTATTTAGAAAAATGTTAACTGTTTTAAAAAATAGAATAAATTATTAATAAATCCTATTTTTGGGACTTATTACTTATTAAGTCCTATTGATAAATAAATTTATTAGTCAGGACCAATAGATAAATAGGTCTAATCATTAGGATTGATTGGGTAGTGTCTCATTATTTTTACGTTAATGTAACTTTGACCATCTCCATTTCATATATATATATAATGGAGGATTTCCATTGCGTAACTAATGGTTTTGAAACAGGAATACAAATTTATAATTAATTTAAATTAAAAATGACTATTACACTTACCGTTGGATGATAGAATGGAGAGGATCACAATCTGGATTTTATATGTTATTAATTTTGTTCACTTAAACTTCTAAAAGATGAATTATCTAGTCCTTAAAATGAAAGAGCAATACTACACTTCCAGATATAAAAACTCAAAATATATTCAGAATTTCACATCAATAGTAGAAATTTATTTTTGGTATAAGCTCACAATATCAACTTTAAATGTCAATCATAGATTTGATATTCTTATTTTGTTTTGGGTTCCCTTGTTGGGATCATAGTACTACTGAAAATGAAAATATAAAACATAAATACAATTCAAAGTGAATAAAGAAAAAGCCAATTTTGAAGTCCCATTTTAAAATAAAAAATAATGAATAAAAATTTTTTTAGGTAAAGTTATACCGACCACTTTTAATCAGTATGTTTGGTTTCAATTTTCTGAAAATTGAGTTTTTTGTTTTTCATGTTTTTTTAGTGAATAGTTTTAAAATTTTTAAAAGTAAAATATTTGTATTTATAATTTTCTGATAAAGTTAATTTTCTGTACGGATGATCTTTATTGCGCGGCGTACCAGATAGACTATTCTGATTATCGATGCGGGTCCAAATTGAAACCTATAAAAAGTGTATGAAGTGGTATGGAGAAATGATATAGCGATCCCGGTTTTCCCTCCATTGGTTCTTGTATTCCGGACTAGGTTCCGTGGATGTCTGTTGTTGTATATGTTGCATTTCCATCCTTTAATTCCTTGTGTTTGAGTTTTAGGATGTGCTGTGCAGGTTTGTAACAAGTTGGGTGTGTTTTGAAACAAATGGTTGCGGCCCAGATTTTGGTGTCTTCACTCGAGGGAGGCTTTTGTCGCTCGAGTGAGCTCTGTGTTTTAGTTCCTTCACTCGAGCCAGGGTTCCTTCGCTCGAGTGAGAGTTGAGTGGTGTGTCTGGTGGCTCGAGCGAGAAGTCTTGCGCTCGAGCTTGCAATTGCGTCTAGTTTTCGACCTGAAGGTTGCATTTCTTGGCTCGAGAGAGCTTTCCTTCGCTCGAGCGAGAGAGGACTATGTTTTGGGTTTCTTCGCTCGAGCGTGCTTCTGGGTTGCAGACCTGAAGCTTTGTGTTGTTGGCTCGAGCGAGGCTTTTTGCGCTCGAGCGAGGTTTCTTTGTGTCTGGTCGCTCGAGCGACCATTCCTTTGCTCGAGCGAAGCTCGAATATATTAGATCGCAGCAGCAGTCTCCTTCATCACTTTTTGATCCTCTTTACATCTCACCCTAGATCCGACTCTCCCTCTCTCTCTACATACATTCTCTCTACAAATACTCCATGTTCTAGGAGTCTCCGACCCTATTCTCTTTGTAAGAAATGTGGAGCTTGGTATGGGCTACACTTTGATCCGAAAAACATTGAGTTTGGAGCATCTTGGGTTTTCACCTTCATTTGAGTTTGGAGCATCTTGGAGCATCTCGATTTGGTCTCTTCATTTGAGGTAGGGATAACCTACTCCTTTCTATGAGTTTTGACATAGATATTATGTGTTTTGTATAGATGGTATTGTTTGGGTAACTTGGGAAAGTTAGGGTTTTGGAATTGAAATCATCAACGAGGGGTTTTCTAATTTTAGGGTTCCAAGTGTATGAGTGGTCCCTAAAATGAAGCTATTGTATATGATTGATGAAATTTGGCCTTAGGTGCAATATTTGAAAAAAAGAGAAAATGCCCTAATTATGTTGAATAATTAATTTGGGAAAATATGAAATTGAGATGGAAATCATGAAATTGGGAAATTGTGTGATTGAATGGTGTAGTTGGATTAATTAATCACTCACTTATGAAAATGTTGATGTGATGACCTGAATTTAAAAAAAAAAATATATATATATAATAATAATAATAAAAAAAAAAAAAATAAATAGAGAGGGAATAATCTGTGTGGGATCAAAGGGTCGAAAGTGTTAAGGGAATGGTTATTTTTATCATGAAAGAAGGGAATATAAGAATGATGATGTCTGGTGATAAAATAAACTAATAATAATAAAAGGAGGTACTGAAGTGGGTCAAAAAAAGGGTAAGGAATATTTTTTTAAGAGAGAGAGGGGAGAGGGAGAGGGAGACACCCATTTTCGGCCTCTCGGCTCACCCATTTCGACGAAAAAATCAAAGACACGCCTCACCTCTCTTTTGATCTAGTCCCTTGTTCACCGAAGATCACCATTCCATCATCGCCCTCTCCGAAGCCTCAAAATCCTCTCCCTTTCCACGAGCTTCTGCTCCTTTCACGTTTCCCTCTCCAAAGATCGAAGACCCGGTTGGTGGAGAAGCTTGACATGGCTGAAGAGCTTGTTGAGCCAAATGGGTTGCATCGGCAATGCAAGAATCGAAATGGGTCTATGGGTTTATTGGATTGTGCTTCACCTAGGAATGGTAGGAGGTCAAGGAGGCGGTTCGAGAGGTAAGGGATTTGGGTATGGTGGAAGAGATGGTTAAGATGAGGTTGAAGTTGAGGAGGACGAGAGAGAAACTGGAGATGGAGAAAGGCCAGATGAGTGCGAGGAAGATGGGTTCATTGTTGATGTCATTGATGTAAGAAATAGCACTGAGGCTTCTTCATCTGGTTCAACCCATGATACAAATGTCTTGGACGCATTGCAGCGTGAAGACCAGTCTTCTGCAACTACGAGGGCCTCTGGTTTTCAAAAATTCACTTTCTTCTGCTAATGGTTCAAACTCACGAAACTCATCGTTGATTAGGAGAGGGGATGGGCATGGCCGTCGCCGTAGGAATCCACTAAATTCTGGGTTTTGGATATCTGTTGATTTGGTTCTAACTGTGAGCCAGATTGTTGCAGCTACTGTTGTTTCGTCTTTGTCAAGACATGAACATCCACGCGCTCCTTTGTTTGGGTGGATTGTGTGTTATGCATCTGGATGTGTTGCAACACTTCCTCTTCTTTATTGGCGTTGGCTTTATCGCAACCAGGCTTCAGAGCAAGATTCATCTCAGTCCCGTCAAGGGTTTACTCAGAGCAACCGTCCTACCTCTTTCTCCACCCTTTCAATTGCAAGGAATTCAGAGGGGGAAGGCCGGCCCACTGTTACACCCTCTAGAGGTGCTCAAAGTGTAGGAATGCCAAATCCAAGACTCAAGGCACTTGTGGAATACTTCAAGATGGCTTTAGATTGCTTCTTCGCAGTGTGGTTTGTGGTTGGCAACGTTTGGATTTTTGGAGAGCACTCTTCTTCCTCTGAGGCTCCCAATTTGTACTGGTTGTGTATAGTCTTTCTCACCATTAGCTGTATTGGATATGCTATGCCATTTATTCTGTGTGCCATAATCTGCTGCTGCTTCCCTTGTATAATTTCTGTCATGGGCTTCAGAGAGGATCTAACTCAAAACAGAGGGGCCACGCCAGAATCAATAAATTCTCTGCCAACCTACAAGTTTAAGATGAAGAAAACCAGAAATGGAAATGGTAGAGAAATCAACTCAGGTGCAGGTGAAGGTGGGGTCGTGGCTGCAGGAACTGAGAAGGAGCGTGTGATATCAGGAGAAGATGCATTACCAAAGTGAAGCGTTTGGTGAGAGCAACATTTTGGTCGGTGGAGATCAAAATCTGGCATAATCAAAAATGGATTTTTGCGTGTTTCCTCGTCAAACTTGAGGTAGGGATTTTCTTTGAGTTATATATATATTTTTGCAAGATCTAAATGATTTTAGAAATTATCTTTTGATTTGTTTTGATAAAAATGAATTTCTGATTCAAGAAGATGGTTGATTTTCGAAAGTGGGATTGTTATATTTATTTTGTGTGCTAAAATAAATGATATTTGAAAATTGTTTATTTATTTACATATAAATGATATTTCATGGAATATGAGGATTATTAAAATTTTGAGCATTGTTGTTTAAAAGTATTAATATAGTCTTGAGATGACTAAACTGTTGAGATTATTTGAAATGTGAGAATTATGCTATTCCTTTGATGAATTGAAATAAGAGCATTTATTCATCTTGTGAAATTGCATTGAAATGAGAATTTGATCACAATGGGAATATTGTGTGGGAGTATTGAAAGTGAAAGAAATATTGCATTATATTTTTAACATGGTATTGGCATATCATTTCATTTCATTACATTACACTTCGATGGTCGATTTGAAACTTGCATTGAGAAAAGAATGTTGAGAAATAGTTTTCATGAAATGGTTTTGGGGTAAATAATGATGGTAAGTCTTGACAGGCGGTGTAGAATTAAGTTGGCCTGCGGGTCCGGGGTGAAAGACCGAAAAGTCCACGCGGATAGTTGATTGTTGATTTTTTTCCAGTTGCGATTGGTAAAAATGACAATTTGAATAAGTTGGCCTGCGGGTCCGGGGTGAAAGACCGAAAAATCCGCACGGATAGGTGATTGTTGATTTTTTTCCAGTTGCGATTGGTAAAAATAACAATTTGGTAGTACTGGTATAGTCTACTTGCAGACACCGGCCTAGGGATTACCAGAGACGTATTTACCGCCCTTGAAAATAAATTGTTAAGTTTTGAACAATTGAAATTGCATGGCATCATTGAGCATGATGGTTTTTGAATAAATGAAGATGTGTTCTTATTTTTCAAAAGAGCATGGCATGGCATGTGCATCCATATTTTTTAAGACTTGTATAAAATGTATATACTTTGTTAAGAATTTTCTACTGGGCTTTATGCTCACCCTATGGGATTTTTGTGCAGGAAAAGATGTGGTGATTCCACCCAACTAGAGGCGTGGAAGTATATGTGTTGGGAGTACAATGCTCTCATTTTGCGTGACTCTGTATTGTAAGCCAAGGGCTTTGTATGTATGGGTTCGAATAACCATTTTGTGTAACCAGGCTCAAGCCTTGGAAACTTGTAAACCCATGAGGGTATTTATTTGTTTTATGTTATTTTGATTTGAAGTAAATGTATTATCATTTGGGCATGAAAATTGGGGCGTTACAGTTGATATTTTATCTGTTTGATAAATTTATTATCTGTTTAGAGAGAACTGCTTTGGGCTATCGGTGGAGGATAGTCTTGATTGTTGTAGACACTGTATGTTGATTAGGGAAAACTGAAACTAATCACCTGGAATACGTCATTGAATATGACGGTTGAATTGTCACATTGAATATGTGCCTGGATTGATCATTGTATATGATAAGTTGTTTAAATACATTGCATATGTATTCTGTTTGGCAGGAGATAGGGGATGTACTCCATGGTTTGAAAGGAGATAGGGGATGTACTCTCAAACCTGTTTGGAAGGAGATAGGGGATGGACTCCATTGATAATTAAGTTGGCCGGAGTGTCCAGGGTGAAAGTCCCAAAATCTTAATTACGTTTTCATAATGTAGATAATTGAAGTATGTAAGTGTTTTAATATGAGTTGTAGTCTCATTTGAATTGTGGATGAATGCAGCGTATTAATATGAGTTGTAGTCTCATTTAATTGTTTAGCCAGGTTCTGAACCATGTTTATGAATCGAAATTGTATAAGTGAAGGAAAGTGAAATGGAAAATGGATGTATTCGTTGTTGAATTGAGAAGTATCGTAAGTTGGTTTATAAGTGTTAACCATTTATCGAATGCTAATATTTTAGTTATTTCTCATAATTGGTTTAGTATATCTCTACTGGGCATTGACTCACCCTATATGGGACATCATTTTCAGGTTCAGGTGATATGCCACCTCCAAGGACGTAGCTTAGGAGGTTTTGGGAGTTGAAGACTCTTTCAGTTATTTTTGTTATTTTGGTATTACATGTAAATTCAAGCCGAGGGCTTAATGTGTTTTGAGTTAGTACTCTCTTTTTTTAACCAAGTGTTGGCTTGGAAAGTTGTAAGCCCGTAGGGCATTTACTTTTGTTGTCAACATGTAATACTTTTGTAATGAATACTCTGATAAATGGAAATATGTTTTATTCTCTTATATCTATGGATGTCATGAATGTTGGGTTTATATGTATTTTTTTGAGGGCGTTACAAATGAGATATGGATGGGCACTTATTCCAAATGGAATAGAGTATTGTTTCAGAAGTATTGAATAATTTGTCAATGCTGACAGTAATTGAAAAATGTTCTTAAAACACCTTAATTTAATGAGCACCAATTATCAACAATCAAAACAAGATTAAAAGAAAAATTTTGTTATTGTATGCCTTTTAAGATACATGTTAAAAAAACTTTAAAATGTCATATATTATGTATAAAAGTGAGTGTAAATAAATAATGTACAATACTTACGATTTCAAATTACACGTTAATAAGACGTGTAGTTTCACCAACACGGAAAAGGAACATAGAATGATCCACTGAAGTTGATGTGGCTTCTTTCATCAGGTAAGCGAAAAAGGAAAAAAAAGAAAAAGAAAACAACATGCCTCTGTGAATAGTTATGCGTTCCATATTCTGTGTTAATAGAATCATAGACAGACTGAGAATTTTCACATGGGGGTGAAAATATGCATACTAACAAAAATTTTAAATGAAAAGTATGGATTACAATATCAATTTTCTATCGACATATAAAAAGCAAAAATAAGATGAAAATATATATAAATAAGCATTTTTTTTTAATATCTAGAAATAGGGTTTGTTGTGAATGGAAGTTATAACAAATTATTATAAATTATTAATTTTGTTATATTTTGTCTAATTTTTTATTTCATTTTATACTTTAATCCAATGCTTTATAGGTATAGAAAAGCAACCGCTTAAATCAAGAGAGGATGACCACTTAAAATTTGTAAAAAATATTTAGAGGGGGTCAACCTCTATCATTTAGAAATAATTATAATTAATACTTCTATAATAAAATAACATAGATTTTTCAAATCCTTGAATAGAATTACTCTAATAAGATCCTATATTAATTATGCGTGCATTGACTACATAGTATATTTAATTGGGTTTCTGTATGTGATAATATATATAATTGGGTTTTAATTATTTTCTAGTTTCTCTTTTTGGGTTTGTCAGATTATTGGCTTAGATTGCTTTGAACAATTGCATTAGTGAAGTTCATGGTTCCTTGCAAATAGAAGGAAGGTCTTTCCTTTTATGGTTACTTGAATTCATTCTTTGTGAGATATGTGTCTATTTATGTGTTCCTAGCATTGCTTTAAAATAAATATACAGAGTATATAAATTAGACTTAAAATAAATATACAGAGTATGGACCCTTTTGTTTTGTTTTGTTTTGTTTTATTTTAGGCCTTTTTATTCAAAAAATAAATAAATAATGAATTACATGGACCTATGACATTATATCAAAAAATTAGACCTTTCCAAATTTAGATGAATAAATGAGAGTATATTTGGTATGCCACAAGGGAATGATCGTTGTTCATAGCATTTCAGCAATAGATTCTAGTTAAGGGATTTTGAACGATAAATCAGTACGTGTCACTGACAAATCAAGAATTGGATAAACAAAAAATGGGCTGCTTAATAAAAGTTGAGATGGAGACTGCAAAATTGGAAGTCCGCGACCCATTGGGATTTTTCTATCATACATGAAGGTGGTTTTCATGTACCATACATAAATAAATTTGGATCATTAGATCGAAAAGCAAAATAATCTAACCATTGATTGGTAATAATTAAAACCAGGTTAAGAAATCTATGTAGTTTAGTAAAAAAATAAAGTAGTTTTCAATAGTTTGAAGCCAAAAGGTGGTTTTGAACTTACCACAATAACTAAGAACACTTACTATTTGATATAATTATACTTATTATTTTTAATAACTATACTTACCATTCAATTATTAATAAAATATACTTACCTGCTATTTAGGTAACAGGTAAACTTAAAAAATTAAGTTATAATAAATTTTCAAAACCTCTAAAATAAATATAAAATTTATAAAATAGAATTTAAGAAAAAAATATACAAAATAAATGTGAATTTTATACATTTTATTATAATTTATTACATTTTATGAAATATGATTTTTTTTTATATATTTATTTATCTACTTAATGGCAATAAATGACACCTAATTTCCTTTTCATTTACCACACCTGAAAATAATAAATGCAATTAATGAAGAAATATAATTAATAAAATATAGGAAAATTTAAAATTTGTTTGAGGATTTCATGAACAAAATTTTATGTTTATTTTTAAAATTTTTGAATATTTGAAGATTTGAAGATAAGATTGTTGTTGATTTGGAACTCCTTAGATAAGAATCTATGTCTGTATAGTCTCTATCTCTTTTTTTTTACTTTAACTTTCCATGATATTTTGAATTTATAAATTTTAATGTTTTGTTTGAACAACATTTCACCTAGTTAAAATAAAAATTATGAGATTTAAATGGTAAGAAAAAAAAAAAAAACCAAGTTTGATGAAATAGCAAGTGAAGTCTTAAGTTTAGTTTAAATGATTGATTAATCAAGTCTACTAAAATAGTAGGTAGAGTCCCATTGAATAGTAAGTGTTGTTTAAGTGATGAGTCAAGTTTGATAAAGTAATAAGTAGAGTCTCATTGAGTAGTATGTGTTATTTAAATGAGTGGTAAGCCAAGTCTGATAAAGTAAGAAGTAGAGTCTTATTGAGTAGTAAGTGTGGTTTAAATGAGTGGTAAGTAAGCCTGATAAAATAGTAAGTATGGTTTAAATGAGTGGTGTCACGCCTCGAAAATAATTCAACATAAATTAACCACATCAACTAATATTTACTAAACAATGACAACGATCCATCTGTCTTTACATGTTTAATAAATCAAGCCTGTACAAAAGTTTCACATGCAAATATACATTCAATGATAGGAAAACACCAGAATCTATAGCATGTGAAGCATCTAGTCTCTAATAATTAAAATGCCCTTAAGGGCTTACATCTTCCAAGGCAATAGCCTGGTTACACAAAATGGTCTCTCGGGCCCATACACGTTTAGCCCTTGGCTTACAAAAATTTCACAACAAAATAAAAGAGCAATCTATTCTTCTCAAAATATATCCACGCCCTCAATTCGGCGGGATCACCACATCTTTACCTGCACCAAAATCCCATAGGGGTGAGCATAAAGCCCAGTAGAGAAACCTTACAAAGTGTGTACATTTATGCAAGATGTCCAGTATTAAATGCGAATGCAAATGCCATTTCAAAAATAATAGCATGCCATGCTCTTTTGAAAATCAACATGTGTTCAATAATATTTTTGCAATCTCATCAATTTCCAAACTTCAAATTTTAATCATAAGGGGGCGGTAAATACGACTCAGGTAATCCCTAGGTTGGTGTCTGCAAGTAGGCTCAACAAGCACTACCAATAACCCCACTTTACCAGTTGCTAACCGGAAGGGAAGTGGTACCTCCTCCGCGCGTGTTTTCGGTCTTTCACCTCGGACACTCAGGCCAACTTATCAAACTGATCTACACCCCCAAACTGGACTTACCAACGTATTTACCCCAAAACATTTCCAAAGTTTCAATCACAATAGTACATTCTCAAATGAAGTTCCAATCTTTCAAAAACCAATTTTCATGATATGCAAGATGTTCGTAATGTCAATGCAATAATCAACCATACTACTTCATGTTTCTCTACATTGATCAAAACTATAGTTAACCTTCCATAGAGGTTCAAAACCTCCATTTTCTCCTTTCCATGCCATTCCATCAAGCCAAGAGTTTATTATCAAATACCCATGTGCAACAATAAAACCACACTTTGTGTTTCCTTCAACATTTAATCATTTCAAACCATAACAATATGTAAATGTCACCCTCATGTCCCAAAATCTTTCATATGGTACGAAATTCTTCATCAATGAAAATATAGATATATATATATATATATATATGTATAAACATTTGTATACAACAAACATTTCTTATCCTCTTGTCCACCATGCCACACTACAATGCATCTATAAACATATATATAACATCAACATGAGCCCTTCCTCTATTTTATTCAAGAAACCCCTAATTTCTAGGTTTTCACAAAAACCCTAACATTTTCCATCTCTATTGTAAAACCTCAGCATACACCTCAAGCTCCACCCATGTTGTCCAAAATTTCAAGAAAGGTCTTTAAAAGAACACAAGATAGAGTTTGTTCTACAAAATCATCAATTTCTTGAGCCACCAAACCCATTTTCGAAATAACAAGAGGAGCTCACCAAATCAACTAAAAACTTACATAAACATATATATAACTCAAAGGAGACCCTACCTCAATGTTTGATGAAGGGGGGGAAGATGAAGCCCTAGATTCAAGATGGAAGACTCTTCAATTTCCACTACACCAAGGGAGCCCTAGCTTTTGATCTCCAAAGCTTAAGAGGGAGAGATGATCGTGATGATGAATCTAGATCCAAGGGATGGTAAAATCAAAGAGTTTTACTGTTTGAGGAGGTATTCTAGAGAGAAGGGGAAGAAAAATAAGGTTTAGAGTGAGAGATGAAAGCCCCAAAATGAGATACAACTTGGCCAAAAGAGAAAAAAAAAAAAAAATAGAGATTCGGACTCAGGCCTGTCCTGCATGTGCGGCGTGTGCCCCCGCACGTGCGACTGCCTTCTTCCCGCACGTACAACACTGATCCCCGCATGTGCGGCTACACCCCGCACTTCCCCTTTGCACCTGCAATTTAAGCAGTATGCAATGCTCTAAAGGTCCATCCTCCCTACACGTGCGGCCTCCACCCTGCACGTGCAGCCTTGGGCCCCGCACATGCGGCCCTGGCCCAGCAGCTCGGAACTTCCCCGCTTCGCTCCTGGACACCCCAGACTCAACCAAGCACCCTCCGAAACAAGTGAAATTCAACACCGAACAAAACAAGAACAAGAACTTTATTTGAGAATACTTCCGAACGTTTCAAACCTAACGAGAGCAAAAGAGAACGGAGTAAAGAAGAAAGAAAGTGAAAGAAAACAAAGACCCAGTTGTCACAAGTGGTTTCCAACTTACTACAACAACTAAACACACGTACTACTTGATATGGTTGTACTTACTATTCCACATATGTACATTTACCATCCAAACATTAAAAAAGTGCACCTAACTGTGGACGCGCTCCCGGGAACTCTTCGAATATCCGCGCGCCTGCGAGGGGCCGCGCGAATTCTCGTTTTGTTCTGAGCTACCACAGTTCGGACTCAATGTCACGATTCTGAATCTAATCTCACAATGTGCGATGTGAGACCGATAAATCACCAAAGAGTCCAAATACGGCAAATTGTTTTGGAAAACTGATTTTTGTAAAGAAGTGCCAAACATGGACTGCTTTGCCAGATACAGAGTCGACACCTAAATATTTTATTTTGGGGGAAATTTTGGAAACCCTGACTCGTGCCTAAGGCCACGTATCTGTCATCACCAAAGTTGCCTCGGCTCGGGAACTTGGGTACGAGAGAGGAAGGTCATGCAATGAGCACCCCCGCTCGCCCGATCAAAGATCGGTCTGTACTAAGCATGATATCTTGTTTTTGAAAACATATGTGCTCTTATTCCGGTTAATTAGCTAATCTTACTATGTGATGCGCACAGCAAACAAGTATAGACTAGATCGCCTAATTTGGAACGAAACATTGCATATCCGTTTATTTGAAAACGGTTTGAAGTTTGCTACTCGCAAGTAGGCTAAAATGCGGATTTCGATGAATTATTCCAATTCAAGTAATCCAACCTTCACCCACAGGCATTCAGGCAGTTATATCAAATAAGCAGTTAGCCTCATGGCAAGCATGCTTTCATGGCAATCAATAACACACATGCAGTATGCTAAAGCATAAACACTCACAGTGTACTCCGAGCCAAAACAGAGAACTAGTTAGAAATCATGCATGATCCTAGTTCATG
Source organism: Camellia japonica (assembly GCA_030407325.1). Taxonomy (NCBI): domain Eukaryota; kingdom Viridiplantae; phylum Streptophyta; class Magnoliopsida; order Ericales; family Theaceae; genus Camellia; species Camellia japonica. Next base: position 27,656,360 of record JAPPVO010000036.1, on the reverse strand, counting down.
TTAAAATGGCTAATGCAACACATGCGAAAATGCAACTAAGATAGGCTCGGCTATCCTAAGAATGTCATGTGAAATGCAACTTGATAACATGCTGTTGAACACGTATTCAAGTAAATGTATTGAAAATGCAATGCAGTTAGTATGATGCGCCGAGCCCGGTGCATGCAATATAGATGAATGGATGCATGCATGCAAGTATAAGGTATGCTAGTCAAAATATGCCCTAAAACTAACCATCGTAAGCGGTTAAGTAAAAGGGAGAAAGAAATGGGGGTTGGAAGACATGCATCACACACACGCACGCTTATTACAACAATACACCCTCTCGAGGGAGGGATCGAATAAGAAGCTAACTAGCTAATCTAAGCTAATTAAACTAATTATTACACAACAAATTAATTAACTAATCCTAGTTAACTAATTATTATAAAACAATTTGAAATAGCTAAACGCATTAACTATTAAAGCACAAACCAAAGCAAAAGCTACCTATCTAAGTATGGCAGCTAAGGAAAGCGATAAAACAGGAGCTTCAGAGGGAGAAGGATGCATGCAAGCCCGGTCACCTCGTTTGGAAATCCAATGCGATGCCCCGATTTGCCTCTGTTTTCAATTGTCCTTAGAACACTGGACCAAGCTCTAGAAAGCTGAAACTCTACCTTGGGAACCCTGTGGGAGGGTGGCCGACCACTTTTGGTTTCTGCAGCCACTTGCCGACCACTTTTTGTTGTTGTAGGACAGAAAAAGTGGTCGACCAACTAGTTTTTCTGGCTGGCCGACCAGTTGTTGCTGTTGGACTCCACTTTGCAGCAACAAAGAGCAAGAAAGGGCATGGCAATGTATTTGCAAGATATGTGTGCACAACCACCCTCCCTATCATGTCATGAACTCAAGGGAGTGTAGTTCTCGACTCTCGGGCCACCAATCGCGCATTTCAATGCATGATGGCCGAGAGTCGAAGTTGCACAATTTAATATGAAATGAATACACAAGTAAACACATAAGGCCTAAAACTCTATCATGTGTGATCAAGAGCATCGACGACCGAGAATTGAGACATATTTCATCACTTGAAGTATGAAACGTCCCTCGTTCCTCGTGCTCGGATTAACACTTAATCCAAACAAATGCAACACAAGCATGATATGCTCAATGTAATGTAACTTAAGCATGCGAGCATGGAATGCAACTATATGGCATACTCAATGCAATGTGATATGATTAACTTAACAAAGCTAATGACATGTGAACAATGCTAATGCATGCATGCACAATGCAATGCTACAAGGGCAACCTAGCAATGTTAGGGACATGCATACTCAATGCAATGAAACAACTTGGCATACACAATGCAAATAACCACATGGCATGCACAATGTGATGTAAGATGGCATACTTAATGCAATGAACAAGAACATAGCATACACAATGGACTTAAACCAAAAGATAGACCTCAGTCATGCCCAAATCAGTGGCCATAATGGTGAAACAAAGGCACCAAAAACACATATAAGCATGCACAATGCAATGGCCAATCAACCAGGCCTAAGAGCACAACCCTCAAGAAGGCTCAAGAGTGACAAACATAGAAGTGTAACAACACTAAATGCACTGAAATTGAGTAAGAAATGATGCCAAATCATTCAAACAACGCAAGTATAACATGCAAGAGTCCTAAGGCATGAAAGCTAGTGAAGACGACTACAAAGGAAGCATGCAATACATGGCACAAATGCATGAACTAAGCATGGACAGAGGTCAAATAGGTCTAAACAAGGACCTAAACATGCTGAGATAAGGACCCAAAGGCCTAGGCAAGATGGCATACATGCTAGGCCAAAACAAAGCAACAAATGCACAACCCTTAGAGGCACTCAAAGGGGGAATGAAGTGGGAACATGGCAGTCCTAGATGCTCTGAAATGAAGTATTAAATGATGTCAAATCATCTAAATAGCTCAAAGATAGCATGCATGAGTCAACAAAACACAAAGCTAGCAAGGCCAATTGCACTACAGCTATACAAAGCATGAAGGATATGGCAAAGGCAACCTAAAACAGTCCTAGAACATGTCAAAATGATACTAAAACATGCATGGAAGGAAGCCAAAACAAGCTAGCATGAAGGGCATAAGGCCCAATGCATACAAGGCACATAAGGTGGATTACAGTACACCTATTAAGACCAAGCATGGAATGACTTAAGCAACAAAAATCAGAGTTATATCATGGCAAAATAACCCCAAAAACACATTGAAATGATGGCTCGCAAGCTAAGGCATGAAGGCATACACAATGATTCATGTTAAGACATAAAGGGGCAAACCCTCCAACGCATTGAATGAGTGATAAATGCAAGTGCATGAACATGAAACATGGACTGAAATCACATAATAAATGATGCCAAATCATTCAAATAGTCCAAGTAAAGCATGCTAGTGGACTTGACACACAAAGCTAATAAGCTAGAATGCACTATAGCTATACAAAGCATGGCATGCATGACCATAACAACCAAAATCAGACCTTAAACATGGCAAAACATGAACAAAATCTTCTTTAAGTTAAGCCAAAAGCATGCTAGAAAGACATGCAAAGCATGATACATGTTAGGCTATTTCATGGAATTGCATTACAAGTGCATGAGGCATGCAAAGGCCAACCAAACCAAACCCTAACAGAGGTATGGCATGGAAAAACATCACCAAATACATGCTGAAATGGAAATAAAACAAGCTAGAATGACATGCTACTTCATGAAGCATACAAGACTAGTTTGTGTGATTTACACTACAAGTGTATTAGGCATGCAAGAGCCAACCATACCAAGAAAAAAAAGATCTAAGGCATGTTAAAACAACACCAAAAATCTACTGAGATGGCCCCAAAACAAGCTAGAAAGACATGCTCAAACATGAGTCACACAAAGCTAGTTTGTAAGATTTATACTACAAGTATATAAACCATGCATGGAGTGACCAAACCAAGTAAAAACAGTGGTATGCCATAGCAAAATAACCACAAATACAAGCTAAGATATGGCCAACATAAGCTTAACAAAGATGCTCAAACATGAGGCATATGAAGCAAGTAAACAAGACACAAGGAGAGGGGATGACCCTCTCCTATTTAGGACACCAAAACCACCTTTCCACCACTGAAAATCCTCTGGATTTCAGTGGTAGAAAGGTCATGCAAAGTCTACAACAAGAGCCTAAAGGGATGGCTCAAAACAAGGCCTAAGATGGGGTAGATCACCCCCAACAAAAAAGTGACCTTAAACAAACTTCTTAAACATGCAAAAAAAAAAAAAAATTTTTTTTCCAGTTAAGAGCTAAGCTTAAAACAGTATGCAAGAAGGGCTAAAAGCTTAAGCAAGAATGGGGGTTTTAAGGGTTAAAGACTCACCCTTGGAGACCTTCTTTACTATTGCAACTCCAGTAGCCTCTTTGAGCTCAAACTAGCCCAAGAACACCAAAAACAACTTCAAGAAGCCCCAGCAACACAAGCAAGGTGTTTGAGTGTGTGTTTGTGTACAAAAGTGAGACAAATCTACACTTTTAAGGCACAAAACAAGAGTAAAAAGAGAGATATAGATACAAGACTATATATATAACTCAAAGCTCCAAATTCTGAACCTGGAGGAGGAAGGAGGAGCCTCCCTCTTATAGAAAACAAAAGGCAAAGCTTCCTGGAGAAGCTAAGCTCCAAGGCAATCCCTCCATACACGTTAATGGAGGATGGCTCTGGTGCTCTCCAGCTGTGCCAGCTGGCTTAAAATATCTCCAAAAAGGTGTCAAAAAGCAGCCGACCACTTAAAGTGGTCGGCCAACCACTTCAAGTGGTCTCCCAGAACAAAAACTGGTCGACCATGGGTGGGAGTGGTCAACACACTGAATGCAAGGTGGTGGTATGGTGGCCGACCAGAAAAGATGGTCTAAAGACCAAGAAAGCCAGTTATCTGACCAGAAAACTGGCTGGCAGAAGGAAAAGTGGTCTCCCACCCTTGTACCACCTTCCAAACAAGGAAAACAAGGTTTGTACCAAAAACAAACCAAAGCGGATGTAAGACGAGAGATCGGGAGGCAAAGCACGAGGCCGAAAGCCCCGAAAACTAGCGGACGAGCACCAAAAGTGGTATGCGACCACAAAAGTGGTCTCCCGAACCACAGTGTTCCTCTAGGCAGAGGCAACAAGGTGTGGTTCAAAAACCACACCAAACGGAGAATGTTAAGCGGTCCCGAGACAAGGCGCGCGGCCAAAGGCTCAAAAAACTAGAAACTAGTCTTCAAACGGGAAAAGTGGCCTACGACCACAAAAAGTGGTCTACGACCACAAAGAGATGGTCTACAAGACCTCTCCCTCCCTCCGGGTAGAGAAACAAGGTTCGGTCCACAAACCAAGCCAAAGCACAAGGAGTTCAGAGACCCGGAGGCAAGGCTTGCCGCCAAAACTCCGAAGACTCGAAACAAGCACAACATGCACTATCACCGAGCGCCCAATCGATGACATCTGAGTCTTAAGGTCGGTCAAAAATGGGGTGTCTACAGTTGCCCCTCTTTGACAGAACTCGAAAGTCATAAGTGACGGGAGTGAATGTCAAAGCCCAGAGACGACCCATTTTTGACAAGGCCGAAGACTTAGACAAATAGGCAAGATAACAAAGAAATGCGCTCGCAGGCTGGGGCAAAATGCAAAAGACAATGCAAGAAGCCGAACATAACTTATGATCATGCGAAGAAAGTTGTAACGAAGCAATTATGCAAAATAAATGTAACAGTTTAAGCAAGCGAATACAAACCAAACTACATTACATGCAGAAAGGATGTAAGAGAATTATACAATTCTCACTATGTCTCACATGGAGTACATACAATACCGGCCGGTTCGTCTGGTCGCGCCAGCTTCAAATGAACTGTACATACAATATCGTGCCTACAAAAGAAAGAAACTCAACAGGTACAATATCATTAGAAACATGCATAGCAATGCAAGTGAAAAGTGCGTGACAACGCAAGTGGAGGGATGCATGACAATGCAACCTAAGTGTAACGCATAACAATGCAGAAGGGATGCAAAACAATGCAACCTAAGTGTGACGTATAACAATGCGAAAGGGATGCATGGCAATGCAACCTAAGTGTGACGCATAACAATGCGGAAGGGATGCACGACAATGCAACCTAAGTGTGACGCATAACAATGCGGAAGGGATGCACGACAATGCAACCTAAGTGTGACGCATAATAATGCAGAAGGGATGCACGACAATGCAACCTAGGTGTGGTGCATAACAATGCGGAAGGGATGCACGACAATGCAACCTAAGTATGACGCATAACAATGTGGAAGGGATGCACGATAATGCAACCTAAGTGTGACGCATAATAATGCGGAAGGGATGCACGACAATGCAACCTAAGTGTGACGCATAACAATGCGGAAGGGGTGCATGACAATGCAACCTAAGTACGTATAATGACGTAAGTAAAACGAGCACGACAACAAAAGTAGTGAGTGCATAACAAAGCCACAAGTGGTGTGCATAACAAATGCAGGTGAAAAGTGCGTGACAACGCGTGGGAAAAGTGCAAGATAATGCAAAAGAAATGCGCAACTTCAAATGTATGTTGGAAAGGAAATGCCGAAAGCAGAAACGTAAGCCTTAACAAGCGTAGTTCAACCGTAACCTCCGATTTACCTCTCGGAAGGGTCATAACATACTTAAAAAAAAGGATACACCTCTCTCTTTGGACGAGTGACGATGAGCCATGCATTGAAGACTTGAATCGAAGTTCCGCGGGGACATTTTCGAGCTGAAAAGTGTACTTTTCTTGCACTTTCTCGACAACCGGGGACTCCAATCACCACAAAAACACACAGGGAGAACAATGGAACTCTGAAGGTCATCTAGGAAGGTGGCCGACCACCTAGAAAGTTGGCCGACCAGTTGTTGCCCACAAAAGTGGTCGGCTGACCAGAAAAACTGGCTGGCCGACCAGTTTAAAGAATTTCGGGGCAGTTTGGTCTTTTGGCTTCGGTTCTTTAAGTACACAACTCCAAATCAGTTTGTATCACACCTCCAAGGCCGAAATAAATTCTCCTTTGCTCCTAGACCCTTTTCTCTCTTAGATCTGCACTTTATATGTGTTTTCCAATGCCCCACGCGAAGTTGTTTCGCAAAAACTTTCGATTCTCTTCGTTTTGAACCGATTAGAATTTGTTTTCGAAGCTTCTTTCTCCATTTTCACCACTTGAGGTATGTTTGTCTCAAAGTTTGGCACCTTTTCTCGGGCGTTGACTTTTGTTGACTTTTTGCAATTTTGGCTCATTTCGCTCGTTTCTGCACCATCTTGCAGATTTCTTCAGATGGCCGACGATATCCTGTATGGCGGAGGTCCTCCATATGTAGAGGACGAGCCCGACATTATACTGTTGCCTCCGAGGATACGGCCATTTGACCCAGAGGAGTACGACTCGAAAGAGCACATCCTTCCTCCTAGCATCTTCTATCACTTCACAGACTTCGCGCGGCGGGCACCTGCAGACCTGCTGCTATGGGAGTCGGAGTCCCATCTATCTCATCACGTGCATGAGGTACGTACTACATTTTTGCATTTTCTGCGATGTATTTTTCACTTCTTGCACGTTTACATACTTAACTCATTCTGAACACACAGTTCATACATAGCATTTTGCTAACTTGGCACGCGGCTCATAATACTGCTCAATCTGAACACTCAGTCCATAATACAGCATTCTGTTTAGTTGGCACACGGCTCATAACACTGCTCAATCTGAACACGTAGTTCATAACACAACATTCTATTTAGTTGGCACACGACTCATAATACTGATCAATCTGAACACTCAGTTCATAACACAGCATTCTGTTTAGTTGGCACACGGCTCATAATACTGCTCAATCTGAACATGCAGCCCATAACGCAGCCTTGGTTTATAGCACACTGCCCAATCTGAACACGCAGTCCATAACGCAGTACACTTTTTCATAACATAGCACACCGTTCAATTTGAACACGTAGTTCATAACACGGTATTCGGTTTATAGCACACTGCTCAATCTGAACATGCAGTCCATAACGCAATACACTTTTTCATAACATAGCACACCGCTCGATCTGAACACGCAGTTCATAACACGGTATTTAGTTTTTAGCACACTGCTCAATCTGAACACGCAGTCTAGAACGCAGTACACTTTTTCATAACATAGCACACCGCTCAATCTGAACACGCAGTTCATAACACGGTATTCAGTTTTTAGCACACTGCTCAATCTGAACACGCAGTCCATAACGCAGTACACTTTTTCATAACATAGCACACCGCTCAATCTGAACACGCAGTTCATAACACGATATTCGGTTTTTAGCACATTGCTCAATTTGAACACGCATTCCATAACGCAGTGCACTTTTTCATAGGATAGCACACCGCTAATCTAAACACGCAGTTCATAACACGGTATTCAGTTTTTAGCACACTGCTCAATCTGAACACGCAGTGCATAACGCAGTACACTTTTTCATAAGATAGCACACCGCTCAATCTGAACACGCAGTTCATAACACGGTATTCGGTTTTTAGTACACTGCTCAATCTGAACACGCAGTCCATAACGTAGTACACTTTTAATTTGCATGCAGCTCAAACATTTCATTCTGAACACACAACTTATTCTTCATTTTGAACACGCAGCTCATACTTTTCAAATTTCTGAACACACAGCTCGTACGTTTCACTTTGAACACGCAGCTCATACTTTTCATTCTGAACACACAGCTTATACATCTCACTTTTCAATTTGAACACACAACTCATACATTTCACTATGAACACGCAGCTCATACTTTTCAATTTGAACACACAACTCATACATTTCACTATGAACACACAACTCATTTTTCATTATGAAACTAAATACATCTGTTCATTCAGAATGCAGGAATCTTCCCGTTTCACACGGGGTTATGGGTCCATCCTCGCGAGGGAGTGGTACATAGAGCTCCCGGATGCTGTCCGACACATTGTGGACAAGGCAGGGTTTGGCCCATTCTGTGTGGGATTGTCATGTCATCCAGCGAGCATGACCCTCCTGGGCGCACCTGTGGAGAGATGGTGGGACACTACCAACTCCTTCCATTTCTCGGCCACCGGGGACATGACGTTGACCCCATATGACTTCTTCATGCTGACGGGCCTTGAGGTGGGAGGCTGGCCGATCCCATACGTTGCAGATATGGGTGAGTGGAAGGCCGCTTGGATTTATTTGCTCGGAGCCCGTCCGCCGATCGACAGATCATCAGGCAGGGTCAGGTACACCTGGTTCTCCGAGCGGTACAGGGGGACTTCGCCCCAGACCATTGAGGCCATACAGCAGTATGCCCGGGGATTTTTGATGTTCCTCCTCGGGACCACACTGTTCTCCGATAGGGGGAACACAGTCGGGCTTTCTCTGCTCAGTGCTCTGGTGGACCTATCACAGGTCCGGCGTTTTGATTGGGGTGGCGCTGCCCTCACTACCCTTTACTGCTACATGAGCGCGACCTCCCGCGAGCGGGGGACCATAGTTGGAGGCTACTGGCGAGCCTGGGAGGTACATTCCGCCCTCTTGATTTACAGTTCTGCTCTTCATTATCTGTACACTGCACACTGCACACATTACATTTTGTATTCTACATTCTGCACTCAGCATTCTGCATTTTCTCTATATTCTATATTCGCATTCTGCACTCGGCATTCTATATTCTCTGTACATTTTGTACGCTATACATTGCACAGAGCATCCTGCACTCAACATTCTGCACTCAGCATTCTGCACTCAGCATTCTGCATTCTGCATTTTCTATACATTCTATATTTTGACAGCCACTGCCTTGCCTTTCACAGCTGTGGGTTTATGCATACTTCCCGATGCTCGCTCCTGAGCTCGAGGTTGAGGCATCCCTTCAGATCCCTTACTCACGCAGATTCGAGGGTCGGTGCTGGCCCAGGCCCCGGGAGACTTTGCTCTACCTCCGGCAGTTCTTCGACACTGTACGGGTGACAGAGGTAATCCAGAACTCTCAGTTCTTCATGCTTTCAGCTTTGATTTATCTTGCATATTTATGAAATCTAATCATTTTATACACTTGCTACCCGCAGGTCGCCTGGCAGCCTTGGATTGGCATGCCAGGGAATCCTCGATTTCTGTTTGCTAGGGCATGGGGCACCTCGCGATACATGGTTGTGCTTGAGGGACCGGTCGGCAGAGCCTGGTTCCTCAGAGAGTGCTTCATGCGCCAGACGATGGGCAACTCCGATCAGGACGTCCCCTCATTGCCTCCACCGGAGATGCAGTCCGCAGGGGATCTCACACCCCGAAAGACGGAGGACCTCACATTGGGTATTGATGTAGTCCTTTTCCTGGAGGAGGGGGATTACGCGACATATCGCCATACGTACCTGATGCCTCCGCTGTCAAGTGGCCGTACCCCTAGGAGGAGAGCTGCTGACATGCTTTCCTCGAGTCGTGCCCGATCTAGAGACATTATTTCGACCAGCAGGGCCGGCACATCAAGGGGCGGGGTAGGATGGATGCCCTTGACTTGGCAGTGTGCCGGGTGGCCAGATTTTCCGATCGGGCTGGCAGGTTGGGAGTATGGGACACCATACCAGATCCCGCTAAAGCCTACACGGCCGGATCACCGATACGTCAGCGACCCTGACTCACCACCGGTATGCTTCGTGGTTTTCATTTATCATTCAAATATTTAGACATTCATTAATTCACTGATGACTTGAACTTGTGTCTGCAGCCTCCCAGAGAGTACACTGATGGGTTGCTCAGAGTGGTGGCCTCGCTCGAGGGCATGGTCTTACGGAGAGAGACACTGCTACACTTTTACAGTATCCCGGTATTCTCCAGTCTTCTTGCATTTTTCATACTTCTGATGACATACAAAATTGAACATTTCACCATACTGATTCACTGCATGTGTAGAGCACATCTGTCACATCACATTCACATACTATATCTGCATGCACTCATTCTATACATCATTCTTGCATCTGATATACATACTCTAGCTGATGTATTCAAACTATCTTTTCAGGTCGCACCTGTACCGCTTGGGCCATCCAGGCCTTCCCGAGTAGCTAGGAGAGGAGCATCGACTCGCGGCCGAGGTGGGCGTAGAGCACCTACCAGATGTGAAGGAGTCTAGCGAGGAGGAGGAGTCAGCACATCCTCAGTCAGAGACATCTGCAGGCAGAGATGATGACTCTGGTCTTGGTTCTGAGGACGGAGGCGACACTGAGGAGATTTCCGAGGACGGTGACCGATGCAGATGTTCCTGCTTTATTTTCCTTTTTACATGTAGTTCTAGCACAATGTATAGCTTATGCAGTTTTATTTTCTTCAAAACCTGTACCCTTTTGTAAAATGTTTGTAAAAAGAACCTATGATGGAATGAAAACTTCTTTTTGCTCAAAAAGTGTTGTATCGTATTCTAAGCATCGCATCGCACCACACCATTTTGCACAAAAATGAGATTTGAATGGAATTTGAACAATGTGTATTGCCAAGTTAGGTAGTGAACTGACACAACAAACTAAACAACCCAACTTACTAAGAAACAACAAAAGCTCAGCAAGTTTACAACTCGATAAGCAACGAGCAACAACTCGATAAACAAAGAGCAACAACTCGATAAACAAATGAGCCACAGCTCAATAAAAAAAATGAGCTACAACTCGATAAGCAAATGCATTTTAGGCAAACAGAGTGACGGAACGCATCCGAAACAGAGGTAAACTCGAACCTTCGGCGCTCTCAGCACACAAAGAAGTTAAAGACTCACTCTTGGAGGCAAGAAACAGGTGTAAACCACTTTCATGCTCATGGCCGACCACTATAGGGGCTTGCCAACCAGTTTTTCTGTCTGCAACCCAAAAAGTAGCTGGCCGACCAGAAAAAGTGGTCGGCCGACCACTTGACCTGGTGTAGACACCCCATTTTTTACCGTTCTCAAGACTTGGTTGTGCTTGCAGGTACACCCAACAACTAGTTCGATTGCTCGCCGAGTACTCGACTTTCACGGCGGAACCTCACAGGTTTGAACTTTCCAAACCCTGTATCCTTCCTGCCCCATTCTTGGACCATGACTTGGTCCTTTCAGAATGCTTTTCTTGGTGCACTGCCGACCATGGTCTGGCACTGCCGGCCATGCCTTTGTTGCTGCCGGCCACTGATGAAGCCTGCCGGCCATCAATGAGCCACTGCCGGCCACCACTGATGGTTGGCAGAGCCCCTGTCTCAACTGGTTTCACTCTAGATCTTTTGAGCCAGTTGGAATCCTTTCATCTCCTCTCCATACACGTGTATAGAGGGATGAAGCTCTTGCCAAGCTTCTTGAAGAAGCTTTGCATTGTTTTCCCTCTATATAAGGAGAGGCCCTCTCTCCTTAGAAGGGGTTCAGCCATTTTAGAAGAGATATAGCTTTCTCTCTCTATATTTCTTGCTCTCTCTCTATATTGTTGTTAGTTTTGTGCCTTTTTCTTGCACTTTTGCACTACAACACATAGAGGCACACCACCACCTTTGGGCTGAAGTTCTTAGGAGTGCTACTTGAGCTTTGAAAGTTATTTTTTGGCCCCTGAGGTTGCTAGTTTCGAAGTTGGACTTCAAGGGTGAGCTTTTTCCCCATTTTAGCACTTTTTTGTATGTCATTTTGGCCATTCTTGCATTTTGTTTTAGGCCTCGCTTTCAACTGAAAAAAGTATTGTATTTAAGTGCTTTTGGTAGTTGTTTAAGGTCTTTGTGTTGTTGAGGGTCTTTAACCCTCTTGTTTGGCCTTGTTTTGAGCCATGCCTTAAGGCCTTCGAGCTAGCCTTGGTTTGGCCTTTTAACCACTAAAATCTAGTGGATTTTCAGTGGTAGGCATGTGGTTTTGAGGTCTCAAATCAGAGGGGGTGGCCCCCTCTCTTTTGATTCTTCTTTGCTTGAGTTTTTGGCCTTCCAAAGGAGCATGCCTCTCCGTATTTTTGAGGTTTGGTTCAGGCCTTTTTTTTTGTGACTTTTAGGACTTGCCTTAAGTCTGTCCATGGTTGGTTTGGTCATATTTTGCATGCTTTATACATGTGTAGTGTAATCCCATGTGTGGCTCATCAAAGTGGCATGTCTTTCTTGCATGTGTTGGCTCCATTTTAGTAGGTTTTTGGTGATGTTTTACCATGCCTTAGATCTTTTTTGGGTTGGTTTTGTCACTCCATGCATGCACAATACACTTGTAGTGTAAATCACTTAAACTAGCTTCATATGCTTCATGCTTTGACATGTCATTCTAGCTTATGTTGAGTCTATTTCAGCATGTTTTTGGTAATGTTTTGCCATGTCATGACTCAGTTTTGGTTTGGTTTGGTTGGCCCTTGCATGCTCCATGCACTTGTAGAGCATTTCCATGAATTAGCCTAATGTGTCTCATGCTTTAAAATGTCATTTTAGCATGCTTTTGGCTTAACTTCAAGAAGACTTTGTTCATGTTTTAGCATGTTTAAGGTCTAATTTATGTTGTCTTGGTCATGAATGACTCGCTTTGTATAGCTTTGGTTCAATCTAGCTTGTTGGCTTTGTGTATTGAGTCCACTAGCATGTGTTACTTGGCCTATTTCAGTGATTTGGCATCACTTGTTATGTTATTTCAGTCCATGAAATGTGGTCATACACTTGCATTTGACATGCTTTCAATGCCTTGAAGAGTTTGTGTTTTATGCCTCATGAATGGATCGTTGTGCATGCCTCTATGCTTAGGTCTTTGGGATGCCATCTCAGTGGGTTTTTGGGCTTATTTTGACATGCCTTAACTTTGATTTTTGTTAGTTGAGTCATCCCATGCTTGGTTTTAATAGGTGTAGTGTAATCCACCTTATTTGCCTTGTATGCATCATGCCTCATGCTCACCATGCTAGCTTGTTTTGGCTTTCTTCCATGCATGTTTTAGTCCCATATTAACATGTACTAGGACTGTTTTGGGTTGCCCTTGCCATATCCTTCATGCTTTGTATAGCTGTAGTGTAATTGGCCTTGCAAGCTTTGTGTTTTGTTGACTCATGCATCCTATCTTTGAGCTATTTAGATGATTTGGCATCACTTAATACTTCATTTCAGAGCATGTAGCATTGCCATATTCCCACTTCATTCATACTTTAAGTGTCTTTGAGTGTTGTGCATTGTTACCTTGTTTTGGCTTAGCTTGTATGCTTGCATGCCTAAGCCTTTGGGCCTTTATCTCGGCATGTTTAGGTCTTTGTTTAGACCTATTTAACCTCTGTCCATGTTTGGTTCAATCATTTGTGCCATGTATTGCATGCCCTTTGTGTAGTCCCTTTGATGGCTTTGTGCCTTAGGTCCTCTTGCATGCCTTACTTGTGTTGTTTGAATGGTTTGGCATCATTTCACACTTGATTTCAGAGCCTTTAGTGTTGTCACACTTCCATGTTTATCGCTTCTTTATCATGCTGGAGGTTTGTGTTTTGAGGTCTAGTTGTTAACCCGTTGCATCGTGCATGCTTATATATGCTTTCATGCCTTAGTTTTGATGCATTATTGGCTATTGATTTGGGCCTATTTGAGAGCTGTCCATTTTGGTTTAAGTCCATCCTTTGTATGTTGTTGCATGCTTGCCTTGCATATTGTTGTATGCTTGCTCCGTCTTTGCATGTTGTCGCATGCTAGTTCCATTACATGTTGTTGCATGTTTATTACACTGCATTTTGAATGCTTAAGTCATATTGCATAATTGCATGTTTGAGTTAGCATGGTGTATGCCATCCTTGCATTGCATTGTTGTTTGGATTAAGTGTTAATCCGAGCACGAGAAACGAGGGACGTTTCATACTTCAAGTGATGAAACGTGTCTCAATTCTCGGTCGCCGACGCTCTTGATTATCCATGATAGAGTTCTAGGCACTTATGTGTTTTTATGTGCATTCATTTCTCATTAATTTGCACAAGTTGGATCTTTGGCCATCATGCATCGGGATGCGTGATTGATGGTCTTGGATCCGACTATGCCTCTCCCTTGATGTTTCGAGGTAATATGGGGTGGCATAGTGCATACATACCCTTGGGAGACCCTCCATTTCCTCTATTTTGTGCTTTGCTGCAGCTCGGTGTCACAGTACATCAGTGGCCAGCAGTGCCCTACAGATGGCCGGTAGTACATTATTGATGGCCGGCAGTGTACCATCCTTGGCCGGCAGGTGGTCGGCAGCATCTCTCCATGGCCGGCAGGCCACTAATGCATTCCCCAGGCTGCTTTTGGTAAGGTTCAGCAGGAATTCCTTGAGGACACCCTGCGGACAGAGCCTCTAAAGAGCATCCGGAGAGCTTACTGGGACGGGAACCGAGCATGCATGTTCACCTTCTTCAACTTGCCGAGGAAACATTGCTTAATTGCTTACTTGTTAGTTAGCATTTGGTTTTGTAATTTAATTAGTTAATTTGTTAATTAATTAAGTTTTGTAATAATTAGTTGTAGCTAGTTATTCAATTCAGTTTTGTAATAATTAATTAGCTTGTTAGTTAGTTAATTAGTTGGCATGTATTATTTATTCGGACCCTCCTTCGAGAGGGCGAATTTTGTAATAAGTGTGCGTGCGTGCGTGTGTGCATGTCTTCCAACCCCACATCTTTCTCCCTTTTACTTACCTATTTTTGTTGGTTAGTTTTAGGTCATTCTTCAATTAGCATCCTTATGCTTTGCATGTTTGCATCCATTCATCTGTCTAGCATACTTATGCCGCATGTTTGCATCCATTCATCTGTATTGCATGCACCGGGCTCAGCGCATCATACTAACCGCATTGTATTTCAATTCCAAGTTGAATACATGTATCAATTGTTGTATTTCATATGCCATCTTAGAATAGCCAAGCCTATTTCTAATTGCATTTTGCATGTGTTGCATTAGCCATCTTAACATAGCTAGGGTCATGCATTGATTACTAACTAGCTATTGTTTTGGCTCGGAGTACTAGGCAAGCTTTTATGCTTTAGCATCCTTGCATGTGTGTGAGTGACTGCCATGATAGCATGCTTGCCATGAGGCTATTTGCTTAATTGTTTTAACTGCCTGAATGCCTGTAGGTGAAGGTTGCATTACTTGAATTGGAACAATTTATCAAATATGTATTTTAGCTTACTTACGAGTAGCAAACTTCAAACCGTTTTTCAAACAACAAATATACGATGCTTTGTTCCAAATTAGGCGATCTAGTCTATACTTATGTGTTGTGCGCATCACTCAGTAATACTAGCTAATAATCGGAATAAGAACACATATGTTTTTAAAAACAAGATATCATGCTTAGTACAGGCCGATCTTTGATCAGGCGAGCGTGGGTGTTCATAGATGACCTTCCCCAATCGTACCCAAGTTCCCGAGCTGAGGCAACTTTGGTGATGACGGACACGTGGCCTTAGGCAACGAGTCAGGGTTTCCTAAATTTCCCCCAAAATAAAATATTTAGGTGGCGACTCTGTATCTGGCAAAGCAGTCCATGTTTGGCACTTCTTTACAAAAATCAGTTTTTCAAAACGATTTGTCAGATTTGGACTCTTTGGTGATTTATCAATCTCACATCGCACATTGCGAGATCAGATTAAGAACCGTGACATTTTGAGTCCGAACTATAGCATGTGGCCCAAGGGCGTGTCTACAGTTTCTGGCGACTCTGCTGGGGACTTAGAGAACTTGACTCGAACTCATGATATCTTGTTTTGATTACACTTATGTGTGTCTTTGCATTGCATTTGCATTGGTGCGCCTAGGACACCGTGTTTGCCGTATGCTATTCCTGAACGGTTTGCCGGAGGCATGCTTCGAGAAGCGTGCCGTAAGGCTGACCGGTTGCGGGCTCTGCCGCGACGGGAACACAAATCCTGATTTTTACTGGGGCACCCTTTTTGACCATTCGACCTAGTGCATATCGGAATCCATAGTGACTATTCCAAATTAGGACAGGTTGCTTAACCGATTGTAGGTTGTTTAAAACCGCTACGTGCATAGTGAAACCCTAGCTCCTGACAAGATAGGATAGGGAAACCCAACCCCAACATAGGGGTGTTTTGGCTCTCACTTATTTGCTATATGCTTTTAGAGTTGGCCTCTACAGGAATGCGCATATCAAGTTTGCAAGTCTGGGTATTAAGCCCGCGGGCGTTAGTATCAGTATTTTGGGGATCAGTTTTACTTGTGGGTATCAGATTCAGTTTTGGGGCAGTGATTTCGGAATAGTGATCAGTGGTTGAGGACAGTTCTTTCAGCTTGCATGTGTCAACTGTGTGTTGTATTTATTTAAGCTATTATGCTGTCTGTTTTTCTGCTTATTATTTCCTTATTATGCTTTATTTATCTTTTTGCAAGGTAGTTTAGCACAATTGCATCCGACCAGGTAGATATTCCCCGAGCACTCTGGGTTAGAGGTCGTAGACTTAATCGATCCAGGGATCTGATAGACGGACAAGCAGTGTTTCTTTCTTTACCCCCGGTTACCAGGCTGAGGTCAGCCAGGCGCAGTGTATCAGTACAGCGGTTGCCAGATCAGTGGTTTACCCCATTAGTGAACAGTCAGGCTAAGGTCTTAGTTTTTATTGTAGGGACAGATATACCTGGTATTGGTATTCAGCTAGAATAACATAATATGGCAAGTATGGAGGAAGTGGTGCATCAGCTCCAGGAGAGTATGAAAACCATGCAGCAGGACGCTGCCCGTCAAACAGAATTTGCCAAACAACAGGCCGAGGTCATGGCCCAACAGGTCCCTCACACCAGGTTACAGTAGCAAATCGGAGCGTCTGCCTCACACCAGGTCCCTCCCCCACCAAGAGTTCCCATACTCGGGGAGACAGTTAACGTCCAGGATGATACGGACATTCCAATCGGACCGGCTCCGCCCCCGATCCTACCCCAGCTATCCAAGGCACCTACGCCCACCAACCAGCTAGATTCACCCTTTGAGTTCGAGGTGGACCCCACAACATTAAAAGTGAGCAAGCTTGAAAAGTTGTTCAAGAAGTCCCAGGTGTGAAATCCATTCTGGATATTGAGGATGGGTATACCGACTCGGCTGTGACTCTGCCAAACCGGTTTAAAATGCCGCACATAGATCGTTTCGATGGGTCTGGAGATCCTATGGTGCACTTGCGGCTGTTTTCGGATATACTAAGGCCGATGGGACTCTCTAGATTGTAGAAGCTTTCCCTATTTGGTCGGACCCTGTCGGGTGTAGCGGCTATTTGCTATGCAAAGTTGGAAGATTCTATTAAGAGGAGTTGGGAGGAGATGGCTGAGGCCTTCATAGCTCAATACTCCTATAATACACAGATTGAGATTACAACCTGTGATCTCGAGACAACCAGGCAAGAGCCGAAGGAGAGTTTCTCTGATTTTGTGACCCGGTGGAGGGCCAAGGCCTCAATGATGACCGTCAGGCCTGTCGACAAGGACCAAATACGGATGGTTGTGCGCAACCTCCAACCCAAGCTCATACAGAAGATGATTGTCCTCCCCCTACCTACCTTTGCAGACCTCCACGAGATTGGGGTGCAAATAGAGAACGCCATGAAACAAGGCCTCATTGATAATGAGAAAGAGCAGCCCAAGAGGGCATTCAACCGCAGTTCGAATGTAGGCACAAGCAGTGCTGCAGCTGCCAGAGCTTCGGATGTGAGTATGGTTACCACCACCAATACCCCAAGAACCCTTGTAGCTACACCATTCACTGGTGCGTCCGGAAGTAGCCCAGAAGCAACCAAATATCCACCCCGAAGCCAAAGAACCTTCACCCCACTATACATGCCCCCGTCCAAAGCTCTGGGGGTTTTGATCAAGAAAGGGCACTTGAAGCCCCTAGAGCCGCGGCCACTACCAGACAGACTCCCTGCTTCCCATAACCCAGCCAAGTACTGCGCGTTTCATCAGCAGCATGGTCATGACACTGACCAGTGCTTTCGGTTGCGTCATGAGATTCAGGATCTTATTGACAGTAGGGTGATTGTACCTCCGGAGAAACCAAATGTCACAACCAACCCTCTCCCACCACATAACCAAGCTCCACCTCCCAAACGCATAAATCTAATCCAAACTGGGGTTGTGTCATACGACCCTAGCATATATATCACCCCCTCTCACCTACCTAAGCCGGAGGTGTTCATTCCTGACAGCACTGACTTGTGCATGCTGGACATCTCCCGAACCCAACCTGAGATGGTGGCGGTTGACTACTGAAGATAGAATTGGGTTGACTATGGTGGTAGATCAGAATGATTATACAGAGCCTGATGGGTCTGTGAGCTTCAAGTACAACCTGAGTGGTTACATTACATCAGTAGGCCAGGCTAGGCCGAATGTGGAGTTGCCGGTAGGGGCAGAGATTTGTGTAGTACGAGAGGATGGACCTAATCAAGGACTAGATGACCTAGCGGATTTAGAAGAAGACCTTGTAAATCTGCAGTTCTTTGAAGAGCAGGATTCAGGGGACGTGACAGTCAATTGGTTTGATGGGTCAGCAGAAAGTATTGGATGGCTTGACGACCAACTAGATGTTATGGAACAACCTCAGTTAGAGTAGAGTCCGTCAGGGACGGAGACGCCAGTAGTGGTCGGAAGGGCCAGAAATCAGTTAGAGCCGCCGGAGAGCACCGGTGATAAGAATTTTTCTCAGGACTAGAGCATTTCGAGTATAGAGGATATTAAACAGCAAGCCGCACTGAAACAGTTAGAGCGAGAAAGGATCGAAGATTCTGAGAGAGTCAGGAAAGCCAAAGCCCTTGAGGGGATAGAACTTGTGGTGAGCACAGGAACGGAAGGTACTGTGGATACAAGAATAGTTGTAACGGAGCCGGACAGGTGTCTGTCGGTTGCCGATGGCATGTGATGGGAAGATGACGACCTATGTCTTGCCCAACGGATGACGATTGGGGACAAAGCCAGCCAGATGATACCTAGTATGTTGGTAAAGTTGACCACATGACCAGGAGTGGGCAGTATTTTAAGCCCCCGCACTTAGATCAACCAGAAGCATCCGGGAAGGACAAGGAGGCGGAGAAGCAGAAAGAAAAGCTGCTCGAAGAAGATGCTGTGCTGAAATAGCTAAAGAAGATACAAGCAGACATCTCCATTTGGGGACTGCTGATGGCTTCAAGAGTACATAGACAGGCTGTCCTTTCTGTGATGGACAAAGCCAAACTTTCAATAGACACCACGCCTGAGCAACTGGTAGGACTGGTCTTTCCAGGAGGAGCTTCCCTGACGTTGACCTTTTCTGACAAGGAACTGCAGCCTGAGGGCTCGGATCACAACAAACCACTCTACATCTCTATGGAGTATAGAAACAAATGGATATCGGTAGTTCTTGTCGACATAGGATCTGCCATTAACGTGTGCTCATCGAGGACAGCATATGCAATCGGGTTGAAGCCCGCAGACTTTGTGCTAACTGCCCAAGTGATAAGGGCATATGACAATACAAGCAGAGAGGTGATGGGAACTGTGCAGATTCGGACCAAGGTTGGTCCAGGGCAACACGAGATTGACTTTCATGTCTTGGACGTTCCAACAGCCTTCAATCTACTCCTAGGGCGGCCGTGGCTGCACCAGGTGAAGGTGGTTTCTTCCACTCTGCCCCAGATGGTAAAATACCCTCACCGGAAGGGGGTAGCTATAGTTTTCGGGAATTCTTCAATTCATCCACCGCCAGAGGTGTCTACACCAGTTTTGGAAATCGAGCATGGCACGGAGGATGTCTTTTTATCAGGATTTACCCTAGCCGAGGCCCGGGTTGTTCAAAACATCTTAGCTGTTGATGAGGGGTTGTATGTTAGTGCACAGTTTGAGTACCTCATGAACAAACTTCAGCACATCCCTGGAATGGGATTGTGAAAAAGTGGCCGGAAGGGCATTATTGCATCGACCGAAGTGCCGCACAATCTGCATACCTTTGGCTTGGGTTATCTACCCACCAAAGAGGACTGGTTGAGGAAAGATAAAGAGATGGCTGGAAGAGCCAAAGCCAAGCGGACCGGGAGGCATTTTGATTTAATGCATCGGCCTATTCAAGGCACCCTGAATGGACGTTTTGTCCAGGAGGGGGAAGACTTTCCATTCTGCGGCTTCCCTGAGCCATGGTTGAACGTAGAAAAGAGGCGCATGCCGAGATTTGAGATCTTCTTCGACTTATAGTTATCCGGGGATGATGTCGCCGAGGAGCAGACAGGTCCATCAGCTGAGGTTGAGCAATGTAAGGAAGTGGATTCCGAGAGCACCGAGTTTGAAATGGGGGTAGCACTAGCCTGTCTACTATCAGATCCTCTAATCGTACATGAGTGCTTGGGGGATGATCTCTCAGTGTTTATGATTGGGAACGGAACGGCTGCGAGCCCACTGTAACAAGCCCGCGGGGGACCTCGCTACAGTTCGGACTCCCTTTTTTGTGTGTTGCGGTTCTAAATCTGAACCAAAGAGTCCAACTCTGGCAAATCGTTTTGAGAAAAACAGATTTTTTGAAAAGTAGTGCCAAACATGGACTGCTTTGCCAGATTACAGAGTCGCCACCTAAATATTTTTTTAATGGGGAAATTTAGGAAACCCTGACTCGGTGCCAAAGGCCACGTGTCCGTCATCACCAAAGTTGCCTCGGCTCGGGAACTTGGGTACGATCGGGGAAGGTCAGCTATGAGCACCCCCTCTCGCCCGGCCCGAAGACCGGCCTCTACTAACCGTGATATCCAATTTTGAAAACTTTATGCATTCTTATTCCGGTTATTAGCCTAGAATTACTATGTTGTGCGCACAGCAAACAAGTATAGACTAGATTGCCTAATTTGGAAACAAACATTGCATATCCGTTTGTTTTGAAAATGTTTCGGAATTTGCTACTCGCAAGTAGGCTAAAACACAGATTTCAATGAGTTTTCCCAACTCAGACAATCCAACCTCCACCCACAGGCATTCAAGCAGTTTATCTCATGTAAGCACCTAGCCGCATGGTAAGCATACTGTCATGGCAACATTCACACGCATGTGGTATGCTAAAGCGTAAATACTTACATCGTACTCCGTGCCAAAACAGAAACTAGTTAGCAAGCATGCGTGTCCTAGTTCATGTTTAAGTGGCTAATGCAACGCAGGCAAGATGCAATTTTAGAGTAGGCTCGGCTACCTAAGCATGGTACGTGAAATGTTACAATTATCACGTATTCGAATTGGAATTGAAAATACGGTGCAGTTTGATGATGTACCGAGCCCAGTGCAATGTAAACTAATGTATGAATGCACGCAATGCATTGCATAAGGTATGCTAATTTTAAATATGCCCTAATCTACCACTGTAAGCAGTTAAATAAAAGGGTAGAAAGAAGTGGAGGTTGGAAGACAATACACCACACCTCACACACACTTATTACTTTATTTACAGCCCTCGCCCGGAGGGACCAAAATAATAATACAGACCGAATAAATAAACGAATAGACTAATTATTACACAATTCTGATCTATCAAAGCAAATAAATAAATAAATGCAATGGGGCCTCAGCCCTGCCTTGGGATGCGCGAATGATGCGTGCTCGACCCGTCTTGCCCGGAAAACCGCACCGTGCCACTACTGCCTCTGTTTTTGCTGCCCTGCCTCTCCAAAAATTCCCAAAGTTTCAGAATACCTCCCAGATGATCTGAAATACTCCACCGGCTGGAAGAATTGATCACCGGCTCCTCCCATTGACCACCGGCTGCTAAGGGTGTTTATCGGCACAAATACAGTGCCGATCGGCACATTATACTGCCGGTCGACAGAAAGTTCCTGCAGAGGACAGTTTGACAGCAGCAGCAAAAACAGCAGTGCAAGGCATGGTTTTTGGGCATATGTAAGCATGGTCATGACCTCCTATCATGCTTTGGGACTCAAGGAGGCAAGGCCCTTGGTTCTTGGGCCATCAATGGTGCACTTTGATGCATGATAGCCTAAAGAACCAAGATTGCTATTTTGATGTAACAATGCATGCAAACAAACAAATGGATTAAGCCCCTATCATGTTAATGTCAAGGGCCCTAACGACATGGGGGATTGAGGTGTGTTTTGTCACTTAAGGTACAAACACCCCTCAACTCCCACACTTGGTTTGACACCCCAAACCAAGCAATGAAATGCAACTATGCAATCATGTAAACATGCAAACATGGTGACTAAGATGCTAGCAAATTAGGCATGCAAAATGCTAGAATATGGAAAGCATAGAAGTCATGCAAAGAGGGACCAATTAAGCATAGAACTAGCATGCGCTCAAGGCTTCATTGACCAATCATGCAACAACCATGTAATGGGCATGCAATAATTGACTTAAGCCATAGAGGGCAGTCCTCGAACTCCCCCAAAACAGTGGCAAAACATGCCTCGAAACAAGAGCAAGATGATATACAAGCATGCAAGCTATGAGGCCTAAGGCTAAGGCACAAAGTGGGGCATTGAACCACCACTTAACAAGACCAAACATGGCACATGTTAGACAACCAAAACAGGTTTTCATCATACAAAATGGCACCCAAACCCCGTATATGGTAACCCCAAAAATGCACCAAACATGGAAGCATGCACAATGTTCAATCCTAGACACACAAGAGCACACCCTTATGACATGAAATAGGCTACACATGCATGTATACAAGCATGATTTATGGACTGAAAAATGACCCTAGATGATGCCAAATCATGGGATCAAGACAAGTTAAGCATGCTAGGAGCCAAAACATACAAGGCTTACAAGCCTAAAGTACAAGACAACCATGCTAAACATACCAAACATGGCCAAAACAGTGGCTCACAGCCCTTTCACATGGCGAAGAGATGCTAGTGTCTTCATGGAATCATCTTAAAACATGTAAGAATCAAGGCCTCAAAACATGGCATACCTTTGAGCATAAAAGAGCATTTTAAAGCAAACATGAGAGGAATGCAAGAGGCCACGGAATCAACCAAAAACAGAGGTTATTCATGACTTAAAACACCCTAAAAAGTTCTGAAATGAAGGCAAATACAAACATTCATTCATGCTATGCTATGAGCCAAGAATAAAGGCCAACAAAGGGCCAAGGGGAGAGGGGTGTCCCTCCCCTATTTGAGGCTCGAAAATATCATCCTCACCACTGAAAACCCACTGGTTTTCAGTGGTGAGAAGGCCAAAGAACACCAAACCAAGAAGGCCCAAGAAAAAGGCACCAAAGATGGCCAAACAAGGCCTAAAGTGATGAGGCTTAACTCAAACCATAAAATGACCTTAATGAAGGTTCAAGAACAAGTAAAAACAAGACTTTTTTATCTTAAACACAAACTCAAAAACACAAAGTAAAGAGGGTAGAAAGAGGTTGCAAAAATGGGGAATATAAAGCAAGATTCTTACCCTTGATGATCCCTTGAAAAACAGAGGTTGCAACCACTCTCTAATGCTCAAAACCAGTCCAAAACCAACACAAACAACCTCCTAAGTCTCTCAAACTCGAGCTAAGGTGTAATGGTGTGTGTAAAGGAGCAAAAATGAGGTAAAACTACACTTTTTGGCCTAAAAACACACCCACAAGAGGAGAGGGAGGGAGATATATATATATATATATATATATATGGATGTATATCAGAGATATATGTATCTAAGCTCTGGTTTTGCTCTCAAAAGGCTAACCTTGAGCCAAGAGGAAGAGTTCTCCTCTTATAGGCAAGGAATGCTTAGCAACTAAGCAAGCCAAGAGCTCATCCCTCCATACACGTGTATGGAGGGGAGCAAAGAACTTTACAGCTGTGAGAAAATATCTCATAAAGCAAATGTACAGTGCTCGGCCGGCAAAGAAAAACATTTGGCAAAATTTAGTGCCGGTCGGCACAAAATAGTGCCGGTCGGCACAATAAAGTGTCGATGGACAAACCAGCCAGCCGGTGGCCTCTAGCCCCAGCCGGTGGTGTGTAGGGATGCCTCACAAGGCATTCCCTGCCCTTCCAAGGCAAAACACAAGTGTTTGGTGCAAAACCAAACACAAACGGTCGAGTTCGGAGGTCCTGAGGCAAGGCGCGCGCAGCCGAGAACTCCGGGAACTCCAAACGAACACAAACATGGATAATCACCGAGTGTTCCAACGGTGACGTCCAAGTCTTGAGGACGGTCAAAAATGGGGTGTCTACAGTTGCCCCTCTTTGACAGAACTCGGAAGTCATGACAATGACGGGAGTGAATGTCAAAGCCCAGAGACGACCCATTTTTGACAAGGCCGAAGACTTAGACAAACACAAGACAAATAAGGTATGCGCCCGAAGCAGGGGCAAAATGCAACTGAAAATGCAAGAAGCCAACAAACTTATGATCATGCAAAGGAAGCTGTAATGAAGCACACATGCGACAGTTATAAGCTAGCATACCAAACTACACCACAATGCAGAAAGGATGTAAGAGAATCATGGAGTTCTCAATACGTCTCACGCGGAGGATACGATACCTGTGCGGCTCGTCCGGTTGCACCGGCCTCAAATGAGCCGTACATACAATATCGTGCCTACAAAGAAAGCAAACCTAACAGGTACAACATCGTTAGCAATATGCATAACAATGCAGTCGAAAGTGCGTGACAATGCATGCAATGTGTGCAGCAAGATAGTAGAATTGAACGCATGTGAGTGAAGCAATGCACACGTGCACGCAATGTGTATGGAAATTGGAATTGAACACATATAGTAAAGCAGAGCACGCATACAATGCAATGTGTATAGAGAATTGTAATTGAACACATGTAGTAAAGCAAGGCATGCATGCGATGCAATGTGTATATAGGAACTTGAACACATATCAGTAAAGCAACGCACACATACGAAGCAATGAGTATATAAAGGAAGAAACTTGAACTCATGTAGTAAAGCAATGCACGCATACAAGCAATGTATATAAGGAACTTGAACTCATTCAGTAAAGCAAGCACACATACAAGCAATGAGTATATAGGAAAACTTGAACACATGTAGTAAAGCAATGCACGCATACAATGCAATGAGTATATAGGAACTTGAACTCATCAGTAAAGCAAGCACACATACAATGCAATGAGTATATAAGGAACTTGAACACATGTAGTAAAGCAATGCACGCATACAATGCAATGAGTATATAAGGAACTTGAACTCATCTCAGTAAAGCAATGCACACATACAAGCAATGAGTATATAAGGAACTTGAACTCATTCAGTAAAGCAATGCACGCATACAAGCAATGAGTATATAAGAAACTTGAAATTGAACATGATAAAACATGATGTTGAAATGCACGTATTGCAACACAGTATAATTGAAACGATTTCTTTTGAAATTCACAAGATATAAAAGGATACGAGAAGGGACATCCTTCGCATGTTCCGAGCATCGCTCACAAAAGTAATGGCTTGAAATCAACTTGAAGATTCATTTGCATTCTGACAGTGCATCTTCTTGTATTGTCTTGAATAATGAAGGTGCCAAACCTCTAATTGACCCAAACAAGGGCGCAAAAGGTACGATGACCGAAAGGGGGAGGTTACCGGTGTCAAACCCAGCACTTTGCTACCCTGCTATTCTTCTGCTTTTTTTCCTTTTTACTAGGAGTTTAAGCACATTGCACTGCCTTAGGCAGGTTTTATTTCTCAAAAGCGCGTGTTTTTACAAAACATAAGATGGAAATGAAACAACTGTTTGTTCAAAAAGTGTTATATTTGCACGTTCTATGCATCGCATCGCAAGGCATCACACAACAATGTGACTGAAATTGAAACCGGTTTTTGAAAATCAAAGCATCGCATCGTAATAATCAGGTAGTAAACCAATTACAACTCGATAAGCAAAAAGGGTGACTCAGCAAACTTAGCCAAATGCGAGTACACCTTGACAAACATTTACAAAGACTCAACGAGAGTGAGATACAACTCGAAAGCAAATATGCAACAACTCGATAAGCAAATGGGCGCGCCCTCGTAAGAATTGATCATGGAGGGCATCGAAAGTAGTGGGACTTCCCAAATTCTTAGCATAAACAGCTCAGAGGGCAAGGGTGAGACCACCGGCCAGCAGAAAGTCCACCGGCTGCGTGTAAAGGCCATCGGCCGAAAGATGATTATCGGCCAAAACAGATGGCCGGTCGGCACTATATTTGGCCGGTCGGCACTAAATTGTCAGCACCAGCAGAATGTTGACATCTGTCCTTTACCCAGCCTTATCTTCTTCAAAAGGGTCTCAACTTCGTGGTTCTCTTCATTTTCACACTGATTTGCTCCAAATGGAAGAATTTCTTGCCCAAAATCTTACGACTTGGATTAACAACTTGGACGGCTCGGATAAGCTTAATTTCCGGGCTTTCGGCATAAACGCACTATTCACTTTGCGCCGTACCCCGCTGCATTTTCCATTCCTCCATGCCGCGGCAAGGTTTTGGAACCCGGTAACACATGTCTTTAGCTTTAGCGGACAAGAGGTGTGTCCCACTTTCGAAGATTTCCAAGCTTTAATGGAGTGCGAACGTGACGAGGAAATTTTACCTCAACTCAATTTCGGCCACGCCCAAGCCTTGGGACGGATGTGTGGCCTTACCATGTACGATGCTCGATCCCTGATTCGTGACGGAACGCTGGATATTCCTAGCCTGGTTTATCGATTTTCTGATGCTGGTGACCGCAGTGACCATCATTGGCAAGGCTTTCGGCGACATGCCCTCTGCTTGTGCGTGTTGTCTCATTTCCTGTTTGCTTCAGGCTCCGGAGAATCTAGCGTTCGATTGATTGAGGTTGCCCAAGGCTTGAGGGAGGGCAAAAGCTGTATTGCCATGACTTTGGCTGAGACACTGCTGGGCTTAGACGCCTTTTATCGCCGAGAGACAACCAGGTTTGCAGGGAGCCCGCTACTACTACAGGTAATGCTTCCCACCTAATCTCGCATATATGTATGCTCACGTCACTCGGCTCTCAAGCTCGGTTTTTCTCACAAAACCCCTTTCTCACTTTTCTCTCATCATACATCTCTCTATTCTTTATTCTCTCATTTTTCATCCCTCCCCAGGTATGGTTGATGGATAAACTGCAGGTTGTGGACTCTTGTCCGCATATTCAGCTCGTGGCTACTTCTTCAGGCAACGCCTAGTTGACGCCCTTGATGAGGGTTGGTGGTTTGAGTGGATGTGCAGCTTGTCCGCAGACAATATTGCTTGGCGATGTTGCTTGGCTCAATCTCCCGGCGATGGTTATAGCATGTCTCGGCAGACTGGAATTCGGTTGATCGGTTGAATCACTGCGTGTTCTATTTTCCATTCCGTATCCGGCGCCAGTTTGGCCACAATCAGATTTGTCCGCCGGAGGGGATGAAGTATCCGGCCACATTTCCGGTCGGAGGTACGCAGCTTATCCGACAGGTCGCCGCGTGGAGGACTAGAGAACTCCTTGTCCCCGCTCCCACTTTTAATTACACTTTGTCTGACGAATGTTGGGACTGGCTGAATGAAGAGGCACAGGAGGGGCCCACTTTGGCGTCAGAGGCTTCGACTAGCTCTGGGAGGGGGCGCAGGAACACCTGACTTGACTATGCCCCGGATTTATTGCTTTATTAGTACTTTCAAGTTTTCTTTATGAATGTAATAAAAAAGCAACTTCAATCGTATGCAAGAGCAGGAGAACTCTATTTGAAATCAATGAAATTGAAAGTTGTGGTACTGAAAATTTCCCACTTTGGTCCAAAAATGGTCTTGGTTGTAAAAAGATTAATTTGAACAAAGTCAACTTTTATTAAAACTTTTCAAAACCATTTTCGACATGGATCAGAACTGGACACGCCTGAAATTTGTCACTGAGACGCACAACCCCAGATTCCTGCAATTGGAAAATTGCCCCTAGTTTGAATAGTACCGCGGCACTGCATGGCAACGGAAAGTTGCCCCTAGTCTGAATAGCACTGTACCGGAGATTGCGATGAATGCTGATGAACAAAGATGACCAAGATGATCAAATGGACAAAGCTGATCGGGGAAAATGTTTACGGCTGAACTTCAGGATGAAGCTGCCTACGTATCCCAAAGATGGGAATCAAGCCTTACGTAGTTCAGGCTTGGGTTCACTCGAGTATTTTCGCTCTCCTTTTACGCTCTAACTTTTGCCAAGGCCGCCCTTTGCGGGTTTTCAACCTTGCGAGCTCAGTTTTTATATTTTCTAATTTTTTTGTGCTCTGAATTTTGCCTAGGTCGCCCTTTCGGGTTTTCGGCCTAGCGAGCCTCTCAGGGGTAATATTTCTTCAACTTGTCCATGTTGATCGGTTGGGAGAACTCCAGGCCATCTAGGTCCATCAGAACCACAGCTCCACTTGACCAGATAGACTTGATGATATAGGGACCAGTCCAATTGGGTCTGAACTTGCCCCTTGGGTCGTGGATGGGAGCTCGGTTGTCTTTGAGTACCAAATCTCCTTCCTTTAAATTCCTGGACTTAACTTTCTTGTTGAAAGCCCGGGCAATTCTGCGCTGATACCCTTGGACATGGTACAGTGCTTTCAGTCTTCTCTCATCAAAGAGCATGAGTTCCTCGAATCTACTCTGCTGCCAATCTGCCTCGGCTATCTGACACTCAGCCAAAACTCGTAGAGACGGAACCTCAATCTCTATAGGTA
Organism: Camellia japonica; assembly: GCA_030407325.1. Classification (NCBI taxonomy): domain Eukaryota; kingdom Viridiplantae; phylum Streptophyta; class Magnoliopsida; order Ericales; family Theaceae; genus Camellia; species Camellia japonica. Next base: position 27,627,655 of record JAPPVO010000036.1, on the reverse strand, counting down.
GAACGGCCTCCATCCCATAAACCAAGGAATACGGCGTCGCCCCGGTAGAAGCTCTAATTGAAGTCCGGTAGCCCCACAGAGCGAATGGCAACTTGTCTGGCCAGTCCCGATAGGTTTCCACCATCTTCTGCAAAATGTGTTTGATGTTTTTGTTGGCGGCCTCAACTGCTCCGTTGGTCTGCGGCCGATACGTGGATGACTTATGAAAAGCCACATTATACTTCTCCAATAGATCAATCACCTCCTTCTTAAAGTGAGAACCATTGTCCGAAATGATCTCATTCGGGACCCCATAACGGCAGATAATGTTGTTTCTGATAAACTTTGCGACATGTGAAGCCTTCAACACGGCATAGGACTGGGCCTCGACCCATTTCGTAAAGTAATCTATTGCAACCAAGATAAACTCATGCCCATTCGACCCTTTCGGAGTAACTGCCCCAATCACATCAATTCCCCACACTGAAAATGGCCACGGCGACGTCATATTGTACAACTTCGACGGCGGGATATTCATGCGATTTGCATGGATCTGGCATTTGTGGCATCGCCGAACAAAGCCGATGCAGTCTTCTTCCATGGTAGACCAGTAGTAGCCCTGTCTGAGGATCTTTCGTGCCAGCATTACCCCATTCATATGTGCCCCACATTCTCCTCCGTGGATGGCCTCCATCAGGCGCTTCGACTCTTCGGTTTCCACACACAGCTTGTGCATTCCCAGATGACCCTCTTTTGTACAACTTACCTCCGCAGATGATAAACTGAACAGCCATTCTTCTAATTGCCCTTTTGTCTTTGGCATTCGCCCCTGATGGATATGCCTCCTTCTCCAAGAAGTTCCATATGTCGTAATACCAAGGGTTGTTATCTTGCACTTCATCTATGGCGGAGATCGACTCGTAGGCAGGCGCAAATTTCTGGTCAATAATAACTGGACGCATCCGGACTCCGGATGGGATGTCTATCATAGAAGATAGAGTTGCTAGCGAATCTGCGAACCTGTTGTTCTCTCTTACTAGGTGAGTGAAATTGAGCTTTTCAAACCGCGGAATTAACAAATCCAAGGTCTGGTGGTAAATTATCATCTTTTCCTCTTTTACTTTCCAATCTCCCTTAGCTTGAGATACAACTAAGTTTGAATCCCCAATGACGTCCAATCGCCTTGCCCCTAGTTCTAGGGCAGCCTCTAGACCGGCAATACACGCCTCGTACTCTGCCTCATTGTTCGAGACTTTGAATCGAAGCTTGAACGCTAAAGGGATACGGGAATCATCAGGCGCTATCAGCAACACCCCTATCCCATATCCGTGTTGATTTGACGCTCCGTCAAAGTACATTGTCCAAGTTTCATCTTCGATGTGCAGAATGGCTTCATCTGGGAACAGATACTCAAACGCTTCATCCCCTTCAACCGGGTGGTTGGCAAGGAATTCTGCTACTGCTCTTCCTTTTACTGACTTGCGCGTCACATACTTAAGATCAAATTCGGAGAGCAACAGCAGCCAACGAGCTAGCCTACCCGTAAGTGCTGGTTTCTCGAAAAGATATTTGATGGGATCAAGTCGCGAAACCAACATTACAGAGTGAGCTAACAGGTAGTGCCGCAGCTTCCTAGTAGCCCATACCAAGGCCAAACAAGCCTTCTCCAACGGAGTGTAGCGGGTCTCGTAATCCAACATCTTCTTGCTCAGATAGTAAATGGCCCTTTCCACTTTATCTTCCGACTCTTGTGCGAGCATGCAGCCCATTGTAGTTTCAGTCACTGACAGGTACAGTATCAACGGTTTCCCTGGCTTTGGCGGCGACAACACGGGTGGATTCTGTAGATATTCTTTAATCTGTTCAAATGCAGCTTGGCATCGGCCGTCCCATTGGAACTTCTTTCCTTTCTTTAGGAGACCAAAAAGTGGTTCACAAGTTAAGGTTAGTTTAGAGATAAACCGCCTTATGAATTGCACTTTACCCAGAAAGCCTCGCACCTCCTTTTCAGTCATTGGTGGTGGCATTTCTAAGATGGCCTTGATTTTGGAAGGGTCGACTTCGATGCCCCTTTGTGTAATCAGAAATCCTAGCATTTCCCCGCTGTAACACCGAATGTACATTTCTGAGGATTCAACCGCAGCCGAAATTCCCTGATCCTTTGGAAAAACTTTTGTAAGGCGGCGTAGTGGCCCTCTCTTTCTTTGGACTTGACAATCATGTCGTCCACGTACACCTCGACCTCTTTATGGATCATGTCATGTAATATTGTGGTTGCAGCCCGTTGATATGTAGCCCCAGCGTTCTTCAACCCAAATGGCATTACTCTGTAGCAATATGTCCCCCACGGGGTGGTGAATGCAGTCTTTTCCCGATCTTCGGGTGCCATCACTATCTGGTTGTATCCTGAGAAGCCATCCATGAATGAGAGCAATGCATGCCCTGCTGTGAAGTCTACCAACTCGTCAATATGCGGTAAGGGAAAGTCATCCTTCGGACTGGCTCTATTCAAATCCCTGAAGTCCACACATACTCGGATTCTGCCATCTTTCTTCGGCACTGGAACAATGTTGGCCAACCAAGTCGGGTATTCGGATACCAGCAGGAAGCCTGCATCAATCTGCTTGGTGACCTCTTCCTTGATCTTAATGGCCCAATCAGGGCGGATCCTTCTGAGCTTCTGTTTGACAGGTCGGGCCTCGGGGTCAAGAGGGATCCGGTGCTGTACAATCTCAGGATCGATTCCAGGCATGTCTTCGTAGGACCACGCGAAAACATCTTTGAAATCTTTTAATAAAGCGACTAAGCGCTCGCGTTCCTCCGAAGACAACGTGGACCCGATCTGGACCAGCCGCGGGTCCTTCTCAGTACCAATGTTCACGGTAGTGATTTCATCCATTAAGGGTTTAACAAACCTCTCCTGCTCTTGTTCAATTAGTCGTTGCAAAACCGGAGGAATTTCGTCCTCGTCGTTTTCATCAAAATTTTGAAAGTCCTGATTTAAGCAATAAACCAAAGGCACAGAAAAGTACTCGGAAACCGCAGTCACCTCATTCTCATTAGATACTTCCGAACCGTCCAATTCTTCTGTTACAACAGACTCAAAAGAGAAAGAAAAAGACGACCTGGACAGGACTGTGGCATCCGGGTTATCACTCCCAGGAATACCGAACTCAGACTCAGACGAGCTGGAACCTGATTCCGACTCACAAGACTCGGTGGAATCAGATTCCGGCTCACTACCTGACCCGGTGCTGCTAGATAAAAATCCCTCCTCGTACTGCCAGGTGAGGGAGGGTGCGATGGATGCATCCAAAATAGCTGCTGGTAGGCCCGCAGCCGTTTCATCTCCAATCATAGACACCGAGGAGTTATCCCCCAAGCACAACTGGTCGATCGAAGGATCTGAAAGTAGACATGCCAGTGCTACCCCCATTTCAAACTCTGTGTCCGCAGACTCTGCTTCCTTGCTATGCTCAGTCTCAACTGTTGGGTCTGTCTGCTTTTCAACAACATCATCCCCAGATAACTGTAGGTCAAAGAAAATTTCGAACCCCGGGACGCGCTTCTTCTCTGCGTTCCACCACGGCTCCGGAAAACCACAGAATGGAAAATCCTCCCCCTCCCGGACGAAGCGTCCGTTCAGGGTACCTCGGATGGGCCGATGCATCAATTCAAAGGGTTTTCCCATCTGTTTCGCCTTGGCTCTTGCAGCCGTCTCTTTTCCTTTTCTTACCCAGTCTTCCTTGGTGGGCGTATATCCCAGGCCAAAGGTATGGGGGTTGTGCGGCACCTCGGCCAACGCTGCGATACCTTTGCGGCCGCTCTTCCCTAATCCCATCCCGGGGATGTATTGGAGCTTGTTCATGAGATACACTGCTTGGGCACTGACATATATCCCTTCATTCGTAGCCATAATATTCTGTACAACCTGAGCCTCGGCCAAGGTAAAACCTGATAAGAAGACATCCTCCATGCCATGCTCAATTTCTAGAATAGGTGTGGACACCTCTGGTGGTGGGTGGATTGACGAATTCCCAAAGACGATGGCTACTCCCTTCCCGTAGGGGTATTTCACCATTTGATGCAAAGTAGATGATACTGCCTTTACTTGATGCAGCCACGGCCGTCCTAAAAGCAAGTTGAAGGTTGCAGGGACCTCTAGGACATGGAAATCTATCTCGTGCTGCCCCGGCCCAACCTTTGTCTGAACTTTAACTGTTCCCATTACTTCTCTACTTGTATTGTCATATGCCCGGATGACCTGGGCTGTTGGTACAAAATCCACGGTTTTCAAGCCAATCGCGTATGCCGTCCTTGCTGGGCAGACATTAATAGCGGACCCGGTATCAACAAGCACCACCGGTATCCACTTATTTTTACACTCCACGGAGATGTAGAGGGGTTTATTATGATTCGTGCCCTCGGGCGGAAGTTCTTTGTCGGAAAAGGTCAGCATCGGGGTACCTCCCCCCGGGAAGACCAATCCCACCAGCTGCTCTGGCGTGGTTTCTATTGAAAGCTTTGCTTTGTCCATGGCTGATAAAACAGCCTCTCTATGTACTCGCGAAGCCATGAGCAGCCCCCAAATAGAGATGTCCGCCTGTATCTTTTTCAGCTGTTTGAGTACAGCTTCTTCTTCAAGCTGCTTCTCTTTTTGCTTCTCAGCTTCTCTGTCCTTTCCCGAGGCTTCCGGTTGATCTAAGTGTGGGGGTTTGAAATACCGCCCACTCCGTGTCATGTGGTCAACCTCTCCGAGGTACCAAGTGTTATCAGGTTGGTTATTCCCCCAATCTTCGTCGGTGTGAGCAAGACATAAATCTTCGTCTTCCCACCACATTCCATTAGCAGCCGACAGACACCTGTCCGGCTCTGGTACAGCTGTTCTTGTGCTCGCAGCACCTTTCATCCACATACCTGAGGTATTCTCGGTTCCTATGCACACAGCAGTTTCAACTCCCACAGGGGCCTTTGCTTTCCTGGTTCTCTCGGAATCTTCAAAACTTGCTTGTTCTGGCATGACTGACTGTTCAATCATCTCCGCACTCAAAATGTTCCAATCTTGGGCGAAATTCTCGATACCGGCGCCCCCGGCGATGTATTCTGCTCTTCGACCCTCCCGGCCGTTACTGATATTCCCGCCCCTACTGGGCCCTGCTCTGCCTGAAATTCTCCTATCACATCAGGTTGATCGTCCAACCACCCGGTAACTTCGGCTGAATTCTCATAATCAAACCATGCGACTGTCGCATCCTCTGGGTCCTGGTCACTGTAAAACTGGAGTTCGGCAAGGTCCTCCCCCACAGCTGTTACATCATCTGTTCCCTGCCCCAAATTATCTCCGTGAATCACACACAATTCTCCCTCTGTTGGCAATTCTACTCCGGGCCCATCTTGGCCTACTGATGAAATGTAGTCACCCGGACTATATGTTTTCTTGACACAAATTCCAAATCCCGCAGATTCTGACCCAACAATCCTCTTTTCCTTTGGGATTTCCTCTCTCCTGTTCTCGATGGTCACCACCGCTGGTTTTGGTTGGGTTTCGAAGACGTCCATCATGCACAAGGCGGTGCAATCAGGAAAAAATACTTCTGGTTTAGGGAGGTGGGTAGGTGTGATATAGATACTAGGGTCGTAGGACACGTCCCCAATATGGATGAAATTAAGTCTTTTGGGCGGTGGAGCTTGGTTATGTGTGGGGAGAGGGTTTGTGGTAACATTGGGTTTTTCAGGAGGCAGGATCACCCCATTATCAATGAGATCTTGAATCTCATGACGTAACCGAAAGCACTGGTCAGTGTCGTGACCGTGCTGTTGGTGAAAGGCGCAATATTTGGCCGGGTTATGGGTAGGAGGGAGTTTTTCTGGTAAGGGCCGCGGCTCCAGGGGCTTCAGGTGCCCTTTCTTGATCAAAACCCCCAGAGCTTTGGATAGGGGCATATATAGTGGGGCGAAGGTTCTGGTGTTTCTGGTGGGTATTTGGTTGTCTGTGGGTTACTTCCGGACGCCGCCGAGAATGGCGCGGCTACTGTATTTCTTTGAGGGGGATTGGCGGTGACCATGCTTACTTCGGTGCTCTCGTAGTATAGTGGCCACTCGGCCTGCATTGCTACCACGATTGAAAGTTCGTCGGGGTTGCTCCCGGTCGTTATCAATCAAACCTTGTTTCAAAGCATCCTCAATCTGTACCCCCATTTCATGTAGGTCAGAAAAAGTAGGGAAGGGGAGAACTATCATCTTTTGCATCAACTTCGGTTGAAGATTGCGCACAATCATCCGAATCTGGTCTTTGTCCGTAGGCCTCAGGGTCATCATCGAAGCCTTGGCCCTCCATCTGGTTACAAACTCTGAAAAACTCTCCTTAGGCTCTTGCCTAGTCGTCTCGAGATCACGGGTCGTAATCTCAATCTGTGTATTATACGAATACTGTACGATGAAGGCCTCAGCCATTTCGTCCCAATTCTCTCGAACATCATCTTCTAGCTTGCATACCATATGGCCGCCACACCCGACAGGGTCCGGCTAAACAAAGACAACTTCTGAAGCCTACTGAGGCCCATTGGCCTTAGAACATCTGAAAACAGTCTTAAGTGCACCATGGGGTCCCCGGACCCGTCAAACCGATCAATATGAGGCATTTTGAATCTGTCGGGCAGCGTCACAGCTGCATCGGTGTATCCATCTTCAATATCAGGGATAGTCTTGACCCCCTGTGATCTCTTGAACAGCTTTTCAAGCTTGCTCAACTTCAGTGCGGTAGGATCAGTCTCGAACTCAAAGGGAGAGTCCGGTAGGTTGGTAGGTGTTTTTGATAGCTGAGGTTGGATTTGAGGTAGGATTGGGGGTGGTCCTGTGGGCAGCTCTGTATCAGTTTGAACATTGGCTGTCTCCCGACGTTAGGAACTCCTGGCGGGGGAGGAACTTGATGTGAAGCAGATGCTCCGGTCTGCTGCTCTAGCCTGGCTATTGTCTCTGCCTGTTGTCTGGAGAATTCTGCCTGTCGGACAGCATCTTGCTGCATTGCTTTCATGCTTTCCTGAAGGTGGCGCACCGTTTCCTCCAAACTAGCCATGCTATTCTGCTCTGACTGGGTTACTGGTATGTATTCTCTCTCTGTTGGCGACACAGAATCCTGATCCCTACTGTATACAGGTGGGGTAGACAAAGCCCTCTGTACTGAATGCTGAACTGGTGCCCTTTGTCTAGTTGACCTCCGTCTAGTAACCGGGGGTAGAGAGTGGTACACTGGTTGTCCGTCTATCAGATCCTCAGATCGATGGAGTCGACGACCTCTAGTCCAGAGTGCTCGGGGAGTATCTACTGGGTCAGAAGCAATCGTGCTCAACTACCTAGTAAAAAAAGATAAATAAAGCGCATAAATAACAGAAAATCGGACAGCATAACAGTATAAAATAAACAACACACGGTTGGATAACACGCTGAACTCGATTCACTGTCCCTCCAATACTGATCATTATTTCCAAACCATTGCCCCCAAGTCTGAATCTGGTACCCACAGATAACTGATTCCCCAAAATACTGTTTACTGGTGCCCTCAGGCCGGATAAAACTTGCAAACTGACATGCGCATTCCCTGTAGAGATATACTCTAAAAGCACATAGCAAGTAAATGAGAGCCAATACACCCCTATGTTGGGGTAGGGTTTCCCTGTCCTATTTTGTCAGGAGCTAGGGTTTCACTATGCACGCAGCGGTTTCAAACAACCTAAAATCGGGTAAGCAACCTGTCCTAGTTTGGAATGGTCACTATGGATTCCGAATATGCACTAGGTCGAATGGTCAAAAAGGGTGCCCCGGTAAAACCGGGGTTTGTGTTCCCATACTGTCAGAGCCCATAACCGGTCAGCCTTATGGTCATGCCTTGACAAGACAAGCCTCCGGCAAACCGTTCAGGAATGGCAGATGGCAAACACGGTGTCCTAGGCGCACCAATGCACATGCAATGCAAAGAGACACATAAACGAAATCAAAACAGGATATCACGAGTTCGAGTCAAGTTCTCTAACTCCCCAGCAGAGTCGCCAGAAACTGTAACAAGCCCGCGGGGGACCTCGCTACAGTTCGGACTCCCTTTTTTGTGTGTTGCGGTTCTAAATCTGAACCAAAGAGTCCAACTCTGGCAAATCGTTTTGAGAAAAACAGATTTTTTGAAAAGTAGTGCCAAACATGGACTGCTTTGCCAGATTACAGAGTCGCCACCTAAATATTTTTTTAATGGGGGAATTTAGGAAACCCTGACTCGGTGCCAAAGGCCACGTGTCCGTCATCACCAAAGTTGCCTCGGCTCGGGAACTTGGGTACGATCGGGGAAGGTCAGCTATGAGCACCCCCTCTCGCCCGGCCCGAAGACCGGCCTCTACTAACCGTGATATCCAATTTTGAAAACTTTATGCATTCTTATTCCGGTTATTAGCCTAGAATTACTATGTTGTGCGCACAGCAAACAAGTATAGACTAGATTGCCTAATTTGAAACAAACATTGCATCCGTTTGTTTTGAAAATGTTTGGAATTTGCTACTCGCAAGTAGGCTAAAACACGGATTTCAATGAGTTTTCCCAACTCAGACAATCCAACCTCCACCCACAGGCATTCAAGCAGTTTATCTCATGTAAGCACCTAGCCGCATGGTAAGCATACTGTCATGGCAACATTCACACGCATGTGGTATGCTAAAGCGTAAATACTTACATCGTACTCCGTGCCAAAACAAGAAACTAGTTAGCAAGCATGCGTGTCCTAGTTCATGTTAAGTGGCTAATGCAACGCAGGCAAGGATGCAATTTAGAGTAGGCTCGGCTAACCCTAAGCATGGTACGTGAAATGTTACAATTATCACGTATTCGAATTGGAATTGAAAATACGGTGCAGTTTGAATGATGTACCGAGCCCAGTGCATGTAAACTAATGTATGAATGCACGCATGCATTGCATAAGGTATGCTAATTTTAAATATGCCCTAATCTACCACTGTAAGCAGGTAAATAAAAGGGGTAGAAAGAAGTGGAGGTTGGAAGACATACACCCACTCACACACACTTATTACATTTACGCCCTCGCCCGGAGGGACCAAAATAATAATACAGACCGAATAAATAAACGAATAGACTAATTATTACACAATTCTAATCTATCAAAGCAAATAAATAAATAAATGCAATGGGGCCTCAGCCCTGCCTTGGGATGCGCGAATGATGCGTGCTCGACCCGTCTTGCCCGGAAAACCGCACCGTGCCACTACTGCCTCTGTTTTTGCTGCCCTGCCTCTCCAAAAATTCCCAAAGTTTCAGAATACCTCCCAGATGATCTGAAATACTCCACCGGCTGGAAGAATTGATCACCGGCTCCTCCCATTGACCACCGGCTGCTAAGGTGTTTATCGGCACAAATACAGTGCCGATCGGCACATTATACTGCCGGTCGACAGAAAGTTCCTGCAGAGGACAGTTTGACAGCAGCAGCAAAAACAGCAGTGCAAGGCATGGTTTTTGGGCATATGTAAGCATGGTCATGACCTCCTATCATGCTTTGGGACTCAAGGAGGCAAGGCCCTTGGTTCTTGGGCCATCAATGGTGCACTTTGATGCATGATAGCCTAAAGAACCAAGATTGCTATTTTGATGTAACAATGCATGCAAACAAACAAATGGATTAAGCCCCTATCATGTTAATGTCAAGGGCCCTAACGACATGGGGATTGAGGTGTGTTTTGTCACTTAAGGTACAAACACCCCTCAACTCCCACACTTGGTTTGACACCCCAAACCAAGCAATGAAATGCAACTATGCAATCATGTAAACATGCAAACATGGTGACTAAGATGCTAGCAAATTAGGCATGCAAAATGCTAGAATATGGAAAGCATAGAAGTCATGCAAAGAGGGACCAATTAAGCATAGAACTAGCATGCGCTCAAGGCTTCATTGACCAATCATGCAACAACCATGTAATGGGCATGCAATAATTGACTTAAGCCATAGAGGGCAGTCCTCGAACTCCCCCAAAACAGTGGCAAAACATGCCTCGAAACAAGAGCAAGATGATATACAAGCATGCAAGCTATGAGGCCTAAGGCTAAGGCACAAAGTGGGGCATTGAACCACCACTTAACAAGACCAAACATGGCACATGTTAGACAACCAAAACAGGTTTTCATCATACAAAATGGCACCCAAACCCCGTATATGGTAACCCCAAAAATGCACCAAACATGGAAGCATGCACAATGTTCAATCCTAGACACACAAGAGCACACCCTTATGACATGAAATAGGCTACACATGCATGTATACAAGCATGATTTATGGACTGAAAAATGACCCTAGATGATGCCAAATCATGGGATCAAGACAAGTTAAGCATGCTAGGAGCCAAAACATACAAGGCTTACAAGCCTAAAGTACAAGACAACCATGCTAAACATACCAAACATGGCCAAAACAGTGGCTCACAGCCCTTTCACATGGGAAGAGATGCTAGTGTCTTCATGGAATCATCTTAAAACATGTAAGAATCAAGGCCTCAAAACATGGCATACCTTTGAGCATAAAAGAGCATTTTAAAGCAAACATGAGAGGCATGCAAGAGGCCACGAATCAACCAAAACAGAGGTTATTCATGACTTAAAACACCCTAAAAAGTTCTGAAATGAAGGCAAATACAAACATTCATTCATGCTATGCTATGAGCCAAGAACAAAGGCCAACAAAGGGCCAAGGGAGAGGGGTGTCCCTCCCCTATTTGAGGCTCGAAAATATCATCCTCACCACTGAAAACCCACTGGTTTTCAGTGGTGAGAAGGCCAAAGAACACCAAACCAAGAAGGCCCAAGAAAAAGGCACCAAAGATGGCCAAACAAGGCCTAAAGTGATGAGGCTTAACTCAAACCATAAATGACCTTAATGAAGGTTCAAGAACAAGTAAAACAAGACTTTTTTATCTTAAACACAAACTCAAAAACACAAAGTAAAGAGGGTAGAAAGAGGTTGCAAAAATGGGAATATAAAGCAAGATTCTTACCCTTGATGATCCCTTGAAAAACAGAGGTTGCAACCACTCTCTTATGCTCAAAACCAGTCCAAAACCAACACAAACAACCTCCTAAGTCTCTCAAACTCGAGCTAAGGTGTAATGGTGTGTGTAAAGGAGCAAAAATGAGGTAAAACTACACTTTTTGGCCTAAAAACACCCCACAAGAGGAGAGGGAGGGAGATATATATATATATATATATATGGATGTATATCAGAGATATATGTATCTAAGCTCTGGTTTTGCTCTCAAAGGCTAACCTTGAGCCAAGAGGAAGAGTTCTCCTCTTATAGGCAAGGAATGCTTAGCAACTAAGCAAGCCAAGAGCTCATCCCTCCATACACGTGTATGGAGGGGAGCAAAGAACTTTACAGCTGTGAGAAAAATATCTCATAAAGCAAATGTACAGTGCTCGGCCGGCAAAGAAAAACATTTGGCAAAATTTAGTGCCGGTCGGCACAAAATAGTGTCGGTCGGCACAATAAAGTGCCGATGGACAAACCAGCCAGCCGGTGGCCTCTAGCCCCAGCCGGTGGTGTGTAGGGATGCCTCACAAGGCATTCGCTGCCCTTCCAAGGCAAAACACAAGTGTTTGGTGCAAAACCAAACACAAACGGTCGAGTTCGGAGGTCCTGAGGCAAGGCGCGCAGCAGGAGAACTCCGGGAACTCCAAACGAACACAAACATGGATAATCACCGAGTGTTCCAACGGTGACGTCCAAGTCTTGAGGACGGTCAAAAATGGGGTGTCTACACCCACCTTCTAACATTTTGGATGCATCCGTCGCACCCTCCCTCATCTGGTAGTACGAGGAGGGATTCTTATCGGGCATCACCGGGTCAGGTAGTAAGCCGGAATTTGATTCCACTAAGTCCGTACGGTCGGAATCAGGTTCCAGCTCGTCTGAGTCTGAGTTCGGTATTCTTGGGGGTGATAACCCGGATGCCACAGTCCTATCTAGGTCATCATTTTCTTTCTCTTTTGAGTCTGTTGTAATAGAAGAATCAGATGGACTGGATGGAGTGATTAATGAGAATGGAAGAGTTGTGGGTTCTGACTACTTTTCTGTGCCTTTGATTTATTGTATTAATTAGGACTTTCAAAAATTCGATGAAAACAACGAGGAAGAAATTCCTCCAATTTTGAAATATTTGCTAGAATAAGAGCAGGAGAGGTTTGTAAAACTGCTGGTTGATGAAATCACCCAAATTAATGTTGGTACTGAGAAGGACCCGTGGCTGGTCCAGATCGGGTCCACGTTGTCTTCGGAGGAGCGCGAGCGCTTAGTCACTTTATTAAAAGATTTCAAAGATGTTTTCGCATGGTCCTATGAAGACATGCCTGGAATCGATCCTGAGATTGTACAGCACCGGATCCTTCTTGACCCAGAGGCCCGACCTGTCAAGCAGAAACTCAGAAGGATCTGCCCGGATTGGGCTATCAAGATTAAAGAAGAGGTCACCAAGCAAATTGACGCAGGGTTCCTGCTGGTATCCGAATACCCAACTTGGTTGGCCAATATCGTTCTAGTGCCGAAGAAGGACGGTAAGATTCGAGTATGTGTGGATTTCAGGGATTTGAAAAAAGCCAGTCCGAAGGACGACTTTCCTCTGCCGCATATCGATGAGGTAGTGGATTTCACTGCAGGGCATGCATTGCTCTCATTCATGGATGGCTTCTCAGGTTACAATCAGATTGTAATGGCAGCTCGAAGACTGGGAGAAGACTGCTTTTACCACCCCATGGGGGACTTATTGTTATAGGGTAATGCCATTTGGGTTGAAGAATGCTGGAGCTACATACCAACGGGCTGTGACCACAATATTGCATGACATGATCCACAAAGAGGTTGAGGTGTATGTGGACGACATGATTGTCAAGTCCAAAGAAAGAAAGGGCCACTACACCGCCTTGCAAAAGTTCTTCCAAAGGATCAGAGAATTCTGGTTGCGGCTGAATCCTCAGAAATGTATGTTTGGTGTTACAACAGGGAAAATGCTGGGGTTCTTGATCACGCAAAGGGGCATCGAAGTCGACCCTTCCAAAATCAAGGCCATCTTAGAAATGCCACCACCAAGGACTAAAAAGGAGGTGCGGGGCTTTCTGGGTAAAGTGCAATTCATAAGACGGTTTATCTCAAAATTAACCTTGACTTGCGAACCACTCTTTGGTCTCCTGAAGAAAGGAACGAAGTTCCAATGGGACGGCCGATGCCAAGCTGCTTTTGAACAGATTAAGCAATACTTATACAACCCACCTGTGTTGTCACCACCTGAGCCGGGGAAACCGTTGATCTTGTATCTTTCGGTGACTGAAACTACAATGGGTTGCATGCTTGTACAAAAGTCTGAGGACAAAGTGGAGAGAGCCATCTACTATCTGAGCAAGAAGATGCTGGAATACGAGACCCGCTACACTCCGCTGGAGAAGGCTTGTTTGGCCTTGGTATGGGCTACCAGGAAGCTACGGCACTACCTATTAGCTCACTCTGTAATGTTGGTTTCGAGATTAGATCACATCAAATATATCTTCAAGAAACCAGCACTTATGGGTGGGCTAGCCCGTTGGTTGCTTCTGCTTTTCGAATTCGATCTGAAATATGTGACGCGCAAGTCAGTAAAGGGGAGAGCGGTAGCGGAGTTCCTTGCCGATCACCCAGTTGAAGGGAATGAAGTAGTCGAGTACCTATTCCCAGACGAGGCCATTTTTCATGTCGAAGACGAAACCTGGACGATGTACTTTGACGGAGCATCAAACCAATATGGGTATGGGATAGGGGTGTTGCTGATAGCGCCCGACAATTCTCGTATCCCTCTAGTATTCAAACTCCGGTTCAAAGTCTCGAACAATGAAGCAGAATCTGAGGCATGCATTGCTGGTTTAGAAGCTGCCCTAGAACTAGGGGCAAAACGGTTGGATGTCATCGGGGACTCAAACCTTGTTGTATCACAGGCTAAAGGAGCTTGGAAAGTCAAAAAAGAAAAGATGAGAATTTACCACCAGACCTTGGACTTGCTGATTCCTCGGTTTGAGAAGCTGAACTTTTAAACATATTCAAAAGAGACTATTATGGACAAATGGCAAGCATACTAAGCTCTGAAATCACATGAAAGATGATGCCAAATTAACTAATCAAGACAAACATAGCATGTTAATGGACTTAAAGCTCAAAGCTAGCCGAAGGACTTACACCATGGCCATGTCAACCAAGCCCCAAAGAGCCAAAATGACCAAAACAGTCCCAAAGGACACCAAAACAAGGCTAGAACATGCATTGGATGGGAGGCAAAACATGCTACAAAGGCAAGTACAAAACAAGATGCATGCAAGGCCTAGAAGGGCAAATGCACTACGCCTCTTGCAACCAAACATGGCATGTTTTAGGCAAATAAAATTAGAGTTGTAACACATCAAAATAAGCCCCATAACCTAATGAGAAGGTCTTCCAAAGACCAAATCATGGAGGCGCATGCAATGGTCTATTCTTAAGGTATGAAACACAAACTACCCCAAGCATGGAATGGATGGTAAATGCAAGTGTGTGGCCATGGAACATGGACTGAAATGGCATGAGAAGTGATTCCAAATCACTGAAATAAACCAAGGGAAGCATGCTAATGACTCACACACCCGAAGCTAACAAGCTAGAATGCAAAGCGGCTATATAAAGCATGGAAAGCATGACCAAATCGACACCCAACAAAGCTTAAACATGTTAAAACATGACTAAAAACTTCACAAAGCTAAGTCAAAACATGCAAGCATGGTGGTCTAAATGCATGATGCATTTCTAAGAAAAATAGAGGAATGCAAGGCAAGTGTATGGTGCATGCAAGGCATGTCTAAACCAACTTGAAACAAAGGTATAACATGGAAAAACAAGGCCTAATACCTACTGAAATGAAGCTAAAACAAGCTAGGCATACAAGCCACAACACAAGCCATTTGTGCAAACATCAAAGACAACATGGAGAGGGGATGACCCTCTCCTATTTGGGACCTCAAAACCACCTCTTTACTATTGAAAATCCTTTGGATTTTAGTGGTAGAGAAGTCATGCAAAGCTCAAAGCAAGGGCCAAAATGGATGGCCTAAAACAAGGCCTAACAAGGCCTTGGAGGGGGGAAACAGCCCCAAATGTGAAAGAAACCTTAAACAAAGTTATAAACCACAAAAAATCAAAACTTTTATCAGTTATAGTTAAAGCTTAAAAACAGATGCAAGGTAGG
This sequence comes from Camellia japonica, assembly GCA_030407325.1. Lineage (NCBI taxonomy): Eukaryota > Viridiplantae > Streptophyta > Magnoliopsida > Ericales > Theaceae > Camellia > Camellia japonica. The sequence goes on along the minus strand of JAPPVO010000036.1, from coordinate 27,612,393 downwards.
CAAAAAGCTTGTGCAAAAAAGGGGAATCTAAAGTAAGGAACTCACCCTTGTAGAACCTCTTCAAGAACCAAGCTCCAGCAGGTTTCTCTGATCAAAATCAGCTCAAAGACCTTGACAACAACCCTCTAATGCCTCAGCAACCCAAGGGTGGTGTAATGCTAGGTGTCCAAGTGCAAAAGTATGAACAAAACAACCTTATACACACACAAATATGCAAAGAGAGGGAGATATAGAGATAGATAGATACAACTCTTTCTAACCCTAATTTCAGAACCTCTGGAACCCCTGAGGAGGGAGGAGAAGCTCCCTCTTTATAGAATTCCAAAATTGCAAAGCTTCTAAGAGAAGCTAAACAAGAGGCAAATCCCTCCATACACGTGTATGGAGGGGGTGTATTGTGGATGCCAGCTAACAGCTGGCATAAAATATTTGCCAAAAGCAGATGGAAAGGGGTCGACCAGCATAAATCGCCGATTGAGTTGAGTTGTGGGGATGGTCAACAAGCCATTCACTGCCCTCAGAAGCAAAAACACAAGTGTTTGGTGCATAACCAAGCACAAAACAAACAAGTCGAGAGGTCTTGAGGCAAGGCGCGCGGCCGAAACCTCCGGGAACTCAAAACGAACACAGGAATGGATGATCATCGAGTGTTCAAACGATGACGTCCAAATCTTGAGAACGGTCAAAAATGTGATGTCTACAGTTGCCCCTCTTTGGCAGAACTCGAAAGTCATAAAAATGACGGGAGTGAATGTCAAAGCCCAGAGATGACCCATTTTTGACGAGGCCAAAGACTTAGACTTGCATACAAGATAACAAAGATATGTGCCCGAAGGCAGGGGCAAAATGCAAATGACATGCACGGTGCCGAACATAACTTATGATCATGCAAAGGGAGCTGCAATGAAGCATAACATGCAACAGTTTAAGCAAGCAAATAAAAAACCAAACTGCATTACATGCAGAAAGGATGTAAGAGAATTATTCAATTTTCACTACGTCTCATGCGAAGAATATACAATACCTTCCGGTTCGTCTGGTCGCGCCAGCTTCAAATGAACCATACATACAATATCGTGCCTGCAAAAGAAAGAAACTTAACAGGTACAATATCATTAGAAACATGCATAGCAATGCAAGTGAGAAGTGCGTGACAACGCGAGTGAAGTGTGCATAACAATGCAAGTAACGTGCGAGACAACGCAAGTTGAAGATGTACATAACAATGTAAGTAAGAGAAGCGCGAAACAACGCAAGTTAGGTAAGTGCAAAACAACGCAGGTTAGACGGGGTGCGAAACAACGCAAGTTAGATGGGGTGCAAAACGACGCAAGTTAGTGGGGTGCAAGACGATGCAATGCACTAACAAGTGCAGGTAAGGTGTGCAAGATAGCGTGATGCGCAAGATAGCGCAAATGAAATGCAATGCACTAACAGGTACAGATGAGGCGCGCAAAATAGCGCGATGCGCAAAATAGCGCGAATGAAATGCAATGCACTAACAGGTGCAGATGAGGTGCGCAAAATAGCGCGAATGAAATGCAATGCACTAGCAGGTGCAGATGTGGTACGCAAAATAGCGCGAATGAGATGCAATGCACTAACAGGTGCAGATGAGGTGCGCAAAATAGCGCGATGCAGAAAATAGCGCGAATGAGATGCAATGCACTAACAGGTGCAGATGAGGTGCCAAAATAGCGCGAATGAAATGCAACGCACTAACAGGTGCAGATGAGGTGCGCAAAATAGCGCGATGCGCAAAATAGTGCGAATGAAATGCAATGCACTAACAGGTGCAGATGAGGTGCGCAAAATAGCGCGAATGAGATGCAATGCACTAACAGGTGCAGATGAGGTGTGTATTCCAACCACACTTGGAACGAAAAGAGAGGGAAAAACAAATCCCAAAACAACCAATCAGGAGCGTGTTCAACGCAGACTGAGACAAATTCCAAACACGCTGAAATCGTGTGAGGAAGAATCAAACTCTAACCACGCTGAAATCGTGAGAAGGGGATAAACCATTTCAAACACGCTGAAATCATGTGAGGAAGAACCAAACTCTAACCACGTTGAAATCGTGAGAAGAGGAAAAACAAACAATCAGGCGCATACACAACACAACCTGAGATAAATTCCAAACACGCTGAAATCGAATGAGGAAAAGGACACTCAAACCACGCTGAAATCGTGAGAGGAGGTCCAAAACAACCCACCCAGGCGCATATACAACGCAACCTGAGATAAATTTCAAACACGCTGAAATCGTGTAAGGAAAAGGACACTCAAACCACGCTGAAATCGTGAAAGGAGGTCCAAAACAACCTGCCCAGGTGCGTATACAATGCAACCTGAGATAAATTCCAAACACGCTGAAATCGTGTAAGGAATAGGACACTCAAACCACGCTGAAATCGTGAGAGGAGGTCCAAAACAACCCGCCCAGGCGTGTATACAACGCAACCTGAGACAAATTCCAAACACGCTGAAATCGTGTAAGGAAAAGGACTCAAACCACGCTGAAATCGTGAGAGGAGGTCCAAAACAAACCGCCTAGGTGCGTATACAATGCAACCTGAGATAAATTCCAAACACGGTGAAATCGTGTAAGGAAAAGGACACTCAAATCACGTTGAAATCGTGAGAGGAGGTCCAAAACAACCTGCCCAGGTGCGTATACAACGCAACCTGAGATAAATTCCAAACACGCTGAAATCGTGTAAGGTAAAGGACACTCAAACCATGCTTAAATCATAAGAGGAGGTCCAAAACGACCCGCCCGGGCGTGTATACAACGCAACCTGAGATAAATTCCAAACACGCTGAAATCGTGTAAGGAAAAGGACACTCAAACCACACTGAAATCGTAAGAGGAGGTCCAAAACAACCCGCCCAGGCGTGTATACAACGCAACCTGAGATAAATTCCAAACACGCTGAAATTGTGTAAGGAAAAGGACACTTAAACCACGTTGAAATTGTGGGAGGTGGTCCAAAACAACCCGCCCAGGCGCGTATACAACGCAACCTGAGATAAATTCCAAACACGCTGAAATTGTGTAAGGAAAAGGACACTCAAACCACGCTGAAATCTTGAGAGGAGGTCCAAAACAACCTGTCCAGGCGCGTATACAACGCAACCTGAGATAAATTCCAAACACGCTGAAATTGTGTAAGGAAAAGGACACTCAAACCACGCTAAAATCGTGAGAGGAGGTCCAAAACAACCCGCCCAGGCGCGTATACAACGCAACCTGAGATAGCCCGGAGGACAACGATCCTAAACGTTGCTCAACGTAAAGGGATAAACGATACAAGATAACACAAGATGCAAATAAATGCAATAAGTGAGATGTTACAATACATGTTACAAGCAATGCAGAGCATGATGTTTAGGGAATGCAATAAACAAACAAAGCGGTGCTTTAGAAAGCACCTCGTGGGGTGAGTGGCAATGAACCGCTCTACTCTGATGGGGATCTCCCTTTGTGTTCTTCGAACACTTACCTTCAACTCACAGTACAAAGGTCCTGAAATGCTGACAAGGAGCAACGTCTGTTGGGGAAACCACGGATGCCGCTTTTCTTCCTGATCATACTCACAACTTTCCTTATTCTTCAACGGGATGACAGACTAGGTCGGATCAGTATCCAGAACTGAGGTGCATACTCGCTACCTCAACCTACGGGGCTTTCATACAGATTTCAAGCCGGGGATACACCCCTGGGTATTTAAACCAGACTTTAGTCTCGGAAATTCCAAACCTTTGTGTTCTAGGCAACAGCCATTCCAACTCTAGTTTTCACCATCGCAATTGATCTCCTAGGAACTCATTGCAAACACAGCCAAGATGCCCTTGACAAGGACTGGTTTTTGGAGGGAGCACTTCTGATCGCCATTCTGGCTTTGAAGCAGTCAACACAGTATTCGGTTGACTTTGAACACACAGCTCATACAGCACACTGCTCATTCTGAGCACACTGCTCACTCTGAACACACTGCTCATAACACAACATTCAGTTTATTCTGCACATGGATCATTCTGAACACACTACTCACTTTGAACAGACAGCCCATAACACAGTATTCAGTTTATTCTACACACGGCTCACTCTGAACACACAGCCCATTACAAACACACGGGATGCAATGACGGAACTTGCTGAAGTCAAAACAAGCTCAGATGCTCTGAATTTTTCTCTTTTCTTTTGCTTTGCAGCTCGGAATCTATGTAGCTTCAGATAGGTCCTGGTTCTACTGTTCTAAGATGACCCGGGTTGAACCGTGCGATTTTACGAAAGAACAAATCCTGTTTTGCACAAATGTAGAGAATGACACAGCACTCTGAGCACAAAACAAATCATTTTGAAATTTAAGAATTGAGTTCTTAACCGGGTATTGAGCCTACGACTGATCACAACAAAAGACAACTCAACAACGGAAAACGAAAGGTAAATAACCTAAACACATCGAGAAACACTCGGAACAGCTTAAAGCGAGAATCGAGACAAACGAAACAAAAGACACAACACACAGACGTGTTCCAAAGACGAGAGACCTCTCAGATCATGAGAAGCCAGTTTCTCCGGGTAGTGTTTCCCACCCTTTTTTTCATTTATGATTCTCACATCACTCGGCCCTCAGGCTCTGTTTTTCTGAAAAGCCCTTTTCTCACTTTTTCTCTCAGCGCACATCTCTCTATTCTTTAATCTCTCTCATTTTTTATCCCTCCCCTGGGTGGTTGATGGATAAATAGGAAGTTGTGGGATCTTGCCCCTAGCATTCTACTAGATTCTCTTTCTTCTGCTCACAACAGTGAACTTTCCCACAGAGGGGTTGCGCTACAACTGGGTGTGTAGCCAATCTACAGCTGACATCGGTTGACGATGCTCTGCTGGGGAGTTTGGACGCGATCAGATATGTCCAGACGAGGGAGTGGAATATCTTGATCCATTCCAATTTGTGCCTCGCACTTGACTTGATACCTCGTTGCTCGGAGGATGAGATAGTTTTCGACATTTTGCTGTTAGCTTCAGTTATGCCCTTTCTAGCGAATGCAATGCCCTTTCTGGCAAGCGTGTTGACAATGGAGAAAAGACAGAACACCTGACTCAACTGTGCCCCTAGTTCATCGTTTTGACCATTTTTCGTTTTGACTTTCTACTAAAACAATTTTGACCAAATAAGAGTTAGATTAGCATACTTGTTCGATTTTCTGATTCAAAATCATGCAAGTTAGGTTATGAGCACTGAAAATTTTCCTTTTTGGGTCCAAGATATGGTCTAGTTTTGGAAAAATGTAATGATCTTCGAGAAAATTAGTCAACCTCAGTAAAAATTCTCAAAAACTATTTTAGCAAATGGCCACTGCTCGACCAACATGGTACTTACTCTTGAGATGCACAACCTCAGATCCAAAACAATGGAAAATTGCCCCTTGTTCCAAAGGACACTGCACAGCAACGGAAAGTTGCCCCTTGTTTAAATAGCACCACAGCAGACTGTATGGCAACGAAAAGTTGCCCCTTGTTTGGATAGCGCCGCAGCATATAGCAACCAGTCCTCACAGTGACAATTATTACCGAGTCCTCGGATACAGAGAAGGTAAAGATGATAAAAAACCAATACATGGACACAGTCAATTTGGAAGTGTTTAGGACGGGACTTCAGAATGAAGTTGCCTACGTATCCCAAACATGGAAATCAAACCTTACGTAGTTTCGGTTCAGGCTCACTCGTGTATTAACCCTCATCTTTTGCGCTCTGACTTTTGCCAAGGCTGCCCTTCTGGGTTTTCAACCTTGCGAGCTAGGTTTTTCTTTTCTTTTCATTTCTTTTCTTCTTTTCTTTATTTAGAATTTTTCATTTTCTTCATTTTTCATTTTCATTCTTTTGCATTTTTTTTTCTTTTCTTCTTTTTTCTTCTTTTTTTTTTTTCATTTGCTCTAACTTTTGCCTGGGTCACCCTTCTGGGTTTTCGGCCCAGCGAGCCTCTCAAGGGTAAAAGGACAGCTTTGTCCATGTCAAATGGTTTTGAGATCTTGAAGTCATTTGAATCCAGGAGAATGGCTGCTGTTTGCTGATGATGTAGAAGTCCATCCAATGGGGGGGTGAATTTGCCCCTAGTGTTGTGGATAGGAACTCGGTTGTTCTTCAGCAAAAATTTCTTCTTTCTTCCCTTCTGGGATTTGGCGTTCTTGCCAGTCGTCGTCTTTGACTCTTCGAGTGCATCTGACATTCTTTTGCCCCTAGTTCACGGGCTGCTTCAAATTTGGCCACACGGGCCTCACATCATGATTGGCCTTGGAACATTCTGAATCCAAGTTCAAGGTTTGAAATCAAGAGGGGTCGAGTCTCGAGGCTGAGAGCGATCCTAAGCTGCATAATCCCAAGAGCGATTCTGCACAGGCCTTCGCAGGACAGCGCAAAACATTTTTTGAATTTTTTTTTTTTAAGAAAGCAACAAATCGCTCGCGCTGAAGACAATGTGAAACCAATCTGGATCAAGCCAGGATCTTTCTCAGTACTCACTAGCAAGCATGATCTCATTCATTAAGGGCTTAGCACGCCTCTCTTTCTCTCAAATTTTTTGCAAATCCCGAGGAATTCCTTCCTCTTCGTTTTCATCTCAATGTTCAAAAAGTTTTGAAAAACTTAGGTCAATACAATGACTTATAGGCACAAAAGAGCAGGTGAAATACGCTGCCGTTTCATTCTAAACTTGCTGGCACAACAGGCTCAAAGTAGCAATAGGCACAAAAACATGACAGCCACAGCTATTTCATTCAGATTTCTGGGTTGCAACTGGCTCCATAGCAGAAACAGACTCAAGAGAAAGCCAAAAGATAAACACAAAATAAAATAGTGATATCCGAGATAACACCCCTGAAATCACCGAACTTCTGTACAACAGGACTGACTCGATACAACAAGACAGACCCGACCGACATAGTACAAAAGACTGCTTATTTACAAGATAACAAAACTGACTGAATACCCAAGTCAGAAAGTGCAAAACTAGCATTCTTAAATGCTCCAAAGTGCGTGCCATACGCCACATCCGAAGCAAACTGAGCGCCGCCCACAGGTGGACTAACTTCTGAACACATACTTGTAGTATCCTCGAAATCTAACAACTCAGCAGTGACAGACTTCGCTGAGGTAGGTGGGAGGATGACCTCATTGTTGATCAAATCCTGTACTTCATGACGAAGACGGAAACAGTTGTCGGTGCTATGACCGGTTTGCTGGTTGTACGCGCAGTACAAGGTAGCATCATGTGAGGAAGGGAGATTCTTCGGGAGAGGATCTGGAGTGCCTTAGACAAAGGCATATAAAGGGCGTGGAATACCCTGCAACCTCGGGGTAGATACTTCGAGGTTTGCTGACCTTTGCCGGACGCACTAGCAAAAGGATCGGCAGGTGCTGCCTTGGCTTTCTGATCCTTTCCAGGTGCAGAGTTAGGGTTGGAGGGAACAGTTCTGGTATGACGGTTCCTATTCTGATTTTCTGCCTGGCTCGAACTGCCCTCGATCGGAGCGGGGAAAGCGTCATCCACAGTTTTAGCCACAATTGCGAATATTTGCTGTTTACTCAATCCTCCGGCTTTCAAAGCCTCGACTGCCCACAACAGTTGTTCAATGGGATCAGCATCTGTTCCCACTTTGTTCTTACCTCTAGCCTCAGCTTGATCGAGGGTTTGGGTTGCTACATCAGAGTGGAACCCGGTTGTTGTTGACATGTCATGGCCATAGCTTGAGACAGCCTCAGGTTGACAGAGCTTGATTACAATTCGCCCCAATAGCAGGGGCTCCTGTGGTACGAAATTCCCGGCGTAGGATGTGGTTGGTGGCGAAGCCGGCATTCCGTAGGTGAGATCAGCCACAGATCGCTGAAGATCGCCAATCATTCCCATCAATTCAAACGTGGTGGGCTCATGAGCTTGAAATAACTGGGGCATCCTGACCGGGTGCGCGACAGGCGACCTAGGCGGATGTGGTATTTCAACATTGGTCTCATCGTGCAAGATGATTCCTTGATCCAATGCGGCTGTCATAACCACAATTTCCTCTGAATCTTGTGTCATCATAAGTCTGCTGAACTGAACAGAGATCATATAACTGGTGACTGACGGAGCAAGTGAACTAGTAAGCCTTGACTGGTCTTGCCTTAACAAAGGAGAATGCTGGCTGCTCCAAACTGAATCTCTGAACTGAAAGAGAAAGTAGGCAACATCTCAGCTCAATTTTACCAAGACAGCTACCTGTAGATATAACTGAATTACTGTTCCCCAAATTACTGCCTCAAAACTGAATCTGATACTCGCAGATATAACTGATTCTCAAACATACTGATACCCGCAGATATAACGGATTCTTAAAAATACTGGTACTGATACCCGCAGGTCTAACAGCCGGACTTGCAAACTGATATGCACAACCCTGTAGAAAAACATTCTAACAGCACGTAGCAAGCAAACGAGAGCCAAAACACCCCTACATTGGGATAGGGTTTCCTTGTCCTATTTTGTTAGGAGCTAGGGTTTCACTACACACGCAGCGGTTTCAAACAACCTATAATCGGGTAAGCAACCTGTCCTAGCTTGGAATGGTCACTATGGATTCCGAATATGCACTAGGTCGAATGGTCAAAAAGGGTGCCCCAGTGAAAATCGGGGTTTGTGTTCCCATCGTGGCAGAGCCCGTAACCGGTCAGCCTTATGGCACGCTTCTAGAAGCGAGCCTCCGGCAAACCGTTCAGGAATAACAGACGGCAAACACTGTGTCTTTGGCTCACCAATGCAAATGTAATGTAAAGAAACACATAAGTGCAATCAAAACAAGATATCATGAGTTCGAGTCAAGTTCTCTAACTCCCCAGCAGAGTCACCGGAAACTGTAGACGTCCCCGAAACGTCCCGGGAGGGAATCTCGTTTTGTTCATTTGGGCTCACTACAGTTCAAAACTCAATGTTACGGTCCTATATCTAATCTCGCAGAGTGCAACGCAAGACTGATGAATCATCAAAGAGTCCAAATCTGGCAAATCGTTTTTGAAAAAAATAGATTTTTTAGAAAGAAGTGCCAAACATGGACTGCTTTGCCAGATATAGAGTCGCTACCTAAATATTTATTTTGGGGGAATTTAGGAAACCCTGACCTATTGCCTAAGGCCATGTGTCCGTCATCACCAAAGTTGCCTCGGCTCGGGAACTTGGGTACGATTGGGGAAGGTCAGCTATGAGCACCCCCACTCGCCCGATCAAAGATCGGCCTCTACTAACCATGATATCTAGTTTTGAAAACATTATGTGCTCTTATTCCGGTTATTAACCTAGAATTACTATGTGATGCACACAGCATACAAGTATAGACTAGATCGCCTAATTTGGAACAAAGCATCGCATATCCGTTTGTTTGGAAAATGGTTTGAGTTTTGCTACTCGCAAGTAGGCTAAATCATGGATTTCGATGAATTGTTCCAATTCAAGAAATCCAACCTTCATCCACAGGCAACCAGGAAATCATATCACACAAGCATATAGCCTCATGGTAAGCATGCTATCATGGCAACACTCACATTCATGCAAGATGCTAAAGCATAAAACACTCACAGCGTACTCCAAGCCAAAATAAGAAACTAGTTAGCAATCATGCATGATCCTAGTTCATGTTAAAATGGCTAATGTGTCGCAAGCAAAATGCAACTAGAATAGGCTCGGCTAACCTACGAATGGCATATGAAATGCAACAACTCGATACACGTATTCAAGTTGGAATTGAAGTACTATGCAATTAGTATGATGCGCCGAGCCCAGTGCATGCAATACAAATGAATGAATGCAAACATGCATAGCATAAGGATGCTCATTGAAACGTGACCTAGAACTAACCATTATAAGCAGGTAAGTAAAAGGGAGGAAGACGTGGGGTTGGAAGACATGCATCACACACACGCACGCTTATTACACAATTCGCCCTCTCGACGGAGGGACCGAAAGAATAATACAAATTAATTAACTAACAAGCTAGCTAATTATTACACAACACTTAACTAATTTAACAAATTAATTAAGCTACTGAAAGCAGTAAAGCAGCCTCGGGAAGAGGGACAAATGCATGTATGCTCGGCTTTGTTCGGAAATCCATCCCCATGCCCATGCTGCCTCTGTTTACACTGCTCTGCACCTCTGAAGACTGCACAAGTCTGAAGGTTGCTTCTAAACTTCCTTCTGAGCACTGTGGAAGGTCACCGGCCAAAAGGCAAGGCAACCGGCCATGGGAAACTGGTAATCGACCAAAAATGGTGCCCTCGGCCAAACATTTGTAGCCGACTGGCAATAAAGATGGTCGATCGACCATCTATTCCTATAGGAACCTGTTTTGCTGCAGCAGAGGACAGACAAGGCATGGCAATGCATTTTCAAAGCAATGTATGCACGACCACCCTCCCTCTCATGTTATGAACTCAAGGGAGTGTGGCTTCCGACCCTCGGGCCATCAATCATGTATTTCAATGCATGATGGTCCAAGAGGTCAAGTGTGCAATTTCAATGTCAAATGAAATGCAGACAAACACACAATAGATCCTAATCCTCTATCATGATTGATCAAGCGGCAAGGAATGCGAATATGCAAGTTAAACATGCAAGCTAGACATGCAAGTAAACTAATGCAATGTGAGCATGTGAACAAGCATGTGACAACATATCAAACAAATGACAAAATGCAAGCTAACAAGCATGCTAAATGCAACTTAAGCATACAACAATATGCAATGGGCCAAATATGCAACAACATACGAGGCAAGCATGCAACAACATGCGAAGGATGGGCTAACACCAAGATGGACAGCTCTCTAATAGGTCCAAAACAGTGGCCATTATGGTGCAACAAAAGTATGGAATTAAAGCCCCAAAGAGCTCAAAGCTATATGCGAACACGTTAATGGACTTAAAGCTCAAAGCTAGCCGAAGGACTTACACCATGGCCATGTCAACCAAGCCCCAAAGAGCCAAAATGACCAAAACAGTCCCAAAGGACACCAAAACAAGGCTAGAACATGCATTGGATGGGAGGCAAAATATGCTACAAAGGCAAGTACAAAACAAGATGCATGCAAGGCCTGGAAGGGCAAATGCACTACGCCTCTTGCAACCAAACATGGCATGTTTTAGGCAAAAAAATTAGAGTGTAACACATCAAAATAAGCCCCATAACCTAATGAGAAGGTCTTCCAAAGACCAAATCATGGAGGCGCATGCAATGGTCTATTCTTAAGGTGTGAAACACAAACTACCCCAAGCATGGAATGGATGGTAAATGCAAGTGTGTGGCCATGGAACATGGACTGAAATGGCATGAGAAGTGATTCCAAATCACTGAAATAAACCAAGGGAAGAATGCTAATGACTCACACACCCGAAGCTAACAAGCTAGAATGCAAAGCGGCTATATAAAGCATGGCAAGCATGACCAAATCGACACCCAACAGAGCTTAAACATGTTAAAACATGACTAAAAACTTCACAAAGCTAAGTCAAAACATGCAAGCATGGTGGTCTAAATGCATGATGCATTTCTAAGAAAAATAGAGGAATGCAAGGCAAGTGTATGGTGCATGCAAGGCATGTCTAAACCAACTTGAAACAAAGGTATAACATGGAAAAAGAAGGCCTAATACCTACTGAAATGAAGCTAAAACAAGCTAGGCATACAAGCCACAACACAAGCCATTTGTGCAAACATCAAAGACAACATGGAGAGGGGATGACCCTCTCCTATTTGGGATCTCAAAACCACCTCTTCAGTACTGAAAATCCTCTGGATTTTAGTGGTAGAGAAGTCATGCAAAGCTCAAAGCAAGGGCCAAAATGGATGGCCTAAAACAAGGCCTAACAAGGCCTTGGAGGGGGGAAACAACCCCAAACTTGAAAGAAACCTTAAACAAAGTTATAAAGCACAAAAAATGAAAACTTTTATCAGTTATAGTTAAAGCTTAAAAACAGATGCAAGGTAGGCAAAAAGCTTGTGCAAGAAAGGGGAATCTAAAGTAAGGAACTCACCCTTGTAGAACCTCTTCAAGAACCAAGCTCCAGCAGGTTTCTCTGATCAAAATCAGCTCAAAGACCTTAACAACAACTCTCTAATGCCTCAGCAACCCAAGGGTGGTGTAATGCTAGGTGTCCAAGTGAAAAAGTATGAACAAAACAACCTTATACACACACAAATATGCAAAGAGAGGGAGATATAGAGATAGATAGATACAACTCTTTCTAACCCTAATTTCAAAACCTCTGGAACCCCTGAGGAGGGAGGAGAAGCTCCCTCTTTATAGAATTCCAAAATTGCAAAGCTTCTAAGAGAAGCTAAACAAGAGGCAAATCCCTCCATATACGTGTATGGAGGGGGTGTATTGTGGATGCCAGCTAACAGCTGGCATAAAATATCTGCCAAAAGTAGATGAAAAGGGGTCGACCAGCATAAATGGCCGATTGACCAACAAAAGGGGCCGGTTGACCAAACATAGTGCCGACCGGCCAAAACTCTTGGCCGATAGCAAGAAAACAGGGCCGGTGACCTCAAGCCATGGCCGGTGAGTTGTGGGGATGGTCAACAAGCTATTCCCTGCCCTCAGAAGCAAAAACACAAGTGTTTGGTGCATAACCAAGCACAAAACAAACAAGTCGAGAGGTCTTGAGGCAAGGCGCGCGGCCGAAACCTCCGGGAACTCAAAACGAACACAGGCATGAATGATCATTGAGTGTTCAAATGATGACGTCCAAGTCTTCAGGACGGTTAAAAATGGGGTCTACACTCTCTCTCTGTCTCTATATTATTGTTAGTTTTGTGTCTTTTTCTTGCGCTTTTGCACTACAACACATAGAGGCACACCACCACCTTTGGGCTGAAGTTCTTAGTAGTGCTACTTAAGCTCTAAAAGTTGGTTTTTGGCCCCTGAGGTTGCTGGTTTCGAAGTTGGACTTCAAGGGTGAGCTTTTTCCCCATTTTGGCACTTTTTTGTATCTCATTTTGGCCATTCTTGCATTTTGTTTTAGGCCTTGCTTTCAACTGAAAAAAGTATTGTATTTAAGTGCTTTTGGTAGTTGTTTAAGGTCTTTGTGCTGTTGAGGGTCTTCAACCCTCTTGTTTGCCTTGTTTGGCCTTGCTTTGAGCCATGCCTTAAGGCCTTCGAGCTAGCCTTAGTTTGGCCTTTTAACCACTAAAATCCAGTGGATTTTCAGTGATAGGCATATGGTTTTGAGGCCTCAAATCAGAGGGGGTGGCCCCCTCTCTTTTGATTCTTCTTTGCTTGAGTTTTTGGCCTTCCAAAGGAGCATGCCTCTCTGTATTTTTGAGGCTTGGTTTAGGCCTTTTTTTTGTGACTTTTAGGACCTGCCTTAAGTCTGTCCATGGTTGGTTTGGTCATATTTTGCATGCTTCATACATGTGTAGTGTAATCCCATATGTGGCTCATCAAAGTGGCATGTCTTTCTTGCATGTGTTGGCTCCATTTCAGTAGGTTTTTGGTGATGTTTTACCATGCCATTGATATTTTTTGAGTTGGTTTTGTCACTCCATGCATGCACAATACACTTATAGTGTAAATCACTTAAACTAGCTTCATATGCTTCATGCTTTGACATGTCATTCTAGCTTATGTTGAGTCCATTTCAGCATGTTTTTGGTAATGTTTTGCATGTCATGACTCTTTTTTTGTTTGGTTTGGTTGGCCCTTGCATGCTCCATGCACTTGTAGAGCATTTCCATGAATTAGCCTAATGTGTCTCATGCTTTAAAATGTCATTTTAGCATGCTTTTGGCTTAACTTCAAGAAGACTTTGTTCATGTTTTAGCATGTTTAAGGTCTAATTTATGTTGTCTTGGTCATGAATGACTCGCTTTGTATAGCGTTGGTTCAATCTGGCTTGTTGGCTTTGTGTATTGAGTCCACTAGCATGTGTTACTTGGCCTATTTCAATGATTTGGCATCACCTTGTAGACGCGCCCGTGGGCTTCTTTCTACAGTTCGGACTCCCTTTTGTTGTTGCGGTTCTTAATCTGAACCAAAGAGTCCAACTCTGGCAAATTGTTTTGAGAAAAAAACAGATTTTGAAAAGAAGTGCCAAACATGGACTGCTTTGCCAGATACAGAGTCGCCACCTAAATATTTTTTAATGGGGAATTTAGGAAACCCTGACTCGGTGCCAAAGGTCACGTGTCCGTTATCACCAAAGTTACCTCGGCTCGGGAGCTTGGGTACGATTGGGGAAGGTCAGCTATGAGCACCCCCTCTCGCCCGGTCCGAAGACCGGCCTCTACTAACCGTGATATCCGATTTTGAAAACATTACATGTTCTTATTCCGGTTATTAGCCTAGAATTACTATGTTATGCGCACAACAAACAAGTATCGACTAGATTGCCTAACTTGGAAACAAGCGTTGCATATCCGTTTGTTTTGAAAATGCTTTGGAATTTGCTACTCGCAAGTAGGCTAAAACACGGATTTCAACGAGTTTTTCCGACTCAAACAATCTAACCTTCACCCACAGGCAATCAAACAGTTGATCACATAAGCATCTAGCCACATGGTAAGCATGCTGTCATGGTAGTACTCACACGCATGCGGTATGCTAAAGCATGAAAATACTTACATTGTACTCCGTGCCAAAACAACAAACTAGTTAGCAATCATGCATGGTCCTAGTTCATGTCAAATTGACTAATGCAACACATACAAGATGCAATTAGGGTAGGCTCGGCTAACCTAAAATGGCATGTGAAATACAATCAATTGATGCACGTATTCAAGTTAGATTTGAAATACTGATGTAATTAGCATGATGCGCCGAGCCCGGTGCATGCGAGACAAATGTATGGACGCACGCATGCATAGCAAGGTATGCTAATTTAAATATGGCCTAATCTACCTTCATAAGCGGGTAAATAAAAGGGAAGAAAGAAGTGGGGATTGGAAGACATGCACACACACGCACCCACACTTATTACTGATTCCCTCGCTCGAGGGACCAAAAGAATATACAAATTAATTAACTACGAGCTAATAATTATTACAATTACCTAATTAGTTTACAAATTTAACTAAGCTAAGGAAAGCAGTAAAGTCCTCGGGAAGCAGGTCCGATGCAATGCATGTTCGGTCTTGCTCAGAATTGCACTGCCATGCATAGACTGCCTCTGTTTTCCCTGCTCTGCTCCTCTGAGGACTGCCAAAGTCTCTGAATTGCTTCCCTGGACACTGGGGAATACCACTGGCTGAGTAGAATTACCACCGGCTGCTAGATATGGCCATCGGCACAAGATGCATCCATCGGCTACCAATGGATGGCCGGTCGGCACTATATTATGCTGGTCGGCCTAAAATGCCTGCAGAACCTGCAACTTACAGCAGCAGAGGACAGAACTTGCATGGCAATGCAATTCAAACCATGTATGCACCAACCATGTCCTTATCATGTTAGTGACTCAAAGGGGCATGCTCCTTGGTTCACGGACCATCAATCGCGCATTTCCATGCGTGATGGCCCAAAGAATCAAGTTGTGCACATTGATTTCAAATGCAATGCAAACCAAACAAATAAGAGCCCAATCCCTATCACTAGATCAAGGGACAAGGCATGCATGCTAGATGAAATGCAACCTAGGCATGTTAACTAGTATGCAACATGGCATAAAAGGGAAGCATACAATGCAATGCACATTAGGCACACAACTTAGGAACAAGCAAACGAGCATGCCACAATTATGCAAACCATTAGAGCATGCAAGATGGAATCTAAGCATGCAACATGCTAGGCATTCGACCAAAGGAATGCAAGGCAAATGCAAGTGATTCCAAGCATGCAACCTATGCAACCAAAGCATGCAAACATGGTACAATGTAACAACACTTGAATGACATCCAAGGGATAAACTTACACTGTTTGGACGGCTCTAGATTAGGTCCAAAACAGTGGCTAATGTGCTCAAGAATGAAGGCAAGATGACATGCAAACATGCATGCACTTATGGTCCAACATTTAGGCATATCAAAGCAACTTTTAAACACACTTAAAAGGCACAAACATGGACATATAACCAACATGTTAGACACTAGAAACATGCTAGAAAAGGTGCCCAATCAAACAAGTCATGCAAGTAAGGCATGCTAGATGGGTTAAAGCTTAAGGCATACAAGAGGTATTGCATGGTGGCTATACAAAGCAAGGCATGAATGACTCCAATGACTTAAAACAGTCCCTTAGTGCACCAAATCATGCAAATAAGCTTCACAAAGCTTGGCCAAAACACAAAAGCATGATAGTCTAAATGCTATGCATGTATTGAGGCAAATCGTGGCATTACAAGGTAGTTATGCAAGGCAAGCATGGTGTACCAAAACCAACATACAACAATGTTATTTCATGGAAAAATGAGCATAAATAACAACCAAGACATGGTCAACAAGAGCCTAAGCTAGATGCTCCCTCAAGAGGCTAAAAAGTGCCCTTTTCAAGGACAACAAGGAGAGGGGGTGGCCCTCTCCTTCTTGAGACTTTAAGGCACCATCCTTACCACTGAAATCCCTCAAGATTTCAGTGGTGAGGAGGTCCAAGCACCAAAGTCTCGGAGCTCACCAAAAATGGCACAAAAGGAGGCCTCTCAAGGCTTAGGAGGGGTCTAACACCTCCAAACCACAAAACACTCTAAATAAACTATTAAGAGGGCTTAAAAACAGAACTTTTTTATGTTATACACTAAACACAAAAACAGTTACAAGATGGTCAAAAGTAGGATGCAAAAATGGGGTAAAAAGGACTAGTTTCTTACCCTTGAAGCCTTTCTTCAACAATGGTGATCTTGTTGCTCCTTTAAGCTCAAATCCAGCCAAGACACTAAGAACAAACCTCTGGTCCTTCAAAAGCCAAGGAAAGGTGAAAGACTAGGTGTTTATGTGCAATAGTATGGACAAAAGCACCTAGAACATAAAAGAGAGAAAAAGAGAGATAGAATAGTTACAACTTTCTAACCCTAGAACCAAAGCTGTCCTCTGTGTTTCTCTCACAAAATTCTCTAACCCTAAAGCCAAGAGAAGAGCCCTCCTCTTATAGACAAACAATCTTGTAAAGCTTGTTCAATAAGCTTACAAGAGGAGCATCCCTCCATACACGTGTATGGAGGGGAACCAAATGCCACACAGCTGTCCTAAAATATTTGCAAAAGCAGATGAACAGTAGTCGGCTGCTCAAAATTGCCATTTTGACAAAATTGATGGCCGGTCGGCCAAAAAGAGTGCCGGTCGGCCAAATATATGGCCGATGGGCACAAACAGCAGCCGGTGGCCTCAAGCCACGGCCGGTGATGTGTGGGGAGACCTTACAAGGCATCCCCTGCCCTTCCAAGGCAAAACACAAGTGTCTGGTGCAAAACCAGACACTAAACGGTCGAGTTCGGAGATCCTGAGGCAAGGCGCGTAGCCGAGACCTTCGAGAACTCCAAACAAACACAAACATGGATAATCACCGGGTGTTCAAACGGTGACGTCCAAGTCTTGAGGATGGTCAAAAATGGGGTGTCTATAGTTGCCCCTCTTTGACAGAACTCGAAAGTCATAACAATGACGGGAGTGAATGTCAAAGCCCAGAGACGACCCATTTTTGACAAGGCCGAAGACTTAGACAAACATGCAAGACAAATAAGGTATGCGCCCGAAGGCAGGGGCGAGATGCAAGACAATGCACGAAGCCGAGCATAACTTATGATCATGCAAAGAAAAGCTGTAACGAAGCACACATGCAACAGTTTTAAGCTAGTATACGCCAAACTACACTACAATGCAGAAAGGATGTAAGAGAATTATGCAATTCTCAATACGTCTCATTGGAGGATACAATACATGTCTGGTTCGTTTGGTTCCACCAGCGGTAAATGAACCGTACATACAATATCGTGCCTGTAAAGAAAACAACTTAACAGGTATGATATTGTTAACAATACGCATGACAATGCAAGAATGAATGCAAAATGATATGCAATATATACAAAAGAATGTATGAATAATGCAAATGAAAATGCAAATGAAACAATGCAAACTACAATGCAAAGCAATTGAATCATGATCCAATCATGAGCGGTTCAAAACCACACAAATGTCAAATAGATGGATGGGGGTAACAAGTCCGTCTACCATAGAACGGTCTACTAAACTATGAGTAATGTAGACGGACACAAGAACGAGTATTGGGGGGGATGACATAAGTGGGGTAACGACCCGCTAGAGAAAGAACAATGATCCTAATGCCGGATGCAAAAATTACACTACAACATAATAACTACAATGGATATGGCATGCAGCCAAACCAAATCTTGCCTAGGAAGGGCATGTACGCATACGAGCCGCGGCTAACATAGAACGGTCTACTAAACTATGCTTTGACACGAGAAGTATGGGCACATACCAGACCAAGCTCAACATGGAAAGGCGCAAGCCATAGATGGCAGATGATGCAATGAATGCATGCTATCTAAAATGCAATGGAAATGGATACAATGGATATGGCACGCGGGCCAAACCAGATCTTGCCTAGGAAGGGCATGTACGCATACGAGCTGCGGCTAACATAGAACGGTCTACTGAACTATGCTTCGACGTGAAAAGTATGGGCACATACCAGACCAAGCTTAACATGGAAAGGCGCAAGCCATAGATGGAAGATGATGCAATGGATGCATGCAAACTACAATGCAATGGATACTACGGATATGGCACGCGGGCCAAACCAAATCTTGCCTAGGAAGGGCATGTACGCATACGAGCCGCGGCTAACATAGAACGGTCTACTGAACTGTGTTTCGACGTGAAAAGTATGGGCACATACCAGACCAAGCTCAACATGGAAAGGCGCAAGCCATAGATGGAGGGTGATGCAATGGATGCATGCAAACTACAATGCAATATTTACAAATATGCAATGGGATGGATATTTACAATGATGCATGACAATGCAGTATGATGCGATCTACTGGGGGAAATGCGATGGATGCATGCAAGCTACGATGGAAATGCATGACAATGCACTACTTATAATGACAATGCACTATGATGCAACGGCTATGATTGCAGCTTTCCCTATCTTACCAACAGGGCGATATACTAGGTTGGTTCAGTATCCAAGACTGAGGCGCAAACATGCTGCCTCAACCTATGGGGCTTCCATACAGATTTCAAGCCGAGGATACACCCCTGGGTATTTAAACCAGACTTTAGTCTCGGAACTCCCGAACCTTTACGTTCTAGGCATAAGCCGTTCGAACTCTAGTTTTCACCGTCCCAGTTGGTCTTCTAGGAACTCACCGCAAAAACAAGCAGGTGGCTTTACCAGACCACCGAAAGTCGTTCGGGCACGACAAACACCAAAGGAATTGCACCTTTAGAGGATTTAAGGTCTCCTAGACCGTGATACAAAAAAAGGTGTATGCATGACAATGCATGTTGCATGGAATGCGTGACAACGCAAGTTTACTTGAAGTGCATGACAATGCATGAAAATTTGACACGCGGCGATGCGCGGCCTTAGATGCATGACAATGCAGATGAACTGAGAATGCATGAAGATGTATGATCTCGAGATGCGTAACAACGCGTGGCTTCTGAGATGCATGATAATGCGATCGAGTGGGCTTACGGTCTTGCTAGACCGCACGTGTTTTTGGTCCTTACCGGACCGTAGCGTGTTTTCGGTCCTACCGGACCCATTTTGGGGCAATGCATGAATTGAGATGTGGTGCACAAAACAGTGCGATGCGCAAGATCGCGCGATGGAATGCATGCCAAATGCAATGAGATGCGCAAAACAACGCGGTGCGTTCAGACAACGCGAATGAAGGTTTTGCACCTCCCAGGGATTTAAGGTCTCCTAGACCGTACGTGTTCAAGGTCTCGCCAGACCGCGCGTGTTTTTGGTCCCGCCGGACCGTGGCGTGTTTAAGGTCTCGCCAGACCGCGCGTGTGCGGTTTGAGATGTGATGCGCAAGACAGCGCGATGCAATGCATGCCAAATGCAATGATATGCGCAGAACAGCGCGATGCGAAATATGATGCACGTGACGGTGCAAATTGAAATGCGGTGCATGCGGGGCGACTTTTGAGTTTTGTAAAAGCCAAAAGGATACGAGAAGGATACACCTTGCACGAATTCGAGTGCCACGCGTAGAAGACACGATCCAGGCCAAAACGGAGGCCGGTTGAGCTCGAGAGGCACTGTTTTACACTGTTTTAAGCAATGAAGGCTCTGGACCACTCATATAACCCAAGGAAAGGTGTAGGAGGCTCAAAAACCACTGTGGGAGACCACCGTGTCCACCGGCCATCACAATTCATCATCGGCCGTCCATCGGCCATCAAACAGTTCCATCGGAACAATATATTGCCGACCGGCAAATAATGTGGCCGACCGGCAAAAAGTCCCTGTATCGGGGCAGTTTTGACTTCTTGCTTCGGGTCTTTTAAAATAGGGCTTCTAGCCCTATTTTTTTCATTCCTCCCTAGCCGAAATCTTTCCCCCTCTCTCTCTAGAGTGTTTTCCCCTCCCTATTTTGTCATTTTCTTCGCGTTCTACGCCCGTTTCGTTGTCGGATTCGCGATTTCCTTCGCATTTCGACGTTTTCAACCGATTGAAACTTCGTTTCGGTACACCCTTTGCTATTTCCACCTTTTTGGGGTTTGTTCCCTCACTTCTCTTGATTTCCGTGCCTTTTTCACATCCCGGCTTTTCGGCATTTTCCACCCTCCGGGGGTTGACTTTTTCGGTTGACTTTCCATATTCCATCCCGATTTTCATTTTCCGACCATTTTCCTCGTCATTTTGCCATGGCCGACGATATTCCACAGGGCGGGACTCCTCCGGATCACGAGATGGATCCCGGGGCCGAGCTCCTTCCTTTGAGCGTCCGCCCATTCGACCCGGCGACCTACCGGCCGGCGATTCATGTTCTGCCCCCCGACGGACTGCGCCAGTTTAGGAGTTTTGACAGGGCGCTGGATCCCGAGCTTCTACTACGTGAGCCTGCCTCTCACCTATCCTTCGGCGCTTCCGAGGTAACATTTTTTTCTCTATTTTATATTCTGCAATGTAGAACTTTTAAATGTCAACCGTCATAGCTGATTACATTCTTTAATTGCTTTAGCTCAGATGCTCTGATACACTGTGCATTGTAATTGATCGCAGACACACTTGCAACTGATATCTGTTTAAGACTGACACATGCACACACACTGCACTAGCCTTAATCACTCAAACACACGGCACATACCGTATTTCACTGCAAACTCACCAACACCCAGTATCTGCTTGAATCTAAAACACTTGCACACATGCTACATTTGCACTGAACCACGCAAACACGCTGACGCATCACACATTGTAGTTCACTGTAAACACACCGGCACCCGGTATCTGTTTGAATCTGAAAAACTTGCACGCATGCTAAATTTGCACTGATTTTGACTATTTCTTCAAAACTGTACTTTTTATATTACTTCGCAACTACTTGTTTGAAAACAGGGAGATTCCCATACCATCCGCGGGTATGGGAACACTGTCGCTCGTGATTGGTACGCCGAGCTACCCGATGCAGTTCGCACATCGTGGACCAGGTCGGCTTTGGCGCATTCTGCAGAGGACTCTCCAGACTCACTACATGCAGACCTCTCCTTGCCGCTCTGGTGGAGAGGTGGTGGGACACACCGATTCATTCCATTTCTCTACGACGGGGGACATGACGATGACTCCTATGATTTCTCGATGCTCACAGGCATCGGGGTAGGGTGATCCGATCCCCTTTGATACTGATATGGATGAGTGGGAGGCCGCTCAAATCTACTTGCTCGGCGAGCTGCCGCCTTTGGCGCGTCCCGGCTTCGTCGATATTCCTGGTTTGAGGTGCAGTTCAGGGTCCAGCCCACCCTTGTCGAGGCAGCCCCGATGACTCAGGAGGCCGTGGAGAGATACGCACGCGGCTTTCTCATGTTCCTGTTTGGGACGACCATTTTCGCCGACCGGGCGAACACCGTGCCTCTCTGCCTGCTCAGCGCATGGTGGACGTCAGGGATATCTTACATTACGACTGGGGTGGCGCCGCTCTGGCCACTCTCTACGGATATATGAGCTCAGCTTCCCGCGGCAGCGGACAGTTGCTCGGGGGCTACTGGCGTGTTTGGGAGGTACATTTCTTTTTCTACCTTTCATTTCTGTTCTATATTTTCTGTACTCTGTACACTGCACACACTGTAGTCTGCTTTATACTTGCTGTATACTGTACACACGGCACACACATACTCTGCTTTATACTTGTTGTATACTGTACACACATACTCTGCTTTACACTGACTGTACACTGCTCACACTGTACACTCTGCACAATACACTGCACAACACATGGCTCTGCTATTTCTGCTTTTATTCTATATTCTACTTTATCTAATAAATGCACTGGTATTTACCTTGCAGTTGTGGGTTTATGCCTACTTTCCTAGGCTTGCTCCCATACCCGACGCAGAGACCCATCTCGTTGTCCCGTTCTCGCGCCGCTTCGACGGGAGGTGCGTGCGGAGGCCCCGCGAGTCATTCATCTTCTTCCGCCGTTATTTCGACACCATCACCCCCGCAGAGGTTTGTTTTACTTGCAGTTCATTTAAGCTTTGTCTTTCCACTGCATGTTTCAATAACAATAGATAACAAACTGTATTTCATTTTCAGATCACCTGGCAGCCTTGGGCTCCTTTGCCAGCCGTGATGCGGGATTGGTTTGCCGGTGCTGATGAGACCTCGCGTTTCCGGATTCTGCTGGAGGGCCCAGTCTGTCGGGCTTGGTACCTGGGTGAGCGTTTCTTGCGTCAGACCCTGGGTTTACCGGAGTAGATAGTCTCGGTGCACCCTCCTGAGCATATGAGGGATACCGAGAGATTCACCGCCGAGCAGATGGCGAACTATACGATCGGCTGGGAGGCAGACGGCTTCAGAGGCGAGGGCGATTACTTGGAGTACGTCCGGACCTTCATCATGCGACCTCTAAGCAGCGGCCGTCGAGCGGAGAGAGAGAGACCTACGGTGCCAGCGGCTGGAGCGGGAGCAGGGGCTGGAGGGGGAGTGTCGAGGGGAGCTCGAGTCCGTGGTAGAGGCGGAGTTCAGCGAGGGCGGGGGACCGGCTGGCCCGCTCTACCCACTTCACTGACTTTCAGAGGGCAGGTTGGGGCGACCTACCAGATCCACTTCGCCCCTCCCCCGGCTGATCACGAGTTAGTCGGTGTCCCCGACTTGCCTCCGGTATGTATTACTGCATTCTTGTACAGTCATTTCATTTCAGTTTATTTAATATTCCACAGAATACTGATGTATCCGATATTTTTGCAGGCTTTCTCCGAGTACACCCGGCAGTCATTGGAGATGAATGCCTCCATGATGGGGATGCTACAGCGGACCTTCGACCTCCTAGCCCTTTACAGCATTCCGGTATGTTCTTTCTGACCACAGCCTCAAACCATACACAAACTGCTTTGCATAATCTGATGCACGACACAACACTGGATACCCAGCCCTCACGGCACCTGATACACTGTACTCACACACTGCATCCTGCACTGATTCACTGCTCACAGCATACATACATTGTACTCATATACTGTATTCTGCACTGATTCACTGCTCACGGCACTCACAGACTGTACTCATACACTGTATTCTATACTGATTCACTGCTCACGGCACTCACAGACTGTACTCATACACTGCGTTCTATACTGATTCACTGCTCACAGTATTCTGATGTATTCGCCTTTCATGCTTTTTCAGCCTCCCTTCCAGATTCCTCCGGTGGGTGGTGCTCCGGCTGGACCTCCCATTTCTACCCGGGATGGCAGAGTATATCCCCGCACCAGAGGGGGGCGCACTCATGTCGTGAGCAGCTCGCGGGCTCCAGTTCCAGATGACGAGTCTGAGGTAGAGACAGAGGCGGAGGCAGAGTCGTCGGAGGAGGAGACCGGTGATGGCTCGGACTCGGGCTTAGACGGTGATGCTCCTGGTGATGCTCCTGGACTTCTGCCCAGGAAGAGGGCGAGGACGGATCTCCAGGCGTGAGACCATTGATGCTGCTTCAGATTTTTGCTGCTTTTTCCTTCTTTTTGTACTTTTCTCTTTTTGGTTGGATTACCTTGTATTGCGGCAGGCAGGTTTTTGTTCCCAAAACTTTGTACTTGAAAAAGATTATATGAAATGAAACAAACTCTTTTTTGTTTAAAAGTTGTTATATTTGTGTATCTCATGCATTGCATCGCATTACATCATATCATATTACATCTCAACGTAAATGAAATTGGCCTGTTGTCTGAAAATTGAGCACTTGTATTGTAATAATCAGATGACCATCCAGCAAATAGCAAAACAACCCAAGCAAACCACTGCTTATCCTAAACACACAGTCCATACTCCACTGGGGACTAATTTGCATACAGCCCGTATTACAGTATTCGGTTCATTCTGCACACAGCAAACCCTGAACAAATAGCCCAATCTGACAAGACGGACCACAAAACTGAAACGGTTGAAGTTGAAACACGCTTGGATGTCCCAAATTTCCTTTTCTTCTCTTGCTTCGCATGAATGTAGAGAATGGCACAGCATTCTGAGCACAAACGATTAATCTTTGGAAAAGGGTTTCACAACCGGGGTATCGAGCCTACGACTAAACACAGCGGAGGGACTCAAGTGGAGAAAACAAAAGGCGCACGTCCTGAACACAATGAGACGCGCTCGGAAAAGACTCAAAACAAAAGTTGAGACCGACAAATCAAAAGACACGACACACAGACGTGTTTATGGAAACAAAAGACCTCGGATCTCAAGGAGCTAGTTTCTCCAGGTATTATTCCCACCCTTTCTGATTTGTGATTCTCACGTCGCTCGGCCCTCAGGCTCGGTTTTTCTCTCAAAACCCTCTTGCTCACTTCTCTCTCCACTTACACCTCTCTATTCTTTATTCTCTCATTTTTTATCCCTCCCCAGGGTGATTGATGGATGAATAGGAAGTTGCGGGTTCGTGCCCAACACCGTTAGCTCATGGCTATTTCTTCCGGTGGATAGAGTGCCCTTCTGGCAAGTATGTTGACGGCGGGGAAAAGACAGAAGACCTGACTCAACTGCACCCCTAGTTCATCGCTTTGACCATTTTTTTGTTTTCTTCTTAAAACAGTTTTGACCAAAATGCGAGTCGGATTAACACACTTGTTCGATTTTTGATTTGAAAATCATGCAAGTCAGGCTGTGAGCACTGAAATTTTTCTTTTCGGTCCAAGAAAAGGTCCGGTTTTTTGGAAAATGAAATAGTTTTCGAGAAAATAGTCAACTTTAGTAAAAATTTTCAAAAACTATTTTTTACAAGCAATCAATGCTCGACGAGCACAGAACTTACCCTAGAGACGCGCAACCTCGGATCGGAGGCAATGGAAAATTGCCCCTTGCTTAAAGGGGGGACATTGCAACGGAAAGTTGCCCCTGGTTTGGACGGCAACTCAGGGCAACTTATGGCAATGCATGGCAACGGAAAGTTTCCCCTTGTCTGGATGATGCAGCAGCATTTTTGTAGATGGTCTTTATCGATGACGACTGAACTCCAAAGGCGACGGTCTGAACCAATATATGGACACAGTCACTATAAGAGCAATGGTGGCTGGACTTCAGGATGAAGTTGCCTACGTATCCCAAACATGGGAATCAAGCCTACGTAGTTCACGGTTTGTTACAGCCGGATAGTCGGATGCAGAGGAAGCAAGGATGATCAAAACCATTACATGTACTGGGGCGCTATGAAAGCGTTGGGGGCTGGACTTCAAGATGAAGTTGCCTACGTATCCCGAACATGGGAATCAAGCCTTACGTAGTTCCAGTTAAGGTACACTCGGGTATTAACCTTCACTTTTAGGCTCTAACTTTTGCCAAGGCGCCCGTTTCGGGTTTTCGACCTTGCGAGCTTTGTTCTTTCTTTTCTCTTCAATTCTTTTCATTTCTTTTCTTTTTCATCTTTTCTTTTCATTTTCTTCATTCATTTTTTTTCTTTTCTTCTTTTTTTCATTCTTTGCATTTTTCTTTTTTCTTCTTTTTCTTCTTTTTCTTGCTCTAACTTTTGCCTGGGTCGCCCTTCCGGGTTTTCGGCCCAGCGAGCCTCTCAAGGGTAAAAGTGTAACAAGTCCATGCCAAATGGTTTTGAAATTGAAGCCCTCTGTATTCGGGAGAGTGACTACTGTGTTTATTTGTAGAAGAATCCATCACGGTTGCTTCACGAGCTTTTTCCAGTGAGATCTGACCTTCTTGATTTGATTTTGGTGCCTTTTGCTCGAGGGCAGCTTCGAATTGGGCCACACGGGCCTTTCATGGCACAGTTGAACATTTTGAACGGATTCCAGGTTTGAAACAGATAGGTGGAATCTTGAGGCTGAGAGCGATCCTAGGCTGCACAATCTCAAGAGCGATTCCACACAGTCTTCACAAAACCGCGCAAAACATTTTGTTTTTGAAAGTTTTTAAGAAAGCGACAAATCGCTCGCGCAGAAGATAGTGTGGAACCAGTCTGGATCGAACTAGGGTCCTTCTCAGTACTCACGCTGACAAGCATGATTTCATTCATTAAAAGCTTAGCATGCCTATCTTTCTCTCAAAAATGATCAAAGTTTTGCAAAACCCGAGGAATTGCTTCCTCTTCGTTTTTATTTTTATATCACCGCAGTGTTCAAAAAGGGTTTTCTGAAAAGCTTAGGTCATTGCAATAATTTTCAGGGCACAAGGGAGTAGGTAGAATGTACTGTCGTGCCATCCAACTTCTCTGGCACAGCTAGCTCAAATAGCAAAAAGTACGAAAACGAGATCGCCACAGCTGTTTCATTCAGATTTGTTGGTATAACTGGCTCCTCGGCAGAAACAGACTAAAAAAAAAAACGAAAACGACTAATTATAAGACAAAATGGTGTTTGAGGCAACAACCCCGAAATCACCTGGTATACTATACAAGGGGGACTGACTCACTACGTCAAGACAGACCTTTAAGCAAAAAGACTGACTCAAGACAAAGAGACAGACTCAAAACAAAAGACTGACTCGATACCCAAGCCAGAATTTACAAAACTAGTGTTCGCAGATGCTCAAAAATGCGTGCCAGACGCCACATCAAAATATACCAAGTGCCGCCCGCAGGTGGTTCACTTTCTGATTACGTACTTGCAGTATCAGTGTCCTCAAAGTCCAATAGCTGGGTGGTAACGGACTTGGCTGAGGTGGGCGGGAGGATAACCTCATTGTCAATCAAATCTTGCACCTCATGACGGAGGCGGAAACAGTTGTCGGTAGCATGGCCCGTCTGCTGGTGGTACGCGCAGTACTAAGCAGGGTCATGAGTAGCAGGGAGGTTTTTCGGGAGAGGCCAAGGCTCCAGGGGTTTAAGGTGTCCCCTCTCGGCAAGGATCTGAAGTGCCTTGGACAATGGCATGTAGAGAGCATGGAAGACTCTGCGCCCTCGGGGCAAGTATTTTGAAGTCTGAGCATTTTTGCTAGACGCACTAGCGAACGGGTCGGCAGGCACTGCCTTAACTTTTTGGTCCTTCCCGGGTGCAGGGCTGGGAGCAGAAGAAACTGTTTTGGCATGACGGGGCTTGTCCCGGTTCTCTGATTGGCTTGAACTACCCGCAGGTGGAGTGGGGAAAGCATCCTCCACGGCTTTTGTCGTAACTGCAGATATTTGTTGCTTGTTCATCCCCCCGGCTTTCAAAGCCTCGACTGCCCACAGCAGTTATTCGATAGGATCGGCATCTGCCTTCATTTTGCCTTTGTCTCTGGCCTCAGCTGATCTAGGATTTGGGTTGGTACGTTGTTGCCATAGCTGGAGGCCATCTCCGGTTGGCTGAGTTCAATCACGATCCGCCCCAACAGCGGGGGCTCCTGGGGTACAAAGCTTCCGGCATATGGTGCGGCTGGTGGCGAAGTAGACATTCCATAGGCGAGATCCGCCACGGATCTTTGAAGATCACCAATCATCCCCATCAGTTCAAATGTAGTAGGCTCGCGAGCCTGATATAGTTGAGGGGTCCAAACCGGGTGCGCAGCAGGCGACCTAGGTGGATGCGGCATATCAATATTGGTCTCACTTTGTGGGGTGATTCCTTGACCTAACGCGACTGTCATAACCACGATCTCTTCTGAATTCTGCGTCGTCATAGGTCTTGCCTCGGCAAGAGGGAACACTGACTATTCTCGACAGCGTATCTTTCACCCGGAACGCAATGCTCTCATTGCCTTTGAGGTAGACAAACTACTGAAGGCGCAGTTCATCCAAAATGTGGATTACCCCAGATGGTTGTCCAATGTAGTCCTGGTCCGCAAAAATAATGGTAAATGGCGACTCTAAGTCGACTACTCCGATCTTAATCGAGCTTTCCCCAAAGATAGTTATCCCCTTCTTTGGATAGATCTGTTGGTCGATGCCACTGTCGGACACCAGATGCTTAGTTTCATGGATGCCTTCTCCGGCTACAATCAAATTCTGATGCACCCTGCCGATTAGGAACACACCTCTTTCATCACAGACAGAGAAACTTGCCAGAGTAACTTACAACCGTCTGGTCAATGCTATTTTTCAACACCAGATAGGCCGGAACATGGAAGTCTACGTCGACGACATGCTAGTCAAGAGTAAACTCTCATCTGATCATTTGGCAGACTTGCGAGAAACTTTCGAAGCCTTATGCAAACATCAGATGAAGCTGAATCCGGAGAAGTGCGCCTTCGGCGTAAGATCTGGAAAATTCTTGGGCTTCATGGTTAGCCAACGGAGCATCGAGGCCAACCCCGAAAAGATCAAGGCCTTGATAGAAATGCGGTCTCCCAGAACGGTCAAGAAGGTTCAATGGCTCACAAGCAGAGTCGCCGCCCTCAACCACTTCATTTCTCGAGCAACAGACAAATGTCTCCCATTTTTTAAAGTCCTCCGACCGGCTTTTGAGTGGAACACCAAATATGAGAAAGCTTTTCAACAACTTAAGCAGTGCATGGCCAACCCCCCCTCCTCTCTCAAGCATTCCCAGGCGAAACTCTCTTTCTCTACTTAGCCGTATCAAACACTACAGTCAGCGCCGCCCTCATTAAGGAAGATAGCTCTATACAACGTCCAGTCTACTATATCAGCCGCGCTCTCAGGGGGACGGAACAAAATTATCCTTTGTTGGAGAAAATGGCCCTCGCCTTGGTCATAGCCTCAAGGCGCCTCCGGCCTTACTTCTAAGCTCACTCCATAGTGGTTCTCACTGACCAACCTTTGAAAAAAGTCATACAACAGCCAGAGTTGTCAGGCAGACTGATGCAATGGTCCGTCGAGCTCAGTCAATTTGAAATCTCTTATCGACCTCGAACGAAGATCAAAGGACAGGCCGTAGCCGATTTTATCTTGGAATTCACCAATCTCACACCGAACGTGCCCCCTCCGCCAACGCAATTCAACTACGAGGCAGAAGACCCCCATTCCTAGACCCTTCATGTTGATGGGTCATCCCGCAAAGAAGGAAGTGGGGCCGGTCTCATCCTCACCGCCCCCGAAGGCGAGTATTTCAAGTGCACCCTCCGCTTACTATTCGACGCGAGCAATAATGAAGCCGAATACGAGGCCTTGATAGCGGGTCTTCGTCTGGCCAGAGACATTGGTGTAAGCCATCTTCATGTGTTCAGTGATTCCCAACTGATCGTTAGGCAGATTACCGGGGAATTCGATGCAAAGGAAGACACGATGCGGGCCTACAGGGACATTGCACTCCCTCTTGTTCGCATTTTCAATACTTTCTAGATCAAACACATCCATAGGTCAAAAAACTCCAAGGCAGACGAAATGGCTCAATTAGCCTCGGCCGACCAGTCAGACCTCGACCACGACATTTGCATTTAATACCTGACCCATCCGGCTACTTCGCCAAATTAGCAAGAGGTTCACTTCCTCCAAAACGAACCTATCCCATGGGCTACAGACATCCTTCTATTTTTGACGCGAGGGGAGTTGCCAGATGATAAACAGCGGGCCACCAAAGTCAGAGCCCGGTCATCCAATTACATTCTCATCGACGGCCTACTGTACAAGCGGGGATTCTCACGCCCATACCTCAAGTGTCTCAGTCCTGCTCAAGGGATCTATGTGATGAGGGAAGTCCACGAAGGCATTTGTGGTAATCATTCGAGTGCAAGGTCTCTGGCCCACAAAATCTTCCGCACCAGTTACTTCTGGCCTAGTCTCAATCAGGACACCGCCGAATTTGTGCTCAAGGTTGATAAATGCCAGCGCTTTGCCAACATCCCCCATGGTCCACCAACAGAACTCATTACACTCAGCAGTCCTTACCCCTTCACCAAGTGAGGCATTGACTTGGTCAGTCCTCTGCCCACTGGAAGGGGCCAAACCAGGTTTGCCGTGGTTGCCATTGACTACTTCACCAAATGGGTAGAAGCCGAACCCCTCTCTACAATCACTAAGCGAAACACCACTAGATTCATCTGGCAGTCGATCGTGTGCCGATTTGGAATCCCCCAAAACATTGTTTCTGACAATGGCAAACAATTCAACAATGCCAAGTTCAGGAAATTTTGTGCAGAACTCTACATCAGGCCATGTTTCTCTTCCTCAGGGCAAGCTAATGGGCAAGTCGAAGTCACCAATCGCTTCCTTCTGAAGATGATCAAAACTAAGCTAGAAGCCACTAAAGGGCTTTAGGCTGAGGAACTACCGAACGTGCTCTGGGCTTATCGGATGACCGCCCGAACCCCTACTAGGGAGACCCCTTTCCGCCTAACATACGGTGCTGAGGCCGTCATCCTAGTGGAAATCGGTCTTCCGAACCTCCGGGTTTTACACCTGAATCCAGAACTAAACGAAGAGTTGCGTCGGACTGATTTGAACCTAATTAAAAAACTCCGAGAGACAACTGCTGTCAAACGAGCATCATATTAGTAGAAAATGAGAACACATTATAACCGCAAGGTCTAACCTCGAGAGTTCACTGTGGGCGACCTAGTCTTGCGCGAAGCAACCCTTGCCACTAAAAATCCGACCGAGGGCAAGCTAAAAGCCAAATGGGAAGGACCCTATGTTTTCAAAGCCAGACCCCGCCCGGGCACTTACCATCTCCAAGATATGGAAGGCAAAGACCTCCCTCATCCATGGAATGCCGAGCATTTAAAGTGTTACTTCCAATGAAATAGCGTCTCTTGTTTTTGTATTTTTCAATTGTTGTATGTGCTCTTTTCCTGATCTGCACACTTCTTCATTTATGCCCTTTCTATACATAGTGTAAACTTGTGATCAACAGGTTGTGCCTTAAATAACAACAATCTGGCATCTCCATTATCTGTGTTGCATTTCAATGACAACTTTTTGACCGAGCCTCAGCCAGGCTGAGCATGAAGAACTCAGCCCGACTGAGATAGCTAAAGCCTCAGCCCGACTGAGCCTTTCAAGCCTCAGCCAGACTGAGCATGAAGAACTCAGCCCGACTGAGATTACTAAAGTCTCAGCCCGACTGAGCTTTTCAAGCCTCAGCCAGATTGAGCATGGAGAACTCAGTCTGACTGAGATAACTAAAGCCTCAGCCCAACTGAGCCCTTTAAGCCTCAGCCAGACTGAGCATGACGAACTCAGCCAGACTGAGATAAGTAAAGCCTTAGCCCGACTGAGCCCTTCAAGCCTCAGCCAAACTAAGCATGAAGAACTCAGCCAGACTGAGATAACTAAAGCCTCAGCCAGACTGAGCATGGAGAACTCAGTCCGACTGAGATAACTAAAGCCTCAGCTCGATTGAGTCCTTCAAGCCTCAGCCAGACTGAGTATGACGAACTTAGTCAGACTGAGATAACTAAAGCCTCAGCCTGACTGAGCATGAAGAACTCAGCCAGACTGAGATAACTAAAGCCTCAGCCCAACTAAGCCCTTCAAGCCTTAGCTAGACTGAGCATGAAGAACTCATCCAGACCAAGTATGCAATTACAATCAGTCGCTGCCAGACTTGGTTAAAATCAGTCCATAATTATCCATTTTTACTGATTCTTACTATTTATACAAGATAGCTTGCTTCTCTATTTTTACCAAATTTATCAAATTTCACATTCCAAAATTTTTCTTACTCATTTTTGTCCAATTCTACTCAGCCATTTTTTTCCATTAAAACTTTACAAATCCAAAGCAATAACAACAATAACAACAATACAAGAACTCGTCGTTTTATTAACACACTTGCACTTTTATACAATTCATTACAAAAATTACATGCACAAAAAACAAAACAAAATTTTTTTTTACCACGATTAATTGCCCTCGCTGGATGCAAGATCTTTCTCTTCAATCCCCTCATCCAAGGGAGTCTGGGCAACGTCGTCTTCCCCTACCTTCACGCGACTGAAGTCCACATCTGGAAACAGCTCTTGTGCCTTGTACTTGAAGCTCATCCAGCTGCTGTCCCAGTATTGGCTCATCTCGTACTTGTAGAAGTCTGACCGCTGAAAGCTTTAGATCACTTCTTCTTCACTCCTACCTTCAGCAGCCACCCCCGACGGCCCAGAACCCCTTTCCCCCTCCTTCGACAAGCTCCACGCGACCGTGGCGTTAATGGCCATCTAGAATTCGGCGAACCCCTTAAATTGCTACACAGCAACCACATATAAATCGGGGTACGCCGCCCTCTCAGATGCCAATTTGGCCCTCTCTTCTGCCAAGGTCTTCTCCAAGTCTGCAATTCACCCATCTGCTTCTTAATTCTCTTTAATCACCTGGTCCCACAGCTCTTCGTTGTTAACCAAGGCTTCCTTCAACATTTCCTTGGTGGTGGTGCAGGCCTCTTGGATTTTGTCTACCTTCTTCTGCTCGCCCGCCAACTCAAACTCCAGCGATACTGCCTTATGGCACACCACTTCCAGCTCTAATTTGATTTGGGCGAGCTTGGCAGCAGCACGATCTGCTAAGTAGTTCTTCACCACCGCCAGTACCTCCATCTTCTTTGCCCTCTGAGCATACTCCAACTCCTTAGCACACGCACTCCACGCAACTTTCCTCCAGCCCGCTGTCTCCGCCCTTAAATTTTGCAGCTGCGTCTTCACCCCTTCTAGCTGGGCCCTTAGCAGCTCTCCTTCCATCCTCACGCACGCTACCTTATTCATCAGGGCAGCTGCCAGGGTCGTTGCCTCCATTTGCGCTGAGCAGAACCCTCTCAGGAGGTCAGCCTCTATTAATCGCGCCATCGATCGCACGGCCGCATCCTCCACTACTCCAATGAAATGGTTGGCAGCGACCCTAGCTTCCCCTCTTTCTTCTACCGACTGACCTGCCAGCGCGCACGCGTGATACATGGCGGTCTTCAACGCGGCACTCGTCTCTGGTTTGCTAACCCCAGCTTTCCCTTCACTAGGAGTGGGGGATACTTCTGGTGCAGGCCCCACCATCGTCACCACTTGGGCACTTGAGCCTATGTCTTCTTTCAGCACTTGGGCCCATGTCTTTTTACACCACTTGGGCATTCTCCCTTTCTTGAGTTTCCTCCGCCCTCCCCTCTTTCATCTTCTTTAAAACAGGGGCGCCTTTACTCCCCTCTACTGCCGTCCTCTTTTTCTTCGTCTTCTTTAACACCGCCTCCACCTCCTGTTTGCCCCTCTTCTTCAGTGGATCTACTGGGCGTGGCAGTGGGGCAAAGTCAGTTAGGTCTTTGTCCCCCAACAGTTTGGGCCGTGGTCGGACCCGCTTCCTCATCACCAGTTTAGGCGCAGGCCCCAACTGTGTTTCCTTATACCTGTCCTCCTTAGCGAATGCTCTCCGCTCTTCCGCCTTCCTCCTTGCCTCAAATTCCTCTCGCGCAGGATCCTCCTCCGTCGGCTACGGCCCCAGGCTCAAGGCAAACAGGGTTGAAGGTCGGATAAGGTCGTCCCACTTCGCACCCTCCTTTTCCCTCCACTCATTCACCCGTTTCACCTTGTTCTCAGCCTCCGCGTTTAGCTTTGGCTCCACTGACTTCGTGGGGATTTTTGACGTTGTGCGAGCCCCCCTCCCACCGTTCGCCGATACATAGAACCATCCTGGTCTCCACCCCTTCACCGAAGATGGTAAGCCTACCACTAGACCTCGGCCCGCCACCGCCTGTAAGGTCACCCACATTTCTTGTTGGCCGGAGGCCTTGTAGCAAGAGAAAAATTCCTCCATTGTCATAGTCGCCCCCCCGGTCGCTTGTGGCCATGCGATCGCGCAGGCCATTAGTATTTTCCAAGCGTTGGGCATCAACTGCCCTGGCGCCACCTCCATCTGGTTCAGTACGTCCACTACTATTTGGAGAAGTGGCAGCCTCAGCCCCCCCTCGCAACACCTCCTCATACAACGTAAATTCTGACGGTCATGCATTCGACGCCCTCTCCTTAAACGTGGGCAACCTCAACTCTATCTCCGCCTGAATTTGGTACTTCCTTCGTACCTCCTCCAACTCCTTCATCGTGAACGTAGACTTGTCGGCCTTGGTGTGCCAGTGGTCTGGTTCCACTTGGCTAATTGGTCTAGCGGCTACGATCATCGTCGTCGGGCAAGCCCACGCCGCTTACCCAGCCCCTCTCTCCTCCTTCATCTCTGCTCTGTATTGTTCAGCCAACTCCATTGTGTCGTCCTCTCCCAATGCCTCTCGCCTCATGGCTGGCACTTCATCTCGAGCTATCCCTCCTACGTGTCTGCGTATCACTTCCGACGCTGGCACAAGGAAGTTCGCAAAGTGTTGCAGAGGTGTGTCACACGAAACAAATGAGTTCAAGTCTAGGATGTATTGGTTTTTCATGAAAAGATAAGTAAAACGAATAACTCCAAATGCCCACGGTTTGCCTATATTCCAAGGACCAAGATTAAATTTCGCCAGTTTGAAAAATTTCGAAAGCTTCTGCCCTTGTCTTTTCCACGCCCTATATTAATCCTACCCCTTCGTTTCCTGCCAACACATCACCTCCCTTATTACGGGATCATGCCACGTGTACGACCACGATTCACTACCCTTTTCCCCTTCTCTGTCTATTCCACTTCACATCACCACGTGCCCCGCCGCCCCTCGAGCCCCGTGCGCCACCACTTTCTTCCTTAGCCCGCTTTACGATCGGCCCTCTTCTTGCTCAGTGACCCTTTACGGTCGGCCCCCCTCTCAGTCGGTCTTCTCGCCCGGTAACCCTTTGCGGTCAGCCTTCTTCACAATCGGTCTTCCTCCCAGCCAGTCGGTTTTCTCGCTTGGAAACCCTTTGTGGTCGGCCCTCCTCACAGTCGGTCTTCTCGTTCGGTCCCTTTTTGCTGGCGGCCTCCTATTGGTCGGTCTTACCCCTCGATTCCCCTTTCCGGTCGGCCCTCCTCTCGATCGGCCTTCTTTCCCGGTCGCCCTTCGTCATCGGCCTTCTCTCACTTGGCCACCCACAATCCCTGTCTTCTTCCTTATTCCCTTCGTTGGACTGAAGCTACACTTGGAAATGGGGGACTACTGACATAGGTGGGCCCATAGAGGTTTTTGGCCCACCACTTAGAGCCCAACACACGGTTCAAACACTAAAGCCCAATATTACTGGAACCCAACGTTACACCAAGAACCAATGGCATCTAAACACTTGCCAAGAGGAGAACCAGCCACGTGAGCAGACAAAGATCCTGCAGAGTTATTGCACCACACATCAACCATTAATGAAGCCCCCGCAGCATTAAATGCGATAATCCCTTCACGTCGGAACAGGCAGCCTCACCATGAACAAGGCAAGCTAGAGCGTAGACTTTCGGCCAACGTGACAGGTCGAAGTGGACAAGGAAATGATGAATGAAGAATATAAGAAGGCTTCCAAGACACAAAAGGTTAGGTGCCCTACCGTTATTCTTCTATAATTCGCTATAAACTCCTCTTCTCTTCTAACTTGACCGTCGGAGGGTCCACTGGAGGACTTCTGTTCCTCGCTGGGTTTTTTTGCAGGTACTCCGGTGGGTTCAGTGACCAGGGAACGACGTTGGAAATGTGGGCCTGCGATTAGCAGCACTATCAGTTTTCAAAACTCAATTTGTGTTATTTATCAAGAAAAAAAGAAAAGAGAATGGCTCTGCTATCTCACTTAGACATGCTAAAAAAAATAAAAATAAAAAATAGATAGAAATGATTTGAAAAGAAAAAATAAAATTAATAACAGCAACAGTACAAATAAAAATTAAAATTAGGGCATTGATAATTTGGAATAACCTCGTACATCCTAATGTAACAGCCAACACATGTGTTTGTAGTTGGATTGCAATCGAAAAATTTCTAATTTGTTATTAGATTAACGGATTGAAAAAAATTAATTCATATTTGTCTATCGAATTGACGGATACACATTGAGTTGATTGATTGGTAAATTAGTAAATAGATGTGAATCGATTGACAATTTAAACTTTTATAAATTTTAAACATAATACAACAATTTGTCAACATTTTTTTTTGAATAACAATCTAATTTAACATAATCAAAATATTACCAAGTAAATTGTTAAATACCAATAATAAATATATAAGAAAACCATGCATTATCAAAACTATTTCATAACTGTTTTTTATTCAAAAACTATTTAATTTGATTTTAAAAAAATTTAACAAAATTAAACCTTATATTTTCTACATAAAAATATCAAATATCAACCATTACCATCTAATAAAAGAATTTTCAAATTGAAAACAAGTTAAAAACACAACAAAATGTTTAAACTCTTTTTCAATTGAAACAAAAATAGAATATCTAAACAAATTGAAAATCTAAAATCTTACAAATTACTAGGGGTGCTCGCGGTTTGATGGTTCGGTTGCGGCAAAAAAAAAAACTCAAATCCACCATCCATCCAAAATTAGATAGATTAAAAAAGGGAGACTTATTTATAAGTCCTATTTCGGACACTTATGCTATGTTAAGTCCTGTGCAATTTCTTATAGAGTCTCAAGTCCTATTTAGATAGGAATGTATTTCACAAGATCCTATAAGCTGTAAATAAATGGTATTAATATACTATTATCTATACTATATATTAAGCAAAAGGGGATTTTTAACCCCCAAGACCTGTAAGAACTTCAATATCCCAATCTGAATTTTCTAAATTTTTTTATTTTTTAAAAAAAAAACTCAACATTTATTGATTTGGTCAAAATCCCCTGATCAGCATTTATTAACTTTTTTAATCCACATGTCTGCATTTATTGATTTGGTCAAAATCTCCTAATCAGCATTTAAAATCCCCTCATACAAATAATTATAGATACAATCCGTGTATAGTTATTGCAGTACCCTTTTCAACTTCTCTCATATACTATGGTTAGTGATAAGATTGTTAAATTATTTTCATAAAAAATCTTAAAAAATATAATTTATATATTAAAAAAAATCTAAAACAAATATAAATATCTATAATTATCCCGTGCATAGCACGGGTGATAGGCTAGTACACTATAATGGCAAAACCATATATAAGAAATTAAATGTTACCATAGAAAGTAACATTTTCACATTCAATTAAAAAAATCAAAAACCTAGTAAGTTTGCGAAACGTAACGTAACACATTACGTTACGTTTATGTAGGTGTCCCGTTACGTTTATGTAGATGTCACGTTACGTTACGTTTATGTAGGTGTCACGTTACGTTACGTTTATGTAATGTCTCATTTGATATGGTCACGTTACGTTACGTTTATGTAGGTGTCACGTTACGTTTCGCAAACTTAATCTATGGTAACATTCAATTTCCTATATATAGTTTTACCATTATTTATGATATTAACAACTAATATTGAGGGTAAATGTGTTAACAAATTTCACACAAGACTTATGGGAACATAAGTTTTTTAGTAGGACCATATGTAGCATCCCTAATAAGACTTATAAATAATTTTCCCTTAAAAAAAATTAATTTGTAATCATTTACTTGTTATCACATATCCATTCAAAATATGACCTATCAATTCGGTTTGATATTAAGACCGATCCAAATATCAGTTGACCACCCTAGTATCCCCAATAAAAATAAGGAAAATTATAGGAGGAAGCCGGAGATCTGTTCGAACAAATCAAATCAGTCAACACTCGTCTCACTGAGTTCTTCTCTCCAACCCGGTTGGACCATTTTGTCTCCAAATTAGGGTTTTGTCTCCTCCGATTCAAATATTTTTTCTACCGCTAAACCCAATTGTTGATTGATCAAATGTTCATATAATACATTAATTTTTTCTGTACATCTTTTGACCTGAATTGGATTGTAACATCTAGGGTTTGTTACTAATTTTTTTTTTTTAATTTTAAATGGCGATTCGTGAACGTTTCAATTAAGTTTGTAAAGTAATTTAAAAATTGATGAGCCAGCCGGAGGAGCTTTGAAGTTGTGATTCATTTGCATTAATGGCGTCAGCTCAGGTTTTGCCTAATTTGGCTAAGAAGCAAGAGCATTTGGATGCTGAAAAGCGACGAGTATGGCTTGTTCTCCAAATTTGATCGTTTCCATTTATATACTGAAATTGTTCAAATAGATTATTTGTTTAGATTGTCAAAGTTTTGTTTTTTGTGACGAAAGTGGGTAACAACTTTTATCTAAATTTGTGGGCGGTTTGCTTAATGAGAAATGTGGGTTGGTTTTGAAAATTAATTAGCAATTATTTACTGGATATGGCATGTTTATTAATTAAATTAGCAATTCTATGGGCATTTTTGAAATCAAAATTGAGTGACAATGCTTCAAAAAGCGATTTGTGTGGATATTTTTGTAGTGTATTGTTGGACAACTGGAGAACCCA
The DNA here is from genome assembly GCA_030407325.1 of Camellia japonica. Lineage (NCBI taxonomy): Eukaryota > Viridiplantae > Streptophyta > Magnoliopsida > Ericales > Theaceae > Camellia > Camellia japonica. The sequence continues at coordinate 27,573,532 of JAPPVO010000036.1, read as the reverse complement.
TATGGTTGATTAGGTATTTATGCTTTGTGGGCCTTTTGAGAACTTACTATTGTTAGTACTTTCACCATTGAGTACATTTTGCTAACTATACAATATAATGAATTTTTTAGTCCATATAATGAATTTTTCAAACGACATGCTAACATTGACGCCCACTGAGCAAGGTTACTCCATATAAACCTGCGTATGGAGATCACCATATAAAAAGAGGATAAATGGACATATGAAACAAAATTAGAGATAGGATGCAAAGTACAAGTTCTCTTACCCTTCAAACAGCAATGGGAAGATCTAAATCATGTGATGGAGAATCCAACGGAATCTCTCTCTCTCTCTCTCTCTCTCTCTCTCTCACACACACCTAGCCAACTCGGGAACGCCAACTTAATTCCTGCCAGCATAGTTCACATAAGGATCCATCCAATGAGCTGACTCAACCTCTATTCTCTACACCCTCTAAACTTAAACTCTAAGGAAACTCCAATTAGGATTTCACACCAATGAGTAAAAAAGCTAGCCACGTATGAGGGAATCAAAGCAACAAAACACAATAAGCCATACTTGCAGAAAATCAAAATAAATTCTCAAATTTTGTAGACTAGTGTAATTATTTAAAAATAAATAAATAAATAAATAACAAAAAATTACAAGCATACAAGCAAGGTTTTAAATATCGCCTGCTACGTATTGTATTAGCCGTCATGTATTCAAATTTTGGACTTCCAATACCATTATTCATCAATATATTAGCCGAAATGACTCTTATCGCCAAACACCGATACATATCCTGATTTTTTTTTTTTTTTTTTGATAAATAAACCAATTTTATTAAAAGCATCAAGACGATGCAAAGAATACAAAAACTAGTCTAACGACTAGAAGCAGCCTAAACTGAAACTGCACAAAACATCAAGGCAAAAGCAAGCAAAAGAACTATGAAGACAAGTGCTCTACAAAATCAACAAAAGATAAAACAGCCGAGTCCACAGTCAGCATTAGCCAACAATGCAACACGAGGAGCAAATGCCGCTCCAACCAAACCGCCGAACGCATCTCCCCAAAAATACCCGTCGATTACACTCCAACCACACTAGCCACATAAGATAATGGTCAACCAAGTTCCAAGCTTTCCGCTTTCTCTTCCCAACCCTCTCCCCAACCCAGCTTTGTAACACAGCCCTTACAGTCTCTGGTTGAACCCAAGCCAAACCGAAGAGAGCTACTATAGACATCCCAAGGCGTGAAGCAACCGGACAGCAAATAAGCAAATGGTCCACTGCCTCCACAGCTCCACAACACATGCAACACTAATTGACCAAAATTTGCCCACGACGACTCAAATTATCAATCGTCAGAATACGGCCTAATGCAGCTGTCCACACAAAGAAAGCAATTTTAGACGAACAACCCACCACCCAAACACTCTTCCAAGGGAAAGGACACCTCATCCCTCCCTGTAAGCCGATGGTAAAAAGAAGATACAGAAAAAAAAAAAAAAAAAAAAAAAAAAAAAAAAAAAAAACCTTTGGACTTCGGGCAGTCCCACCTCATAAAATCCTTTCCAACCTCTCTAAATCGAAGCCCATACAAAAAACCCAACAGTCCAACACTTGTCTCATCCTCTAATCCTGCACTTCACGACGTAGAACTATATTCCACACGACCACCTAGCCTTGTATCTGGGTATAAGAATCCACTGTCGCCTCCCGGTCAGTCGCAATCCGAAAAAGCAACGGGAACATCACCGCCAATGGCAACTCCGCACACCACCTATCCCTCCAAAACCGAACCCGGGCCCCCACCCCAACCAAAAAACTCACATTCTTCCAAAACTCCTCTCATCCCAACCAAATTCCTTTCCATAAATTGCGGCCATGCGAATGGCAAAACCCCTCCGTACTCCAATCCCCCCATCCCAATCCATATTTAGCCCCAACCACCTTCCTCCACAACCGCTCCCTCTCTACCTCAAACCGCCATAACCACTTCCCCAAAAGAGCCAAATTAAATGAAACCAAACTCCGGATCCCCAAACCCCCCATCACCTTAAGAGAACAAATCTGATCCCAGGCTACGAGATGATAATGGAAGGATTCTGACCCTCCTCCCCATAAGAAATCAATCTGTAACTTCTCCAACCTCCAAGCAACAGACACAGGAATGACATGTACTGACATGAAATAAGTCGGTATACTTGAGAGGACGCTGTTGATCAGTGTAACGCGCCCCCCTTTCGATAGATATTGTTGCTTCCACCTTGCCAAACGACGCTACACCCTATCCACCACCCTATCCCATACCCTTGGTGCCTTAAAAGAAGCCCCCAAAGATAACCCCAAATAAGTTGTGGGTAAAGCCACTATCTTACATCCCAAAATTGCAGCCAGGATGGAAATACGTGCCATGGTCCCAACTGGAATCAACTCAGACTTCCCCAAATTCACCCTGCCAAATTCACACTGCACCCTGATTTTGTTATTTAAAACCATGCATATAAGTAAAGCAAACCACTTCACAAAATGCTACTAAATGGACCTTAACAATAAGGGAAAAAAACAGCAGTAAACTCCACTGGCTATAAACCAAGCCAAAAAATAAAATAAAAAATTCAATTCCTGAAAATAATCCCCAACTAGGTATTAACAATATCCTGCATAATTGTAAGCTCTGTGGAACACCAAATGAAACACAGCAACAAAAATCAGCAAAACCCTAAATGGGTATGCATGCAATAGCAAATTAAAACCCAACATTCAAATCTCTAGGGCCAAACTGACATAAAGCCCCAAATTAAAACCCAATAACTCTCTAGAACAAAAGTGACCCCCAAATTAGGCACACACCACACGAAAACCCAATTGTCAAACCCTCTCTAAATCGAAAACACAGTGAGCCTTATAAATTAAAGCACAAAACCCAACTGTAAAAAAAGTAAAATACAATAAAAATCATTTTGGGTGTGTTTGGTAACGTTTACGTTTCCAGTTTATATTTACAAAAATTTTATAAACTGGTTTTTGTTTATTTTTTGAAAAACATAAACTACAAACGCGTTTGGTAATTGACAAAATATTTAAAAAAATTTAAAAATATAAAAAAGAGTGAGAAATGGCAAGTGGTGACGGAAGACGGTGGTGGAAAGTGGTGACGGTGGGTGGTGGGTAGCTGGTGGTGGTGGTCGGTGGGTGGGTGACGGTGGCAGGTGGTGGGTGGTGGTGGGTGGTGGCGGCAGGTGGGTGGCGGATGGTGGGTGGTGGCGGGTGGGTGGTGGGTGACGGTGGCGGTGGTGGGTGGGAGCGCGTGGGTGGTGGTGGTGGTGGTGGTGGTTGTGGTGGTGGTAGTGCGCGGGTGTTGGGTGGTGGTGGCAAGTGGGTGGCGGATGGCCAGTGGTGGTGGGTGGTGGCGGGTAGGTGGTGGTGGTGGGAGGTGGGTGGATGACAGTGGCTGGTGGTAGCGAGTGGGTGGTGGCGGTGGTGGGTGGTGGGTAGTGGTGGCATGTGGATGACGGGTGGGTGGTGGGTTATAGTGGTGGTGGTGGTGGTGGTGGTGGGTGGTGGTAGCGAGTGGGTAGCAGGTGGCTGGTGGTGGCGGGTGGTGAATGGTGGTGGCAGGTGGGTGATGAGTGGTGGTGGCTGGCGGTGGATGGTAGTGGCTGGTGGTGGCGGGTGGATGGCAGGTGGGTGGTGGTGGCAAGGGGTGGGTGGTGAGTGGTGGTGGCAGATGGTGGTGGAGGGTGGGTGGTGGTGGCGGAAGACGGTGGTGGAAAATGGTGGCGGGTGGTGGCGGCTAGTGTTGGGTGGTAAAAAAAAAAAAACTTAAAACTCAAAACGGAAATACATTTTTTGTGTTTTCATTTTTTGACCAAATTTATAAATTGAGACCACTGATTTATAAATAAAAAAATTTACCAAATAAATTTTTATTTGAGTTTTTTAAATTTTTATAAATATAAATAAAAAACTGAAAACTTAAGTGTTACCGAAAGACACTTCTAAAATCATCAGATACCAAAATTGACATTGTTAAGCGAAACCCAAATGAAGGCAAACCTTTCTTTTCCAGAGCCTATCGCTGGAAGAAACTCCGTAACATGTTCGTGAGGTAAGGAGTGATAGTGCCACGCTGGGTGCGTTGAGATGGCGCAGAAGCGTCCGGATCCTCTAGAGTAACTCTCTAGAGTGATCTCCTAAAGTGGATGATCGGACGGCTGAGATGATGCCTAGACAAAACGACGTCGTTTTGGTACCCAAAAAAAAAAAATTTCTGAATTTGCAGATCGATAGAGAGGTGATGGAAGAAGAAGCCATTGATGGGGTCTTCGAAGTTTTCTGGGAATAACAGTATTAGAGAAAGAACACAGCTTATATAGATTTCCATGATGAAATTGTTAATAAAATGGGTTTTAGGAAGAAAAATGGGAATAGGAAGAAAATAGATTTGAGAGAAAGACCCAAGGAAAATTTTTCTCTGCAATTTTTTTACAGATTGATCCACAATTTTTTTTGCCGAAACCCGCGTCGCCCGAATCTATTCTTCAAGAAGCTTCAAGGAGAATGGGTGGATTTGCAGAGAATATGAGAAAATGGATTTGAGAGATGAAGAATAAAATGGGTTTAGGAAGAAATAGATTTGAGAGATGAAGAAGAAATGAGTTTTGAGATTTGCAGAAATTTGAGAGATGGTTTTGAGGAAATGTGAATGGTGTGAATAGAATTTTGAAAATGGGTGAATAGGAATGGGTTTAAGATTTGCAGAGATTTTTAGAGATTGGGGTGTAGCGTTGGGCGGCCGCTCCTCTTTCTTCTTCCTCAGCTCTCTCCTCCTCCTCTCTCCTCTCGATCTGCAATGCAAACTATAAATTTTTTTTTTTTTTTTTGGTTTTGGCTCACCAAAACAATCTCAGCCACTAATTTTATTAATGGGACACGCATCGCTCCTTAAAGAATCACTCTAGAGGATCACTCTAGAGAGTTACTCTAGAGGATCCGGACGCGGCGCAGAATCATGGTCATGATATTTGAGCCAAACACGATCAGAGGGTCCTGACGCAGAGCCTCCTCTATTTTCAGTTCTCTAGAAGGCTCTCTTTTCCTATTCTTTCTCTTCTTCCCCGTCGTCTAAATCACTTCCCCTCTCCGATCAACATCATCTCCATCATCATTCGACACTTCAATCTCCACAACTGGGTTCTTCTTCTTCGAGTTCCCTTGTTCGAATTCTCTATTATTAGAAGGTTCAGCCATTGCAGCGACGCACCCCACCAAATACGAAAGCGACATATATGTACACTATATGTGTGTCTGTCTGTATATGAATAGAGACAGATTGGGGATGTTGTTTGTTCCGTTAATGGAGAGTGAGACAGAGTAGTGTGAAGTGAAGTTCTTGTACACATTCATCAGATGATCAGATGATATTATTTTGAAAAATAAAACTACAACAATGATTCATCCCCCTTTTCCCCCACTCCCTTTGACTCCCTCTCTCTCTCATTGGTCCCCTTTTCTCCTCCAAGCATTATTCATGAGCATTATTCATGTATTAATTAATTATATAATATAATTTAAGATATTTTTAGTATTTATAATTCGGTGGTGTTACATGTATCAATTAGTGTATACACTAGTATATTAATTAGTGTTATGATATTATTATTGACCACATTTATTATACAAGTTATAAATATCCAAAACTATATAAATGATATCACATCATCTATTAGTATATTAATGTACTAGCGTATGCCCGTGCCTGAAGGCACGGTATAAATAATATTGGTACACATATTTTACAAAAATCAATTAACATAAATTATTAATATTGGTATCACATCCTTTACAAAAAAATCAATTCAAAATGATAATAATTTCATTGTTATAGAAATCAATTATAATAAATCAGTTCAAGATATCGTAGAATGGCGGTTCGTTTAAGTTAAAATCTAATTTATCAAATTCATTACTAAAAGTTTAAATTAAAATATTAATTTGTATTTGAAATTTTTATTAAACTTTTTATAGAATTTCAACATCTAAAAAAGTCTAGTATTTAAAATACTCTCTCTCTCTCTGTAACGTCGCTCTTTCTCATTTTAATATTAGTATATTAATGATATCACATCATCTATTAGTATATTAATGTATACATTAATTGATACATATAACATTATTTTTTATAATTTGTATAATGAATGAAATCAATAATAATGTCATAATTAATATTGATACACTAATTAATATATTAATTAGTGCATATAACACATGACTAATGTTATATGCACTAATTAGTGCACTAATTAATCTACTAATTGATGATATGACACAATTTAAGATATTTTTAGTATTTAAAATTTATATAATAAGTGGAGTCAATAATAAAATCATAACTAATATTGATACACTAATTAATACATTAATTAATGCGTGTAGCACCACTTGTAACACATTGTTGAGATTTTGTGCACCGCAATTTTGATGACGTGTCTAAATCGGGATGGGCTAAGTTGGGAGGTGAGTTTGACGTGGCAGCATTGCAAAATTAATTAAGGTGTTATAAGACCATCTCTTATCCTTACTCAAATCTTTTATCAAATTTAAATTTAACAAAAATAATATTCTAAATTTTTTATCAAATTAGTACTAAATAAAGGAAGTCTTATTTGTTCATCAAATTAAATAAAATTTTAACTTTTTATCAAATCTTGCAAATGACTATTGATAGACAATTAAATAGATAACCAGCTGATCAATCGGGTGGACGACCGACCTCACAACCGGATAGACAATCGGATTGGAGAAAATTTGAACAAAATTTACACTAGACTGGATGACCACCCAACCATCCTCTCAATCATCCTCCCAATCAACCAATTGTTTAATGAAAATTAAAAATTTAACGTTACAACGCTTGGTATCAGATAAAAATTTTAACTTAAATTTGATGAAAAGAAAAAAAAGAAAAAAAAAAGTGCAGGCATTAGATATGCTCTAAAAAGTCAGATCCCTGCTGTTGAGATTTGGGCTATAATGTATTGTTTAGACTAGTGTGATTTACATCAGTTGTATTTCGATAATTTAAATCGTTTATTTTATATAATTATTTATTTATATTATTTATATAAAAAATTTAAATTGATATAATAGTCGTAACATATTCAATTTATTTTGTTTATCACAAAAAAAAAAAAAATGATAAATTGAACTCCATAAAAAAGTTATAGAGCTCAAATCATCAAACTAGTACTCATGGTGGAACTCACAGACCGAACAGATTGGAGAGAATCACAGCCCTTATAAAAAGAGTTCTATTGACCAGCAAAAAAATACAAAATATTTATAATATTAATATATTCTTTACATATACCAAAACACTCCACACCTTTTTATATATTTCAATATACTTTTTAAATAATTTTTTAACATTAATAACAGTCCTGTATACTTTTTAAACATTTTTCTTATTAAAATATAATAAATCTTATAAATTTAATATGATTACATTGATTTTTATTTTAACAATGTTAGACAATCGAATGTGACACAAAAAATAATAAATATTTTAGTATCAAAAGATATTTTTTTTTAGTAATATCACTATGGAATTACTATAAAAAATAAATAAATACGCTAAATATGGTGTAAATTAAATTTTTAAAAAAAAAAACTGAATATAATTATGTTAAATTTATAAAACTTAATAATGTGTTTTTTTTAATTTTAAAAAACTGTTTTATTTATTTATTTATTTATAAATAACTGTTTATATATATATATATATATATATATTAAATTACAGCGCCACATTACTTGAATCTAAAACCTCATCCCCTTCTCATATAAATACCACTTAGGCAATTTTATAGTTACACAACCCTCCTTGTTAATCACCAATTATTATTAGATACAAATTGATAATGTTATCAAAATTTTAAATTAAAATACTGAATTTACCCTTGCATTACAAAATTATCGAGTCAATGAGATTCTTTTAATCAAATATCAAAAACCACACAAACTCCAGCAAACAATTTGCAAGACATAAATTTGTATCATCTTACAAAAAAAATTGATCTTTGATCTATGAAAAAAAAAAAATGGAGAGGAGAGTCATCAATCTAGTTCCCTCTTCTATTTCTGTTTTGATTAGTTTGTAGTGTTGATATGAACCCCCATATCTGGTTTGCAGTCTGATTTGCCTGTTGTGTGTGAGCATCTCAAAACTCTATTGATGGAGAAAAGTTCTTTGGTGTATGTGTATATTCTTTAATATGTTTCATCTTTTTGAAAATCTCTCTCTATTGGATTTTATACACTTGTCTTGTATACTTGTCAAGATTGAAGTTAATTGAATATCAAGAGCTATTTTATCTATCTGGGTTTTAGATTAGTCGTATTATCTATAAAAATGAAAATTTAAGAATCACAAAACTCTCAATTTCCCTCCAAAATTAAAAATTCTTACACAGGTGCATATAGTAGTCCAACTATCATGTATATCTATGAAGCACGGATACTCCAAAAATAGTGACGTATGAGTACCGGGTACTAACCGGGTGCGGGTGCGGGTATGCGTACCGGTACGGCGGTACGCGTACCGGGTACGGCAAAAGAGGGTTCGGTACGTTTGGCTCATTTGGGTACGGCGTGGGTACGTCCTAGGTACGCCATGGGTACGCCAGGGCCCTTTTTTTTTTTTTTTTTGCCCTTGCAGATCAGCAATTATTATTATTATTTTTTTAATTTTTTTTTGTACCCTTGCAGATAGTAATTTTGATATTTTTCTGTTGTCCTGTCTGTCTGTATGAATTGTATAAGCATATCATCAAATGATTTTGATGTTTTTAAAAAACAATTTGAACCAAAAAAAATAACAAGGTCTATAAAGGGTAGTTCTATGTATGACTATGCATTATGGCTTTGCTTCAGATCCTCCTAGAATTTCTTTATAAAATCTTTAATCATAACAAACTTTTAAAGTTTATGCACAAAATATTAAAAATTGATACTGTATTAGTTGATTAGTAGTAGTTGGGAATAATGCAATTTTATGTATTATGCAAATTGCAATTGACAACCTGCCCCAATTGAGAATTTTTTTTTCTTTACTGTTGGCAATTAACTTTAAATCTTTCTTTGGTTTCCTGTTATTTCTTTAGTCTCACCCTATAAAAATAGCAAATTGATGAGCAAAAAGAAAGATTTTAAAAATAAAATATGATTACAAATTCACAGTGCATAACATGTCAAAGTGAGAGATTTCACAAATATTATTTTTAATGCTTAATGGTTTTAAATTATAAGAAAATGAGTAGTATTTTTTTTAGTTTTGATATTTAATTTTAATTTGTATTTTGGATCCTTTAACCATAATTATATTTAAAAATAAAAAATAAAATATCGGCGTACCGCAGCCGTACCCATATCGTACTTTTTTTGAGTTTTGCCGAATCGGCATACCCATACCGTACTCGTACCCGCACCCGTGCTTCCTAGATGTATATTAATATAATTTATATAAACAATCAATTCTTTGACATTGTTAGCTTGGTGCCCAAGAATGGTTGTCTAACAACAACTATAAGTTGACCCAAGAACAAAGGGGCTCTCACATTGACACCTCAAAGATGGAGGAAGTGAAGCTATTGGGAGCATGGGCAAGTCCATTTAGTTGCAGAGTCATATGGGCTCTGAAACTAAAGGGCATACCTTACCAATATGTAGAAGAAGATCTTTCCAACAAAAGTCCTCTGCTTCTACAGTACAACCCAGTTCACAAGAAGATCCCAGTGTTTGTCCATGGTGGAAAACCAATTTGTGAGTCTATGGTTATCCTTGAATACATTGAAGAGACATGGCCACACAACCCCTTGCTGCCAAACAACCCATACGATAGGGCTAGCGCTCGATTTTGGGCTAAATTTGTTGAAGATAAGGTAAATATTTTCACCTTTTTTTATTTTTTTCAGTATTTTTAAGAAAGAAAAATAGTTAAAAAAAACTTTATATTGAATCTTTAACTCTCTATGAATCTATATATAATAAAACAAATCAGTTTTTGAAGAGTGTCTTATCTTATGTGGCATAGTTGAGGGTAAAGATTGAATAAATCTAAGGGTTATGAAAAATGTCCTATGTGGCATGCTTGAGGGTTTAAGATTGAACATGCCTTTGTATTCGTCTTTGATGATTTTTGTTTATTATGGTACTATAGGGTATTATAATTTGGACAATGTTTCGAACCTCCGGGGAAGAACATGAAAAGGCCAGGCAGGGTAGCTTGGAAATGCTGAGAACCATAGAAGAACATGCCCTTGGCGACAAGAAGTTCTTCGGTGGAGAGAGTGTTGGAATGGTGGACATAGCCTTGGGATGGATTGCTTACTGGTTGGAAGTCATAGAAGAGATAGTAGGTGTGAAGTTGCTAGAAGCAGAGTCATTCCCTCGCTTGCATTCATGGATAAAAAATTTCAAGGAAGTGTCTGAGATCAAAGAAAACCTTCCTGATCGTGACAAGATGTTTGTGTTTTTCAAGCATCTGAGGGAGTTTTTACTGTCATACTGACATCCCTATGAAAGAAAAACTTCCTACTTGCAACAAGAAGTTCGTGTTTTTCAAGCATCAATGGAAGATGTTACTGGTATCTCTATGACAGTTGTAGTAGTGTGATGTTGGTTTTTGGTCTATGTTAAATTTATCTGTTTGGTCAATGGCCTATGCTTCAGTTTGGTGAAGGGCTTTAGTGCTTGGTGCCCAGTGGGTGTATTGTCCCGAGACTATTAAGCACATAATATCTAAATAATAGTTAATTGTATTTTTAAAAACTTGTGATTTTTGAATATATTTGATTGGTAAGATTATAATATGGGATTGAGATTATTAATTTGTGGACTCAATAATTTTGTATTTGTTTTGAAATTTTGTTTCAAGATTATTAATCTGATGGATAATTGATCTAACAAATTTGTAAGATTATTAATAATGGGGTAGGGGTGAGATATATATCTTGAGTTGGGAAATAAAATAAAAAGACTCTTTTACCTTTGACTAAAAATTAAAACACTTATTATTTTTATACAATTTTATATTTTAGAAGGCTAAAAATAATTTTAAAAAATTTAAAAATATTTTTTGATATTTATTTTATCAAATTAGTTTATATTTATAAAAAAAAAATTAAAAAACAAACCAAACATGACCTTTGTGTTTTATATTTTTATTTTGCTTTTATTTATTTATTTATAATTTTTTTCAAAATCACGTTTATTGAGAAATTTTGATAAAGTAAAGATTGTGAAGAAATATTGATAGAAGGTAAGATTGGAAAAGAAGATAAATATAATTGTAATCTTACATTCATATATTTTCTTATCCAATGCAAATCAAACAATGGACAAATGTCTAATTTATCCTACTAATCTAATTGGATAATGAATATCACACTAGTTTGATGTGATTATTAATTTCTTTATTTTAATCTTGTGAATCAAACATGACCTTAAGTAGAGTTTTCATTATTTTTTAGTTATTATACTTGTTTACTATAGCCTATTTTGGGAAGATAGTAAAAAGTAACTTTTTACTTTTTAGCTTTTAACCAAGCTTTTAGCTTTTTTTAGACAAATGATTTGAGAAGTTGGTAAAAAATTACTTTTGACTTTTTTGATTAATATTTGTTTATGATGTCAAATCACAATAAAATGACCAAACTACCCCTATTCAATTTAAAATATTTACAATTTCACCCATGTAGCACATTTTGACCCATGGGGGTAGAATTGTAATTTCACCAATAACTAAAAACCAACTTCTCAAATGAAAAAAATACAAAAAAATCAACTTTTAACTTTTACTACAAACTTAGGGGTTGTTTGGGGTGTCTTAATAAGTGCACTTTTTGTCTTTTTGGACTAAAAAATTGAGAAAAAAATATGGAAGTTTGGGTTAACTTTTTGACTTTTTATGGAAAAATGTATATTAAAAAATTGTATAAATTAGTGTGTAGGAGAAAATTAGGATTGCGAGTTGTGCAGCCGTAATTTTTGACTTTTGGTAAATAGTGATAACTTTTTAACTTTTTGAGTAACTTTTTACCTTTTAACTTTTTTTCAACTTGTCAAATTTGACCTTAAAAAAGTGAATAAAAGCCAACTTTCAAAAATAGCCCTATCTCTATATTGTCCTCTTGTTGACTTCATGGATACAACAGCACAAGGGGCAAACACGAGGAAGAAAACACATACTGCCTAAATGGTCGCAAAACAACCTTTAAAATAAAGGGGGGTCTCTTCCAAGAGAAGACTCAGAGAGCTCATCAAACCATGGAAGAAGTGAAGCTTCATGGATGTTGGGCTAGTCCTTACAGTTGCAAAGTGATATGGGCTCTAAAACTAAAGGGTGTCAAGTACGAGTACATAGAAGAAGACCTCTCCAACAAGAGTGAATTGCTGTTACAGTATAATCCAGTTCACCAGAAGATTCCAGTGCTTGTTCATGGTGGAAAACCGATCACTGAGTCATCTGTAATCCTTGAATACATCGAAGAAACATGGCCAGAGAATCCGTTGCTGCCGGAGGATGTTTATGAGAGAGCCATGGCTAGGTTTTGGATCAATTTTGGAGAACAGAAGGTAATTATATCATCTTGCTGTTTTATTTATCTTACTTCAGTTGTTTAATCTTAATTTTTGACTCATCGACTCCTTATCAAAGATTAGAGTCAAGTTATGGCTCGAGTCCTTATTGAGTGGGCACCTGTGAATTCCCGTTTTGCACTACCCCAGATTGTTGGGCCTTTTTAGGCCATAAAATGACTTACTTCAGTCTAGACTTAAAATTTATTAAAGGGAAAAGGTAGGGACTAAGAAAATTTTGTCATGAAAAATTTATGATATGTGGATTATCTTCATTAGTGTGTGATGCTTTATTCTAAGTATAATTTAAAAATCACAAAACTTTCATAATTATTTTCATGATACCTAACATTGCTGTTTATTAAATCACTTAGCACATCTTCTTAATTCAATGTAATAAAGTTAGGTGGGGTCTATTTTCTTTGATAAAGATGTATTTTTATGAGTTTTCTCTTGGTATTGTGTTGAATTATCCTATTTTACTTGATATTGATAAGAATGCTCATGGTTGGCCCCTTGATGACCTTTTATGTTTTGTTAAGTAGACTTTTTAAAGGTTTGCAGTTATGGTCAATTAATTGGTCCGTTCCTAAAACCTTTTGGAAAAAGAAAAAAGAAAAAAAGAGAGATATTTTGGCTTCTGCATGACTAATTTATGCATGATCCAATATTTTCGTTTCAAAAGTTCCTAAATAGATCATAAACAGATGCCAAATTAATTGAAGAATATTGAAAATGCACCGTCTTCATTAGTATTTTTGCTAAATAACAACAGCTTTCTTGTGTTCAAGCAAACATCTGAATTTTTTGTTCATGTATACTTCAATTGCTACATAGTACTGTAGTGCAAGAATAAATGAAGAAGTTCTGAAAACATTTACAATTTTCTTCTTCTTGTTTGTTATGTTACTCTGGGTAGGATCAGTTTGCTTAGAATCTTTTCCCCTAATTTTGCATTTAGCTATCAAATAGTTTTCACCTTATTTGGTCCACACTTTTATCCACTTCGACCTCTAATAAACTTTCTTGATTCCGCTTCTGACATGAACATAATAATTTGTGGTCAACTAGAGTCTTATTTTCTATGATTTCATCCGATCCACCAGAGAGACACAAGAGAAAGCAACAAAACAAGTGCTTGAAGTTTTGAAGACCATAGAAGAGCAAGGCCTTGGGGACAAAAAGTTCTTTGGGGGTAACACTTTGGGACTAGTAGACTTATCATTTGGATGGCTTGTTTAGTGGTTTGAAGTCATGGAAGAAGTAATATTAGGCACTAGTAATCCTACATTGTTGGACCCAACCACTTTGCCTCGCTTGTATGCTTGGGTTCAGAATTTGAAAGTGTGGGGTTATATTTTTGTGTATCAACACGTGGCAAGGTGACGCCGATGTGTCAGCCGAGGTTCCACGTGTCATGATAAGTTTTTGCTGAAGTAATCTAAGGTTTGCCGAGGTAATTCCCAAAGATATCTTAATCCGGGGTAAAGGCCTCTTCTTTCCCATACCTCGGCCTCACTTCCAAAGGCCGAGCTACCCTCAGAAGAATTAAGCCGAGGTAACTGTGAGATCGACCATACCTGCTAATACAAAATATTATCTTGGTTAGGTGGATGTACAGCTGAGGCCAGCACTTCACCAACTACCTGGCCTTGAGGCCATGTGAGTTGGCCATGAGGCCACTAGAGGCCATGTGAAGCCATGAAGAGCTTTTCCTGGAAAGCTGCCAAAAGCGTAACAGTGGGCTGGCAGCCAGCTCAAAAGCTGGCACCTCTCCATTAACTTTTGGTATATATGGAGAGGTTGAGAAGAAGAAAGGGGGACGATTGATCATTCTGAACAGAGCATATACAACTACAAGCTAATTGTAACACTTACAATTACATGCTTAGAGAGTGAGAGAATTACAGAGAGTTAATTGTAATTTTTACCATTCATTCAATAGTGAATTACCTCGGCCTCCCGTGGACGTAGGCAATTATTGCCGAACCACGTTAAATCCTTTGTGTCTTTGTGTTATTATCTGTGCCATCTATTCTGCCTGTGTTTTTACACGCTGAATCACTAAGATAGGCAGTGTGATCAGAAAATCACTCACACAATTTGGCGCCGTCTGTGGGAAAGAAAGACGAATAGATGGCCAGTAACGCACAAAACGAGAAGGTCGGGGGCAACACTCCCGCTGGGAGTGGCAGGCCTATTGACCTTGACATCGAAGGAGACACCTACAACGACAAAACCCGTGACCAGGGTCACGGAGGGAAAGACGTTGTCCAAGGGCGACACTTCGAAGAAGACGGACCAGGGCAGATACTACAAGGAGGATAACCTCCAGGTATGGAGGGATAGGTGCATACGAAGGGATGAGGAAGTCAAGGACCTGGCAAACAAGTTGGCCGACCTGCAGTCGGTCGTCAACTTCATGATGCAAAACAATGTCATGCAGCCGCCATACCCACTGCAGGATACGCCAATCCCAGCAGTTAAAACTCAGAATGGAGGACGGAAGATAACTCCTGAAGCATCGCGACGCTCCACGAGCAAAAGGCACACTCACCCGCCCTCCGGGGAGGTCGGGCGAGAGGAATCCAGACAAGAGAAGTCCCGGAGGACGTATACAAAGGATCAGGAACCCAGAGAACATCGGCATGTACAAAAGCAGGCTCTCTGCTTCGACACAACCCATGAAGAAAGGTCAAAACGGGCACACCACGAGGCCGAGAGTAGTGTGCCAAAGGGACTAAAATCAAAAGATAGCCGAGCTCCGGGGAGGAGTAAAGAAGACTTGAGAAACTACCTCAAGAGGAGGGAACAGAACGCTGAAGCCGAGGTAAACTCATTCGTCAAGCCGAGGACACCATTCTCGGTGGAACTGGACAAATTTGAAGCACCAAAAAGATTCAGCATGCCGAGGTTTCAAATCTATGACGGTAAGTCAGACCTAACTTCCATGTTGGATTATTTTTAAACTCAATGGCGTTATACAGTGGGAATGAGCCTTTGCTCTGCAAAGTATTCCCATCGTCCTTTGGGGAGATTGCATCGGACTGGTTCCATAGATTACCAAAGGGCAGCGTCAAGACGTGGGAAGGCCTGGCCGAGATGTTTGTGTCCAGGTTCGTGACAAACAAGCTACAGCCATTAAGGGTGGACTCTCTAATGGCTTTGAAGATCAGCAAGGATGAAGGCCTTAGGGCCTATGCAAAAAGATACTACGAGGTGTTCAACCGAATACCTGAATGCAACCAGGAGGTAGCGGTCGTGTCTTTCAAGAACGGCCTGAAAGAAGATTGTTCACTACGGAAATCTTTGGCAAAGACATTGCCAAAGAACATGGAGGAACTCATGGCAAGGATCGAAAAGTATGCCAGAGCCGAGGAGGATACATCGGCACCAAAGCAGGTCAAACAGGAGCCGGGGAACGGCTCGCCGAAGCGAAGCCGAAGTAACAACGGATTCAGTAAAGCAGAGGTAGAGCTGAGGGCTAAACAAGCAGTAACAACCGTGTTCCGAATTCCAATTCAAAAGGTCCTAGGAAAAATTCGGAGCCAGCCCTATTTCAGAACACCAGCAAGGCAACCTGGGGAGTTTATGGGAAGAAACGCGGACAGACATTGTTCGTATCACAATGAAAACGGACATACAACGCAAGGTTGCAGAGCCCTCAAAGCACACTTGGAAGATCTGGTGAGGCAGGGCCACTTAAGGGACCTTGTTGATGAAACCAGAACAAGAGAAGAACAGGAAAGACTGCCTCAGGCTGAAGCAGCCCCACCACCGCCGCAACCCGGGCAGAAAGACCTCGGGTAGTAAATGTGATTCATTCCAAGGTGAATGAAAACGACGTTCGGGGAAACCCAAAGAGTAAAACACTTGCAGTACGTGAACCAGGTCGGACTGAAAAGACCTCGGCCGGAAGATTGCCAAGGTCCGATGATAACCTTCACCGAGGCCGACCTAGAGATGGTCCAGCACCCGCATAATGATGCCTTGTAGTATCCCTCCAGGTTGGGGAGTGCCAAGTAAAACGCATCCTGATAGATCAAGGCAGCTCTTGCAACATCATGTACGTTAGATGTTACAAGGAGCTGGGCCTTCATCTTGATGACCTGGAGCAGTCGGATGGCCCGATGGTCGGCTTCAACGGAACGCCGACGTGGCCCCTAGGTGCCACAACCTTGGACGTACAAGCAGGCACAAAGATGATCAAGACCGAGTTCGTCGTGATTGATACACCTTCACCGTACAACATCATCATGGGCAGGCCGTGGTTGCATGCAATGGGGGCAGTCCCCTCAACATTGCACCAACTACTGCGCTTCCCAACAGAGCATGGGATTGAAGAAATTAGAGGAGATCAACTGCAGGCAAAGAATTGCTCCATGGCAGCAATGAAGACTACCTGCAATATTCGAGAACCGGCCAAGGCAGAGATTGAAGACGAGGGCGTGGAAGTCCTGGATGATGTCGGCAAGGAGCCGGCCGAGAAGAGTGAGGAATCACTAAAGAAAATTTTCGTCCAGGAGGGCGATGAGGAACGCTTTTTTCTTCTCGGCTCAGGCTTAGCCGAGGAAGAGGAAAGAGAACTGGAAGCCTTTTTGAGAGCAAACATAGAAGTGTTCGCCTGGACACCTTATGAAATGCCTGGCATTGACCCCGAGGTCACATGTCCAGACTGAACGTCGACAGGTCGGCTAAACCTGTGATACAGCGAGCAGAGACCGACGTTGATACACGTCGAAGCAGTGGAGGAAGAGGTTGACAAACTTCTAGAAGCCAGGCCATCAGAGAAGTCAACTATCCAACATGGTTCAAACACTGTGGTGGTAAAGAAGAAAAACGGCAAATGGAGGGTTTGCGTAGATTTACAAGCCTAAATAAAGCCTTCCCAAAGACAGCTTCCCTCTGCCAAAAATTGATCAGCTGGTGGATGCTACATCTGGACATGGTAGGATGAGCTTCCTGGATGCATACAGGGGGTACCACCAGATAGCCATGTACCCCCCAGATGAGGAGAAGACGGCGTTCATCACCCCAAAAGGCCTGTACTGTTACAGGGTGATGCCTTTTGGACTAAAAAACGCAGGAGCAACCTACCAAAGGCTGGTAACCAAAATGTTCAAACACCAGATAAGCCAAACAGTGGAAGTCTACATCGACGACATAGTCGTAAAGTCCAAGGAACCA
This sequence comes from Camellia japonica, assembly GCA_030407325.1. Classification (NCBI taxonomy): domain Eukaryota; kingdom Viridiplantae; phylum Streptophyta; class Magnoliopsida; order Ericales; family Theaceae; genus Camellia; species Camellia japonica. The sequence continues at coordinate 27,555,716 of JAPPVO010000036.1, read as the reverse complement.
GAAAATCATCTCGCCGACCTAGCCGAGGTATTTAACATACTCAAAACATATCGGCTCCGACTCAACGCATCCAAGTGTGCGTTCGGGGTGGGATCTGGAAAGTTTCTAGGGTACCTGGTAACAAGAAGGGGAATAGAAGCCAGCCCAGATCAGATCAAGGCCATACTGGATCTACAGAGCCCCACCTCGGCAAAACAGGTTCAAATGCTCACTGGCAGGGCCGCAGCCCTAAACAGGTTCATAAGCCGAAGTTCAGACAAATGTAAACCCTTCTTCAACCTGGTAAAAAAGACTGCAGACTTCCTGTGGACCGAGGAATGTGAGGCCGCTTTGGCCGATCTAAAGAAGTATCTGACCACGGCTCCAATCCTCTCAACGCCGGATCCCGAGGAGGAGTTGTTTTTGTACTTAGCTGTGTCCGAGCACGCTGTGAGCGCAGTACTAATCCGAGAAGAGCAGGGGAACAGAAGGCTGTCTATTATGTAAGTAAAACCTTAGCCAGCGCTGAAACAAGGTACTTACCACTGGAGAAGTTAATGCTGGCCTTAGTTATGGCCTCAAAAAAGCTGAACCACTACTTCCAAGCACACAAGATTGTGATACTAACAGAGCACCCATTGAAATCCCTGTTACAACAAGGAGACTTAACAGGAAGAATTGCAAGGTGGGCAGTGGCCTTGGGCCAGTATGACCTGGAATTCAGGCCCAGAACAGCAATTAAGGGCCAAGTTTTGGCCGACTTTGTGGCAGAATTCACGCCGGAGTTCAACGAACGTCGGCCTCCGTTGAGCCGAGATGAACGAAGTCCTAGCAAGCAAGAAGAATCCCAGCCGACAACAAAAGAGCAAAAGAAGGAAAAGCTCCGACCTTGCAGCATCTACATCGGCGATTCATTCAGACTCTTACGTCGATGGAAGTTCAAACCGACGAGGAGCGGGGGCAGGAGTACTGCTGATATCCCCAGATGGAGAAATAATTGAACAATCCATCCGTTTAGGGTTCAAGGCCTCAAACAATGAAGCTGAATACGAAGCATTGATTGCAGGACTAAAACTTGCAGCAGCAGCAGAAGCAGATGAGGTAATAGTTTTTTGTGATTCACAGTTAATTGTTAACCAATCAACAGGAGAATTTGCAGCCAGGGACGAGAGGATGTCGGCATATGCAAAAGAGGTTATCAGATTAGCCGAGTTATTTCAGAACTGCCGACTTCTTCAAGTTAGCCGAGATGATAACAGCCACGCCGACGCGTTGGCCAACCTGGCAGTTCAATGCAGACTGGGAAGACGAGGACAATTATGATCGATTACATGTCGGGCCCGAGCATAGAACCACGGAACACAAAGCAAGAGGCAATGTGTGTGGACATGGGGCCGAGCTGGATGGATGCAATTGTTGCATTCCTGAAAGAGGGAAAACTGCCAGAAGATCGCAAGGAGGCACACAAAGTCAGATTGAAGTCGGCAAGGTTCAGCCTGACTGCGGACGGACATCTCTACAGAAGGTCCTTCACTGGACCCCTTTTAAGGTGCGTACACCCTTTACAAGTTGAAGATTTTTTATATGAAATTCATGAAGGGATTTGTGGAAGCCACACTGGGGGCAGATCGTTAGCCCATAGGGCCATTACCCAGGGTATTGGTGGCCATACATGCAAAAAGATGCAGAAGCATATGTGAAGAAGTGCGAACCATGCCAACGGTTTGCACCTTTGATTCATCAGCCAGCTGCCGACCTGAATCCAGTATCCAGCCCTTGGCCGTTTGCCCAATGGGGCATGGATCTGGTCGGACAACTTCCCCAAGCAACTGGGCAGAGGAAATACCTGTTGGTAGCAACAGATTACTTCACAAAGTGGATAGAGGCAGAACCTCTTGCTAAAATCCGAGATGTGGACGTCAAGAATTTTATATGGAAGAACATCATCACCAGATTTGGCATTCCCAGAGCCATTGTTGCCGACAACGGAACGCAGTTCGACAGCAAACTCATCAAGAACTTCTGTGCGAAATTCAAGATCAAGAATTTTCTCAACACCGAGTTTCCCCCAAAGTAATGGACAAGCAGAAGCATCCAACAAAGTAATTTTGGATGGAATAAAGAAGAGGTTGCAGGCAGCAAAAGGGAAGTGGGTAGACGAATTACCCAACGTGCTTTGGGCATATCGGACTACGCCGAGAAGATCAACAGGGGAATCTCCCTTTGCCATGGCATATGGCACAGAAGCAGTCATTCCACTGGAAGTCGGCATCCCAGGGATCCGAACCCAGGGAGTTGAAAATGGGACTAATGACATACTCTTAGCCCGAGATCTGGATCTTTTGGAAGAACGAAGAGAGAAGGCTGCAATTCAGCTTGCAGTGTACCAGCAACAGCTTGCCAGAGCCTACAACAAGAAAGTCAACCCAAGAGATTTTCAAGTCGGCGACCTAGTCTTGAGAAAAGTGGTCGGGAACAAGAAAGATCCCAGGGAGGGCAAGCTTGGCCCAAACTGGGAAGGGCCTTACAGAATTACCTCGGTGTTAGGTAATGGAGCTTATCGGCTTGAAGACAATGAAGGCAAAGCATTGCCAAGACCCTGGAACACTTGTAACTTGAAATTTTTTATCATTAAGATGATCATTATTCTTGGCCGATGTCATCAATAAACACATATGATTGATAAAGATGCTGGAAGACATGAAAAATGAGAACCCAAGTGGAACTCAGGTTCACATTGGGGACAGAGAAGATGCAAAGGAGATGCAAAGGAACAAAGCCTACCACTTGTTGAAATTTGTAGCAATTTACAAGTTGGTCTGGCCGAATTACAAAGCCTACCACTTGTTGAAATTTGTAGCAATTTACAAGTTGGTCTGGCCGAATACAAAGCCTACCACTTGTTGAAATTTGTAGCAATTTACAAGTTGGTCTGGCCGAATACAAAGCCTACCACTTGTTGAAATTTGTAGCAATTTACAAGTTGGTCTGGCCGAATACAAAGTCTACCACTTGTTGAAATTTGTAGCAATTTACAAGTTGGTTTGACCGAATACAAAGCTTGGCTTCGCTTGTTGAAATTTGTAGCAATTTACAAGTTGAAGTTAAGCCGAGGTTACTACTCTCCTCGCTTGTTGAAATTTGTAGCAATTTACAAGTCGGGGTGAAGCTGATGCCAGTGCTGACCGACATATAGCAATCCACAAGGTGGTCAAGCCGAAGAAGATGTTCAAACACTTGTTGAAATTTGTAGCAATTTACAAGTTGAAGTTAAGCCGACATTAATTTACAGGTTCAAGTAAAAGTTGAGATTATTACTTAAACACTTGTTGAAATTTGCAGCAATTTACAGGTTGAAGTTAAGCCGACATGATTATCATTTGTTGAAATTTGCAGCAATTTACAGGTTGAAGTAAAAGCTAGTATATGATTTAAACCCTTGGTGAAAATTTGCAGCAATTTACAAGTAGATCATTGTTTAATACTTGAATATAACTTAAGAAAAGTTTATTGTTTATACTAATCCATGTTGAAATTTGTAGCAATTTACAAGTAAGTCAGACTGAGATTGTTGTTTAAACTTAAGAAAAGTTTGCAGAGCTAACATTGAATAGTATATGTTTTATACTTGTTGAAAATTATGAAAAGATTGCAGGTTCGAATCTTGCCGAAGTAAAACTTGCAGTTATCATACTCGAGGTATGAAACCCCGAGGAGATTATGCAAAGGAAGAATTATGTAAATCAAGCAAAATATTCTAAGTATAGAATCAAACAGAAGCAATGAAGAAGAATTAAAGGCTGAAGCATAAGAATAAAACAGTTGCATAAAAAGAAGGCACTATGGCCTAGCAACAGTCAAGTGTTCACAAGCAAACAAAGAAAGGCACATCGGCCATAAAGAAGAAGTTTATATTGTTCAGGGAACATCAGCAAGAACAAAGAAAAGAAACAAAGTACAAAAAAGAAAAAAAGCTAGGTTTCTTGAGCTTCAGGAGCAGGTTGGGCTTGGACCTCGGAAGTCTCTTGAAGAACAACCTCGGCATCTTTTTCCACCATAGCATCTGCATCATTTTCCACCACGACCTCGGCCTCCTTTTCCGCCGCAATCTCGGCATCGATCTCGGCCAAAGTCTTCTCAACACTTTTCTCAGCCAGGAGCAGGTCAGAAGATAGCACGCCCGTACTAGCTTCCTTGGGCACCTCCTCATCCTCCTCTTGGGTCAAGTCAAAAACTTGATCATCCTTAGGAGGAGATTTGGACTTCCTCACCAAGGCCTGGTTATCTTTGTCCTCATCTTCAGCCTCGGCCTCAGAATCAGCTTCTTCTTCAACCTCGGCTTCAGAATCAGCTTCTTCTTCAACTTGGCTTGGAGGCGGAGGAAGAGAACAGGGAAGACGAATGGCTTTGGTTTTGCGCCAAGGCGAGTCGGCAGGAAGATCAAGCTGTTTGGCCAAAGCATTCCAACCTAGGGAAAATCCCTTGTTGCATGCCTGCTTGACCTGAAGCTTATAATCTTCTGCGACGTCGGCCATACCCTGACTATAGGCCTTTGCATCGGCCTCTTCGATTTCGGCCTTTTTCGTGGCCAAGGCTTCTTGAAGCTCCTTCTCAGCCTGGGCCTTCTGATCTTCAGCTTCCTTCAACTGGGCTTGAAGAACTTTGTTTACAGCCTCAGCAGCGCCGATCTTCTCCTCAGCAGAAGTTCGGGCTTTGGTAGCAGCCTCGGCTTGATCTTCTAATTTTTTCATTTTTGCTTGAAGGCCCTTGTTGATTTTTTGAAGGGCAGAGAACTCAGTCTTCATCTCGGCCAACTTTTTTCGACTTTCAAAAGATTGCATCGAAAAGGAATGGGCGTACTGGACAGCCTGACAGAAAATAGAGGTGTTAGGAAAAATTCTAAGTGTGAAACAAAAAGAAGGGACAAGTACCAAACTGGAACACTTACTTGAACTGAGTGTTGGAGCATTAAAGCATAGTTCTCATACTCACTATTTTCAGCATTTCGCTCCAAATCACCAGGCAAAAGTAGTGCAGTACTGAGAGCCACGCCAACATTGATGTCCTCGGCACTCTCATTGGCCATTATTGGCCTGTCTTCCAAGGTAAATGTGGGGGTCCATGGGACGCTCGGTATCTTGGACTTCGAAGTTTTCACAGAAGAAGACCTCGGCTTCTTTGATTTTTGGGACTCCGCTGGCTGAGTTTCCGCGGGCCTCTTTGCCGAAGTCGAGGCGTTCTTCATGTTCTCGGCTAGTTGTGAGATGGGCACGGCATCCTCGGCCTCGGCATCAGCTTCAGTCACCTTGGTCTTTGGCTGAGCCTTCTTGGCTCTTTTTGGTTTTGGCGGTGGCAAAGGTTGAGTTGGTTCAGCGTCGTCTGGAAGGTTGGCAAGAAGATCTAGCACTACTGGCTTTGGGCGCACCATCTGGGCTATTTTGATAAGACGTCGGCGACGCTTTCTTTCTTGAACTGGAACCAAGTATGGTGCCGATGTGGAAGGCTGATCGGCTGGGTCAGATGTGGACTCTTGATTGGTTCCTGATGTGGATGAGGTTTGAGTCGTGGCAGTTGGTGGAGAGGCGCTCTTTTTCTTCTTCTTCGGAACGTCGGGCAAAGTTGACTTGTATGTTGGGATGAAATTCAGCAGCAATGGGGCTTTGCGCTTTTGGATAGGCAAATCTAGGAGCTTCTTCAAATCTTTGCTGACAAAATAGGACTGGCGGAAGGACTTTGGCGGCTTGTGAACGACTGCAAAAAAGAAACACAATATCAAAAACAGATAGAATTTTTGGAAAACTTAAAGAAAGCAACAGCTAAGCAGTTGATGTCGGGCTCTTACCCTTGCCCTCTTTTACTGTTCTGGGGAGAGGGAAAATATGGACTTCTTCATCTGAGCCATACTCCCAATTTCCAGAAGCAATGAGATAATCATCTCCAGCCCCTTTGTTGGAGTCTGGGAGGTCGGCTACAATCTTATACTCGGTAGACCTCGGCTTAAGGTAATAAACGAAACCTTTTTCCTTTAGGTCGAGGGCGCACATGGTGTAACAAAATTGGATGTCGGAAAGAGTAATCCTAACACTCTCCTGCCGAGCTAAGGCAATTATACCGTTAATGGTTCTAAGGGTATTAATGGTTAGTTGCATGGGGTTCAAAGAATAGTAATGAAGGACTTCACGGAAAAGGGGATTAAGTGGGAGCCGAAGTCCACACTCAACAAAAGCAACAACAGGGAAAGGCATGGTATTATCCTCGGGCATAATAGAATCGTTCTCCCCAGCTAGCCTGAGTTGAACATCGGCAGGGATGGAGAATTCTTGCCTAAAAAATTCTAGTTTGGTTGGGGTGTTAACCCTATCTCTCCACATACCCATGATTTTTATAAAGATACTTGGCTACAAAGGCAGAATATTCCTAAAGGGCTCTTGGAACCTCGGCTTAAACCTAGGAGTATATTGGTGAAACTGGTTTCAGTTTTTCCTAAGGACTGATGGTTCTATAAGCAAATCCCAAACCTAAATCTACGACAGACGAGTATGGAAGGCAGAAATCTGGAAAACAGAAAAGCAAAAACGAAATCTCAGATTCAAGAACAGAAAGGGTGGAAGACCAAGAACAAGAGGTGCAACAGTGCGAGTGTTCAAGACATATGCAAAAAACAGGAAATAATACACACTCAGATGAATGATTCACAAAACAAATAGAGAGCAGAACAACGACGGCAAGAAATCTCAAGGATAGATCAAAAACCGAAGGAGAAAAGCCAGTTGCTTACCAGAAAAGATGAAGGCCGGAGTACGCTTCGCCGAGATCAGACGACGAAGACAACAGTGGCGAGATCTTCACAGAAATGGCAGATGGAGGCAATTGCAGAGCTTGACGCAAGGAGCAATGGCAGAATCGAAGGAGAGAAAGAATTCTTTAGAGAGAGAGAGAGCAAGGAAATCGAAATGCAAAAGTGAGAGGAAAGAGAGAAAGGCAATTGTTTTGTTCAAAAGTTGAAACGGCGGCAAAACACAGCAATTATGGTGCCTAGGGCAACGCACGCGTCAGACGGCGCAGCAGAGAAAAGACGGCATATAGGCGCGTCATCAGCACGGACCAATAAGGTTCAAACGCGTCAGCAGAACGGTTGAAAAATGATGCATGACAGCTCATACGCGTAGAAGTGATGATCTGAATTCTTGTTCTTTTAAGAAGACATGTCGGCCTGAAATGGATGACCTCGGCTAGGAAAGTTTTAAGCCGACGTACGAGAAAGAATTCCAATGTAAGTTCCATCGCCTCAGAATGCCGAGGTAATAGAACTTAGGGGGCAGTTGTGGGGTTATATTTTTGTGTATCAACACGTGGCAAGGTGACGCCGACGTGTCAGCCGAGGTTCCACGTGTCATGGTAAGTTTTTGCTGAAGTAATCTAAGGTTTGCCGAGGTAATTCCCAAAGATATCTTAATCCGGGGTAAAGGCCTCCTCTTTCCAATACCTCGGCTTCACTTCCAAAGGCCGAGCTACCCTTAGAAGAATGAAGCCGAGGTAACTGTGAGATCGACCATACCTGCTAAATACAAAATATTATCTTGGTTAGGTGGATGTACAGCTACGAGGCCAGCACTTCACCAACTACCTGGCCTTGAGGCCATGTGAGTTGGCCATGAGGCCACTAGAGACCATGTGAAGCCATGAAGAGCTTTTGCCTGGAAAGCTGCTAAAAGCGTAACAGTGGGCTGGCAGCCAGCTCAAAAGCTGGCAGCCACTCCATTAACTTTTCAGGTATATATGGAGAAGTTGAGAAGAAGAAAGGGGGACGAATTGATCATTCTAAACAGAGCATATTCAACTACAAGCTAATTGTAATACTTACAATTACATGCTTAGAGAGTGAGAGAATTACAGAGAGTTAATTGTAATTTTTACCATTCATTCAATAGTAAAATACCTCGGCCTCCCGTGGACGTAGGCAATTATTGCCGAACCACGTTAAATCCTTTGTGTCTTTGTGTTATTATCTGTGCCATCTATTCTGCCTGTGTTTTTACCGCTGAATCACTAAGATAGGCAGTGTGATCAGAAAATCACTCACACAGAAAGAAGTTCCTGTGATCAAAGAAAACCTTCCCAATCGCGAGAAATTGTCAGCTCGTCTCAAACGCGTCAGAGACATCATTGTTGCAGGCCACGATGAGTAGTATTTCCAATATTTTGCTATGTCAAAGGTTATAAGTTAAGTTAAATTAAAAATTAAAATAAAAAAAATTATGTGGATTTGTTCAACGAGTAGTATTTTACTTGTTTTTCATATGATTTGCAGGTGTTTTGAGTCGTCTTTTGAACTTATGATGTGTAGAGGTCTCGGGTTTATACATGAAAGATAATGGTATAAGAAATTATGATCAGGTAGTTGATTGGAGTTACAAAGACGGTTTGTTTACATACGAGTTGCTTTTGTTTCATCTTATTTTGAAAGTTGGTTGTAGCAAAAATTATTTACTTTTGACTTGAATAGTTGAGTAATTTTTTTTTGTGTGGATTAATTTTGAATTGATGATTGCTTCAAATAATTCTGTGCCATTACTGCCATTCTTGAAAATTTTATGACAAATTTTATATAACTTTCGAAATTTGTAGAAATTCGTGTTATTTATAAAATAATAATAATAATAAATAATAAATAAAGATATTCTAGTCATATTTTTAATTATGAAAATTTGTGGGTAATCAAATCAAACTCTAATCTTATAGGATCATCAGCTCATTAATAGGATTTAAATACCACTCAATTTCAAGCATAATCAACCTTATAGAAACTTTTCATGTATGTGTTTTGTTATAAAATTCTAAAATTTCATAATTTCAATTCTGTAAAATTGTTTTCATTTTTCAAATAAAGTTATACTTTCGATTCATCTTTATGAGATATTAAAATAAAATTTATATTGAATACGAAAATTTGAAGAAAAAAAATGGAACCCCCTATATCCATTTTCAAATTAGAAAAATGGATACAAATATTTATATGTCATTTTTGAATTAAAATTAAAAATTATATGTATCCACATTCAAATTAAAGATGAGGACATGTAGATCTAATTGTGCATTTTGAAATCATAAAATGAAAATAGATATATCTATCTGTCAAATTTAAAAAAAAAATCAATTTATATAATTAAAGTTATAACATTTAAAAAATTTTAACACAACATACACCTAAAGGATAAAAATATGAGAGAATAACTTTGCAGTAGTGACAGTAAAAAAAAATTACAAAATCATAAAAAAAAAAATATAACATTTTAATTATTAAAGTGTATATATTTTTTCATTAATTTATAAATTTTGTTTGACTGTATACTGTATTATTATTTCTCCTAAAAATATCATGAATTATGCTTGCCACCTAATGATAGAATCCAACACCAAACAAATAATATAAGATTGTATGACCAATAAAGAACAAACCTTAAACGCTATAAAAGCCCTCAAAAATGGACTTCTAGCCAAATTTTCCAGATTCTTATAGTTTTCAAAACTCAATTTGTGTTATTTATCAAGAAAAAAAGAAAAGGGAATGGCCCGTTATCTCACTTAGAGATGCCAAAAAAAAAAAGAAGATAGAAATGATTTGAAAAGAAAAAAAAAATATTTTGATAACAGCAACATTACAAATAAAAAATTAAAATTAGGGCATTGATACAACCTCGTACATCCTAGCGTAAGAGCTGTAATGGTAACGTCGATTTAAATATTAGCGTGATGATTGAGAGCACTAGAGTTAGAATTTTAGGGGTTGTTTGGGGTGTTCTAAATAAGTGTACTTTTTATCTTTTTGGACTAAAAAATTGAGGTTGAAAATATGAATGTTTTGGTTAACTTTTTGACTTTTTATAGAAAAATGTGTAATAAAAAATTGTAAAAATTGATTTGTAGGTAAAAATTCGAATTGGGAGTTGTGCAGCCGTAATTGTTAACTTTTGGTGAATAGTGTTAACTTTTTAAGTAACTTTTTGACTTTTTGACTTTTTTACAAGTTCCCAAACTTGGCCTTAATGTCAACTCTAATGATGTGATAATACATAATAAAAAAAATGTAACATCACAAGTCAAAACATCAAATTATAAGATGAGGCTCACCTCTAGAGCTCTCTATATGTGTTTGCGGTTCAATTGTGATTGGAGAATTTTTTATTTTTTATTTATCTGCCAGATTGACGGATTAAAAAAAATCAATCCACATCTATTCGCCGGATTGATAAATGCAAATTGAGCGGATTAGTAGATAGATGTGAATCGATTTAACAGTTTAAACTTTTATAAATTTTAAACATAACATAACAATTTGTCAATATTTTTTTTAATAACAATCTACCTCAACATAATTAAAAAATTATCAAGTAAATTTTCAAATACCAATAATAAATACATATAAGAAAATCATATATTATCAAAACTATTTCATTACTGTTTTTTATTTCAAAACTATTTAATTTGATTTTAAAAAAAAATAACAAAATTAAACCTTATATTTTTCACACAAAAATATTAAATATCAACCCTAATCATATAAAAGAATTTTCAAATTGAAAACAAATTAAAAACAAAACAAAATATTTAAACTCTTTTTCAATTGAAACAAAAACTAAATATTTAAACTAATTACAAACACAAAATCTTACAAATTATTAAAAATACTCACGATTTAACGATTCAATTGTGACCAATAAAATCTCAAATTCACTATCCGTTCAAAACTAGACAAATTAAAAAAAAAAAAAAAAATCTACAACCATTCACTTGTCACTACACATTCATTCAAAATACAATAAATTACTTTGATTCGATCAATTTAAACGAATACCGCTGAACACTCTTAATATTTCCAATAAAATAACAATAATATTTAAAACTCTAATTTTAAAGCTCTAATAAAACCTAATAATTAGTCCCATATGATGATGTGATATTTTAACTTGTTTTTCATTCTTTCTTTCTTTCTTCCTTCTTCCTTCTTTCTTTCTCTCTTTTTTTTTTTTTTTTTTTTTTTTTTTTTTTGACACTGTTGTTAGAGCTCTTGTCTATCATCACCCTAAAAATAAGGAAAACAACAGTGGGGGAAGCCGGAGATCTGTTCGAACAAATCAAATCAGACAGCACTCGTCTCACCCAGTTCTTCTCTCCGACCTGATCGGACCATTTTGTCTCCAAATTAGGGTTTTGTCTCGTCCAATTCAAATATTTTTGTTGCCGCTAAACCCATTGATCAAATTTTCATATAATACATTAATTTTTTCTGTACATCTCTTGACCTGAATTGGATTCGTGAACGTTCCAATTGAGTTTGTAGAGTAATTTAAAAATTGATGAGCCAGCCCTAGGAGCTTTGAGGTTGTGATTCGTTTGCATTAATGGCGTCGGCTCAGGTTTTGCCTAATTTGGCTAAGAAGCAAGAGCATTTGGAAGCTGGAAAGCGACGGGTATGGTTTGTTCTCCAAATTTGATCGTTTCCATTTATATACTGAAATTGTTCAAATGGCTTGTTTGTTTAGATTGTCAAAGTTTTGTTTTTTGTGACGAAAGTGGGTAACAACTGTTATCTAAATTTGTGTGCTGTTTGCTGAATGAGAAATATGGGTTGGTTTATTGTTTAGCAATTATTTACTGGATGTGGCATGTTTATTCATTAAATTAGCAATTCTATGGGCATTTTTTGAAATCAAAATTGGGTGACAATGCTTCAAAAAGTGATTTGTGTGGATTTGTGCATATATGTTTGTAGTGTATTGTTGGACAACTGGAGAACCCATATGGTTGGTTAGGTATTTATGCTTTGTCGGCCTTTTGAGAACTTACTATTGTTAGTACTTTCACCATTGAGTACATTTTGCTAACTATACCGTCCAATTTACAAAGACAACATTAGATTGACAGAATACGCATGAGGCTTAGAAAAAATGACTGGAAATCTTAATCCTGGACAAAAGATCTTAAGGTCATACTATGAAGATTGTGTTCAAAACCTAGGAGCTTTGCAGAAAGTTTAATTAGAATTTTTCGTTCCTTGTTTGAACGACGACCTAGATTCAATCAAAAATCAATTTGTTGTTGTAGATATGGCTATATGGCCTCCCCATGAGGCATAGCCACATCATCTCCTTGTTGGCTCCTGGCCTCCATTTTTGCAGAAGGGTCCCACGTGGTCACCTCACCATCTTCCATCCCTCACTGTGCATGGCTCTAAAGAATAGCACCCAAGGAGGTGTCATTATCTCCTATGGTAGTTAAGAGACAACTGAAGTCTGAGAGCAAGCACATCCATTTGATGCCCAGTTGAAGGAGCAATCTTTTCAGCCCATCGTCCTGGATTAGTTATGCTCAGTGGCTGATAACTTGGCCTCTGTGCAACAGACTCGATAGTTCTTGATAGAGGCCTTACTAACGTGACAAAGAGGCCTCAATGTCTCATTGTCATTGCCTTAACTAACAATCTCTCCCACAACCAACTCAGATGGTCAACCACTTTAGCAAGATGGCTCTGAAGTGAACCTTACTACCACAAATGGGAACCACCACGTTAGAGCTCCTACTCCACTTGTGACCTCTACCCTTCCCTTTAGCTCATTTCCTGGTCTTCGTTAGAGCTCGTACTCCACTTGTGACCTCAAAGACCCAACTCAGAAGTCTAGTCTGGAAGATGATGGAAGTCGAGCAGACGTCCTCAAAGACCCATTGCCGCGCCACAAGGACAATGGGAAAATAATCATGATTCTCTCCGACCTTAAGGAGCTGGAGGAACCCAAAGTATATGAAGTCCCCGAGCCAACAACCCATCTTGTCCAGAATTCGAAGCCAAAGTTAGATGAGCCACCACCATCCAAAATTCAACAAAGTTCAAGTGGTTCTTTGGCTAGTTAAATTTCTTGCAAGCAACATGGTTTGAGACGACCAAGGCTTTTCTAATCATTCTAATTTAATAATTTCTTCTCCCCTTAGTAACTTCACCATCAACCAACCTTAACATAACAATTAGTTGAGCCCAATTAACACCGATGCCTTATAGAAATGAAATCCATAATGATTATTCACAGTTAGTAAAATTTTTTTTTCCCATTACAAAATGAATACTAGAGTCAGTGATTGTTTATTATACATTTTGTACTCATCTCTGTATGTGTTTGCGCTTCACTCAAGGTGCTTTGGATAAATGTCTCAAAATCTTTCTGGTTCAAGTATTCCTCCTTTTAGCTGTTTTTTAGTTGCTTTTATCTTACCTTGCAGCTGGAAGAGTTCCGTAAGAAGAAAGCAGCAGACCGAGCGAAAAAGGTTGTATCCGCAAGTCACGTTCGTACTGCTACTGTTGCGAGGCATGACAAGCAACCTTTAGATTCAAATGGAGCTGGTACATCTGATGGAGTTAGTGAAGCGGTTGTTGAACCATCACTTGTAGTAGTTGATGAAAATAATGTGATTGAGTTCGTCGAGAATAATGAGCTAGCTTCTTATAACACACATGCTAATCCTCCCTTGCAAACAAAATATTATAATGCATTATCTACAGAAACAGTGCAGGCTCCTGTGAAGAATCAAGAGTTTGATAGGTACAATGCATCACATTCTGATGGAACAGTAAATGTGAATTATAGCACCCAGACACAAGAGAATAATGATGACTTTGCCATTTCTACTGGAGCCACAGGAAGAAATGTGTATGGGATTATTACAGACCAATCTGTTGCTTTCCATCCTCAAGCAGAAACCAATGGCAATTCCAGTCAACCTAGTCAGTATGGGTTGGAGGAAACCTATTTAAAAGATAATGATAGTCATTTGAAGGATTTTACATTTGGAAGTCCTACTTCTCATGTTACTGTTGCAAATGTCTCTCTTGAAAATTCTGGTAGTTTCTTGCTGCAATGCAACTATGGTTATAGCAGGCCACTGGCCACTGGCCTGACATTATCCTCATATGAAGGTAACATTGTTGTCGGCTTTTCTTTTTCTTATCTTTTTCTTTTTTCTTCATTGTCTAATTTTTTTAGGGAAAAAACTGACTACCGTATTTATTTATTTATTTATTTTTTTTTTTTTTTGTGGTAGATTCTATTCAACCTTCCACCAAGATTACAGAGTCTTATTTTCAAGTTGGGCAAAACATACATGCTGTTACGGAGTCTACTAATACTGTGATTTCTGATATGGGGGAAAGAAACTCACTTAGTCACTTTCGTAGTGGAAACAGCACACCATCATGGCCATCTGAATCTCCATCTACTGCTTTCAGTTTTGATGGCAGAAGTTCATCTAGTCATGTACCACTGTATCCAGCTGTAGCTGAAATTAGCACTAGGAGATCTCGTCCATCTTTCCTTGATTCTATTAATATGCCAAAAGTTCCGCTTACTGAACCTCGGAGGGTTGAGAGTTCAAAATTCAGTGACAGGGATGCTGTGGCATCATCTGCTTTTGAGACGTCATTTACCGAGACTGAAACAATTCATCCTTTCTCAAAGTTGAGGGATCCTAATGTAGCTAGTGCATTTGAGCATTCCATGACCTCTACAGTTTCTGCTAGAAATGGGGATGACATGTATGGTCATACTTTCAATGAAAACATGGATAGGAGACACGATTCTTATTCCCGAAAACAGGATGAAGACTTTGCGGCTTTGGAACAGGTTCATATTTCTGGTATTGCTGGAAGTTTAATTACGTTGTCTCATATTGCTCTATTAAAATTAAACCTAAAAAATAAAGTTTGTCTTAAGATAATTATGTTACTCACTGGTGGCTTCCTGATGCTAATGCTAACAGTAAGTGAATCTGTTGTAAGGGCCCTGTCAGATTTAAGTTCCTGATGCTAGTGTTTGTTTGTAATCAATGGACTTTGATCTTTCAAAATACTGTCCAAGCAATGTAAAAGGGCCAGAAAATGTTCAATAGTGTTGTGCATCAAATATTCTTTGTCTGCCTTGGGTTGAGTAGGTTGGGAAAGAGGGTGGCTTCAATTCAATAGTGTGCAAAGAAGGAAGGTTTATTAGACACTTTCTATCTTACCCATGAGCACCTTCTTGAGCTTATGTGGCCTAGCAAGTGCAGATAATGACTATAGAGGCCTTGTACTTGGGAGTTCTATTTATGGTTTTATAAGATATCATATTAGATTATTGCAAGCTTAAGTGTCAAGGAGATAGCTTCCGTGACCAATAGGAGAAGGTTGGTCTGGCCGACTCCGTCACTTGGGTTGGCTACAGGAATCCATTAGCTGCAACTTTATGCAAAGCCATATTATCTGTTAAGTTCAAAGCAATCATTTACTGTTTTGGGTCTAAACCCACATCTCAGCGTGCCTCTTGTCCTTTTAGCACCTTTAACTCCAGATCAAATCACTCCTTTATATCACCATATTAGTTGGTTAATGTTGCACATAGGCAAACCATCTCAATTGATTTTTTCTTATTTTATCTTCAGTTGATGTCATTCTAACTTTCCATTTGTAAATTGTTTCCTATTCCTGTTTTTCCTAGTAATGCGAACTATTTATTTATTGAGTAGAATTTTTTTTGCCTCCTCTCGTTCCTCTTTCTTGTTCTTGAGAGAAACTAACATTTCCTATACTTCTTCTTACATCTGCTTTCTTTTCCTTTCTTTTGCAGCACATTGAAGATTTGACACAAGAAAAATTCTCTTTGCAGCGAGCTCTGGAGGCTTCACAAACTTTAGCAGAGTCTTTAGCTTCTGAAAATTCGGCACTGACAGATAGTTATAATCAACAGGTTGGCTTGCATTGATGATTCTTGGATCTGTAAGTGATATTTGACAGCTTGTTAGACCATAGTGTTCCAAGCTGTGTCATATAAACAGAAATGCACACTGTATGCACAATTCATGCATATATGTATTTAGCAATGTAAAATGGCATACATATCAACAGATTTACCATGAATTAACAGTGTTTACATTTTTTATCAACAGTGTTATAATGGGAAAAATGAAAAAAAAAGGTTATATTTGCTTTTAGGGAATACCAAATAAGGATTTATTTTCTTATGACCATGGTATGTAATATGTATCCCTGGTGTTAATTTTAAATGTTATTGATCTTTAGTATCATGATTCATGACAAACATGATAAGAATTTTTTGAATTAGTCAAGGGTTCAACACTGTTGTGTCTCAAGGATTTTTTTTTTTGTGTTGATGTAAGGAAAGGGCTTCCATGACAATGAGGTCATTCATGCATGGGCTTGGGCTTGCTTTGATGATGGGTAGGCTTGTTGTGCTTTGGCCCTTCTGTGGGCTTTCATCGAGGAAAGCAAGCTTGATTAATTTTAAATGTTATTGATTTTTAGTATCATGATTCATGACAAACATGATAAGAATTTTTTGAATGAGTTAAGGGTTCAACACCGTTGTGTCTCAAGGATTTATTTTTTTGTGTTGACGTAATATATCTCAAAGAAAATCAAATGTGTTTGAAAGTGTTTGGGAACCCAAAACCTGGTCCAGCTTGTTTGAATGTGGGTTAAAGTTGGTGGTTGGCTTTTCAACCAGTTTGGAAAATTGCGTTGAGGTCTGGGAACATCTCTATAACTATTATTTATCGCTAATTACATTGTCTTCTACTTGGTTCTATCTGGCCCAAGGCTAATAAGTGTGCTTAAATTTTCAAACAGTCTCTTAATCACTTGATGGTATCATGCTTTCAGTTGATGAATTTCTTTCCTTTTCAGGGAAGTGTTGTCAACCAACAAAAATCTGAGATGGAAAAGTTACAGGAAGAAATTAAGGCCCAACTGGTTAGTGTCAATTATGTCCCGACTTACTGGGAAAAGTGAGTTTCTTTTATTTATTTTGCATCAATGAATTTTTGAAATCTTGCAAATGTAGGGCAACAACTTTATAAGGTTGACCTTAAAGGTTTAATTTTTTTTCCTGTTTTTGTTTTTGTTTGTACTCGTAATTTTTCTTTTGATAAGAGATGAGATTTTCTTTGGTAAGTGCCAAGTCGAATAAGAGATGATTTTGCCACCTTGGATGTATTTAGTGCTTAGAATCCCTTTATAATGAAGAGAAGAATCTGAAGCATTTTCATTAATTGACCAATCATAAGTATCTTCCAATGATACCTTACAAAAAGTTGCCACCTTGGATTGTCATTAGTGCTTCGAATCCCTTTTCAAGGAAAATGAGAATCTGAAAAACCTAGTCGTGAGATTAGTCTCTCATCACTCATTACTCAAAGCTTCAAAAGTTTCTGCCAAATTCTCAAATCACAACTATGTTGAAAAATGGGAAGATTACATAGATGCTTATGCTAGATATCTTTTAATTCTTCTAGGCCTAGGAATTCGAAATTGGATACTTTGAAACTTTAGCTTACAAAATCATGCTTGAACAAAGGAAGACCACATATAGAGGCCACATAAACACCCTTGGCCTGTGAACTTGATAAACTACTTCCAGTTTAGTTCCCATTTGATTGGGTTTTGGGAGGGGATAGATTGGGTGTAGACCTAACCTTTGGCATATTTTGCACAAAATGGCATGAACTTGATAAAACAGATTAACCTAAACAGAATGCGAACTCAAAATTGACTCAACCCAAAACTTGATTACAAAAGGTTTGAAGTGTGCTTCTTATGAACTTTCAATTTATTTTTTTTCTTGTTTGCATGATCTGCATCAGAAATCCTATCCTAGCCCTTTTTCAGTTCCCCACCTTATGACCAATCCATGTAGGTTTAATGTAATTTTTTGGGGAAATAAATTGCTGCTATACACCAAGAAGTTCCAAGGGTTTGTCACTCAGTTAACTTGTGAGTGTATAGCAATCAATTGTTACCTAACGACTATTTCATTTTCTTATATTTTTCTTTCATGATGTTTGAAAGCGTGTGTTGTACCAAGCATAATGAATATGTTTTAAATTTTACACTTATTTCTAGAGTTTTGCATTCTCATTGTTGATTAGGGGTCTTCTTTGATGTTGCAGGAGGACCTTGAGTCTCTAAAAAGGGAATATGCTAATGTTCAGCTAGAATGTAATGCATCTGATGAACGTGCAAAGTTGTTGGCTTCTGAAGTTATTGGCTTGGAAGAGAAGGTAGATTTTTTCTGTGGTAAATATAATTTTGCTTTCTATCTGTTCAAATATGATTCCACTCTTTTGTATTGAACTTCCTTCTAATGGAGAAGAAATTGTGAAGCAATTATCAGATTATAGTGGTTGTACATTCTTTATGGATCGCACTTTTATAATAAATGTACAACCATTTTGAGCTTCTTAACTAGTGCCCTTAGGGCACTCATTAACAAAATCCTTTTAATATATTTCATTCTGCATTTTCCCTGGATCTTAGATGCGTAACTTAGTGATTCAGTTGCACCAAATTTTTAGTTGGCGGCTCGCTCCCTCTCTCTCTCTCTCTCTCTCTCCCTATAACTTTTATTAATGAGTTATCTAATATATTTTTGCAGGCACTTAAACTGAGGTCTAGTGAGTTAAAATTGGAGAGGCAATTGGAGAACTCACAAGCTGAAATTTCTTCGTTCAAGTATGCCTTACCTTTTTTGAAAGTAAAGGATGAGTTTTATGATATGTCTTTAATTTCGCTACTTATTTTTGTTTCTCTTATATCTTTTCAGTGTTAGCTGTTTCTTAGGTGGAGTTGACATCATCTAAAACTGTGCATGAATAAACATTTATTTTCATTCTGCAGTATTGTGAAATTATTTTGGTAATTGCAAGTAATTCAGAAACTATGTATGAAGTTTTTGACAATTGTAGCCTTCAATAGTTCACAAATGGCTGAATTATACACAATAATGTGTTTTATTAATTGTTAGTAATATTTGTAGTGTATTAAAGGAGAAAAAAAATTGATCTTATCATAGTTTATAAGCTATCTTGCTTGCTAATGCTGTTGGTTATGTACAATGATATAATGTTATAATTTCTATATGTAAAATGTATGATAATATTTTTTTTACTACCTACTGATAAAAGAAAAAGAAAAAAAGAAAGACATCCTTATTATGTGGAGTTGTCAACTCAACTGTTTGTGGCATCAGAAGCTAAAAGGATATGCTTGAATAATTGAGATTTCTGAATTCATTTACAAGATAGTGGAACTTGTTTGGTATTGATTATTTCTGAAGTAACCATCAATGAAAATTCTTGCCTTCTTTTCATTTTTTGATACACTTTTGCATGGCAATATGCGTAATAATGACGAATGATGGATGAAAAGGGAGTTCATGACAATGCAGATTGGTGCCTCACGTATGTTTGACTCAAAAATCAATCACACACAAGAACACAACAATATTTACGTGGTTCGGCAATTGCCTACGTCCACGGAGAGCTATCACTATAGAATTTTTCCCGGAGGGAGATTACACTCACACCTCACCTTCACTCTCTATAGAACTCTCAAACTCTCACAATCTCTCACAGATGTGTTGTTGTTTTTCTTGATATCTCTACCCCTCCTCCTCACCTCAATTTATACACAATTGAGGGAGGAGGTGATTGGTTGTCACCAAACCCATTCCACTCTCTAGTGGGTTGGCCATTGGGGTAGTGGAGAGATGGTGCTGCATTATATATTGCCACTATATGTCCACTAACAGCCACTAACATATTATATACATCCACTAACATAATATTAAGCAATAATAATCAAATTTCCAGCACTCCCCCTCAAGCTGGTTTGAAGATATCTTCCATAGCCAGCTTGCTAGTCAGCTTATCAAATTGCTTCTTGTGTAGTCCCTTCGTTAGCACATCAGCTAATTGTTCACCTGTTGGAAGGTAGGTCATACAGATTATGCCAGCATTGATTTTCTCCCTGATGAAATGTTTATCCACTTCTATATGTTTTGTGCGATCATGTAGAACTGGATTATGAGCTATAGATATAGCTGCTTTGTTGTCACAATAGACCTTCATAGGTGTCGGATGAGAAAGCTTTAATTCTTCAAGAATTCTTTTAATCCACATTACTTCACAGATTCCATGGGCAACAGCTCTGAACTCTGCTTCTGCACTACTTCTAGCTACCACATTCTGTTTTTTACTCCGCCATGTAACTAGGTTCCCACCTACAAAGGAGCAGTATCCGGATGTTGATCTCCTGTCTGTAACACTTCCTGCCCAGTCTGCATCTGTGTATACTTCAACTTGAAGATGTCCATGTTTCTTGAACAGTAAGCCTCTCCCTGGAGTTCCTTTCAAATATCTTAAGATCTTATAAACGGCCTCAAAGTGCTCTGCCCCTGGTGAGTGCATGAACTGACTTACCATGCTGACTGCAAAGGCAATATCAGGCCGCGTATGAGACAAGTAAATCAATTTCCCTACAAGTCGCTGATATTGTTCCCTCTCTTTGACTTCTTCAGCCTTAGCAGCTTGTAACTTCAAGTTAGGCTCGATCGGAGTCTCCACCATCTTACAACCAAGCATACCTGTTTCTCCAAGGAGATCAAGAACATATTTTCTCTGATTAACGAATATACCTTCCTTGGATCTTGCAAATTCCATTCCGAGGAAATACTTGAGGGCTCCCAGATCCTTAATGTGAAATTCTTTTGCGAGTTTCTCTTTGAGGGCTGCTAACTCTGCTTCATCATTACCAGTTAAAATGATGTCATCAACATAAACAATCAAAATTGTAATTTTACTGTCTTTTGAATGTTTATAAAATATTGTGTGATCTGCTTGACTCTGCGAGAAGCCACAACTGATAACTGCCTTCCCAAAGCGTTCAAACCACGCTCTTGGTGATTGCTTGAGTCCGTATAATGACTTGTTCAATCTGCATACTTTGTCGCTACCAAGTCTCTGCTCAAATCCCGGCGGTAGGCTCATGAACACCTCCTCTTCAAGATCACCATTGAGAAATGCATTTTTAATGTCAAGTTGATGTAGAGGCCAATCTGAATTTACTGCAAGAGATAACAGTACTCTAATGGAATTTATTTTAGCAACAGGAGCAAACGTCTCCTGATAGTCAATCCCATAAGTTTGAGTGAAGCCTTTAGCCACCAGTCTCGCCTTGTATCTCTCAACGCTTCCATCTGCGTTACATTTTATCGTAAACACCCATTTAACCCAACTGTTTTCTTGTCTTTAGGTAGATCAACTATCTCCCAAGTACCACTTCTCCTTAAAGCATTCATCTCCTCCATGACTGCTAATTTCCAATTCGGATCATCCAATGCTTCCTGTATATTCCTTGGAACAAACAAGTGTGAAATCCTAGATGTGAAAGCTCTATGGTTTTTAGACAGTCTTTGATAGGAGAGGTAATTTGCAATAGGATGTTTAATGCAATTTCGGACACCTTTCCTAATTGCTATAGGAACATCAAGGTCGGAAATAGAAGGAATAGGATTACCTAAAATTTCGATGCCAGAACTCGGATGGACATTCGGGTCATTAGGATGGACATTCGGGTCATTATTCCTCAGATGAAATCGCTTCCTAGTATAAACCTGAAGCTCAGAATTTAGATCATTTTGTAGTACTTCTCCCCCTAAACAAGAATCTTCTTGACTAGGCACCATAGAACTTGGTTCTCCTAAGTGATCATTATCAGACAGATGTGGTTTTTGTGTAGGATAAATGACATTGGGGAGCGGGATAGAAATATCCCAAAAATTGTCTTCTACTCCACTTGTCTCCCCCTGAAGAGAAGTGTTGGGGAAATAGGATTTTGTTTCCACAAATGACACATCCATACTCACATGAAATTTCTTGGTTTGAGGATCGAAACACTTATACCCTTTTTTGTTTGAGGAATAACCCAAAAAAACACATTTTATAGCACGGGGGTCAAGTTTTGAACGAAATTGACTGGGAACATGAACATAGGCAGTACATCCAAAAACTTTGGCGGGTAAATCAGAAAACAACCTCGTGTCAGGAAAAAAATGTTTGAGACAAGCAAAAGGTGTTTTGTATGTTAACACCTTTGTAGGCATCCTGTTTATCAAATAAGAGGCTGTTAAAATTGCTTCACCCCATAAATATTTAGGAACATGCATGTAAAACATTATAGCACGTGCTACTTCAAGTAAATGTTTATTTTTTCGTTCTGCAATGCCATTTTGTTGAGGGGTATCCCGACATGTAGATTGATGAAAAATCCCTTTTTTTGCCAAAAACTCACCCAACTGCTCATTGAAATATTCTGTTCCATTATCAGAATGTAAAATACCAATTTCGGTTTGAAATTGGTTTTCAATCATATTGTAAAAATTTGTGAATAAATTGTTCACGTCAGATTTTTTATTCATCAAATAAATCCAACATAAGCGGGTATGGTCATCAATAAATGTAACAAACCATCTTTTACCAGAAAGAGTAGTGATTTTAGAAGGGCCCCAAACATCACTATGAATCAAATAAAAAGGTTTGGAAGCCTGGTAAGGTTTGGCAAATAAGTAGAGCGATGAGATTTTGCAAAAATGCAACTTTCACAATGAAAAGAAGAACAATCAATCCCTTTAAATAATTCTGGAAATAAATGTTTCAGATAAAGAAAACTAGGATGTCCTAGCCTATAGTGCCATAGCATTATTTTTTCTCGAACAGAGATTGAACTAGTACTATTAAAGCGCTGAGCTTTTTTATTACTAACAGGTACTTCATCAAAGTAAGCATTCTAGCACGCCCAATCATCATTCCCGAGTTCTGGTCTTGAAATTCACAATGGGATTCAATAAATGTAACACGACAATTAGAATCCTTAGATAGTTTACTGACAGACAAAAGGTTACAGGCTAAGTTGGGGACATGAAGAACAGCATTGAGATTAATTTTCTCAGTTAGTTTAATAAATCATTTTCCTGCAATAGGTGAAAAACTACCATCGGCTATTCTGATTTTGTCATGACCAGAACAAGGGAAATAGGTACTAAATAAATGGGAAAAACTAGTCATGTGATCGGAGGCACCGGAATCTATGATCCACGGAGAGAAGTTTAGACAAGAGAAGGCTTTAGGATTTCTACCTGTTTGTGCCAAAAAATCACTAGGAGTACCGGATGAGGAGTTGGATTTTATCAGCTTTAAGAGTTGATCAATCTGCTCTTTGTTGAAGGGACCCGAATCGGCTTCATTAGCAGTAGGAAAGCCACGATTCTTCTCTCCTTGTTTGCTGCTTTTCCAGTTGACAGGTTTGCCATGGATCTTCCAACATGTTTCGCGTGTATGGCGAGGCTTGTTGCAAAAATCACACCAGACCCGGGGCTTATCATCAAACCTGCGCTGGTAATTTGCAGCCTTGTTGGCCGTTTTCACCGGAATGGCAGCGGCAGGGGTTGAAGTGGTTTCGGACGTGACTTCCGACATGGCTATGACGGTTTTAGGGCTGCTGTGTTTTTTGTTGCTCTGATACCAACTCAAAAATCAATCACACACAAGAACACAACAATATTTACGTGGTTCGGCAATTGCCTACGTCCACGGAGAGCTATCACTATAGAATTTTTCCCGGAGGGAGATTACACTCACACCTCACCTTCACTCTCTATAGAACTCTCAACTCTCACAATCTCTCACAGATGTGTTGTTGTTTTGTTTCTTGATATCTCTACCCCCCTCCTCACCTCAATTTATACACAATTGAGGGAGGAGGTGATTGGTTGTCACCAAACCCATTCCACTCTCTAGTGGTTGGCCATTGGGGTAGTGGAGAAGATGGTGCTGCATTATATATTGCCACTATATGTCCACTAACAGCCACTAACATATTATATACATCCACTAACATAATATTAAGGCAATAATAATCAAATTTCCAGCAGTTTGCTCATTCAAAACTTGCACAAAGTGGATTAAAATTTTCCTGGTCTTATTTTATAGATACAATTTTGTATATTTTGTGATGAAGTGGGGAAATGGGACTTGGTGCTTGCCATGTTCACTTATTATGTTTTTGACAATTCGTATGATTCACCTTGGCTTCTACAACATCCTACAAGGGGATGAGCAAGTTTCCAGTTTGTGATTTTTCTTGGCAAGTTGTCCTCAGCATGATTAAATATTACAGTAGCTTTTTCATGTCAAATTTGGCAGAAAGAAAATGTCAAGCCTTGAAAAAGAGCGGCAAGATTTACAATCGACTATTGATGCTCTGCAAGAAGGTTAGCATGCTTGTTATGCTTAACTATTGCTGTTGCAGTTAGATCAACGAGTAAACTTATCGTTTGTTCATTATTGTGTATAATTGTTAATTTCTGCTTAACTATTTAGATCTTTGTTAGGGTGCCATAGTGCTATCTCAAGAAAATAATTTTTTTTTTATTTTAGTTATTTGTTTACAAGGTGAAGTAATCTTAAAATTACTCAGTAAATTTTATTATACTGGCTCTGTTTTGATCCTTTTCATCATCATTCCCTTCACTCAGAGAAAAAGTTGTTGCAAGTTAAGCTAAGGAAAGCTTCTGTAAATGGAAAGTTTGTTGATGTTGGCAAGAGTCCTACTAACAAAAAAGATGTGTCAACTTCTACAGAGGATTTAGGTAACTAATTCTGATAGCTCTGTGTTTTAGTGCTTATAGTTCTCTGCTTTTGGTAATTTTGGAATGCGAATTACTGAAAATATACTTATGGTTTTTAAAGTTGTTTTTTTTCTTTTACACAGTATTTTGGGTGTTGATATTGTTAACTCAGTCCACTTGAACAATGCAGATACTACAGCGGACACTTCAAACTTGGAAATGCATAGTACTGCTGGAAGTGATGCCTCCAGTTCCTCCTTGCTTCCTGATGATGGACAGTTAAATATTCAAGTTTCATCTTTAAATATTCCGCCTGATCAAATGAGAATGATTCTAAGCATCAACGCCCTAATTTCTGAGGTATCATCTGTTCCATCATTATATTTCAGTTTCAGTTGTTTCTATCAGGACTGAATCTTTCTCTTTTATTTTTGTATGGTCCAGGTCGTTCATCATATATATTTTTTTCTTTTCACATTTCTGTTAACTGATGAATTAATTGAAGTATGTGACTGAGTATACTTTTAGAATCACAAAGTGGTTGACTTTATGTATTTGCAGTTATCATTGGAGAAAGAAGAGTTGATGCAAGCATTGTTGGCTGAATCACATGAAAGCTCCAATCTAAAGGTACTTTTGGTCTGTACAGTACTTTATCTAGTGCTGTGTCTCTGTCACAAGTCTGAGATGATGTTTAAAGCTATTCAAGTTCAGGTTGCTGGTATTTGTCTCACATGCACATTAAAGCCAATAATATTACTCTAATATCTTTAGTTAGGAATTATATTCTGAAATTTGATTGGAATGATAAATTGTTTTAATTTTTGAAAATAAGGTTCTTCCAATATTTGCCTCTAAATTGTTTCCTTGGCTCACAATTACTCATCTCAGACTGTTGTGTCCTTGTCTATTAATTTAATCTTATTTCTTTTCTTCTTTATAAATGAAGGAATTAAACAAGGACTTATCCCGAAAACTTGAAACTCAAACACAAAGATTAGAGCTTTTGACTGCTCAAAGTATGGCAAATGAAAATATTTCAACAAGACCACTAGATCCTCGCAGCATGCAAGACAACACCCCATATGCAGATGAAGGCGATGAGGTATATTATTATTATTATCAATACTCCAAAGGTTTGGAAACATGTCATGTCTTCGTACTATGTAGATGAGGGTTAGTATTTGATGTCATGGGATCCTTAAAATAATTGATGGTTGTTTTTGGTTCTTTTTTTATTATTATTAATTTTATGTTGTAACTGTAAAAATATTGTAAATATTATTTATGTTATATATTATATTGATAAATAAATAGAGTAAATACCATCTACCTCGCCTGAGGTTTGTGTTCAATACCAATTTCCCCCAAATGTTCTGAAAATTTCATTGACCTCCCATGTCAGTGTTTTTCTCTGTTAGGAGTAGTAACAAAAAAGGTAATATTACCTTGTTGCCCTCGCAATCTAAATTTAGTTACTACCCCTCTCTCTACAACCCACCACCGACATCTCTCCCCTTGTCTCTCTTCTGCACACTCTCTCTTGATTGACCAAACCCTCGCCATAGGTCTCTCAGCAGTGGATCTGATC
Source organism: Camellia japonica (assembly GCA_030407325.1). Lineage (NCBI taxonomy): Eukaryota > Viridiplantae > Streptophyta > Magnoliopsida > Ericales > Theaceae > Camellia > Camellia japonica. The sequence continues at coordinate 27,529,646 of JAPPVO010000036.1, read as the reverse complement.
ACTACTGTCGCCTCCATTCCCTCTAAGCTTTGTATTAATTTGTAATTATCACAACTCCCCAATCATATAATTTACTGAAAAAATCTCATACAGTAAAGCAAGTTGCATTTTTTTTTTTTAATATTTATTTTTCTTCAATGTTAATGCTTCATAAAAGATATTTCACTTCTCCTTTCCTTTGATTAGGTGGTGGAAAGGGTATTGGGTTGGATAATGAAGCTCTTTCCAGGTGGGCCATCAAGGCGGCAAACCAGCAAGCTTCTGTGATTTGTGGGTAATGACAGCTCTTCAATGAAAGCTTATTTGTAGATTCCACCCTTATTTTGGTGGTACAGTGGAGGTCACTCACAGTGTGTAATTACTAATTATTGAGTCTATTCGTTTTTGATAGAAGAAAGTGAGTTGTTTTTGAGAGGCTTTTCAACCAATTGGAAGATGCAATTTTCATCTCGCATCAGATCTGAAAATAAAGATGGCCCCTTGTTGCTTTTATTAGTTACTTGGGTCTATAAAATTTTAGTGAGACATTTATTACACGTGAAAAAGAGAAAATCACCGGAGAGAGGAGAGAGAATGAATTTGGTACAATCAAATACTAGTCTATCACCCGTGCTATGCACGGGATAATTATAGATATTTATATTTGTTTTTATTTTTTTTAATATATAAATTAAATATATAAATTAAATACATGGAGTTTGACCGAGGAGTTTGAAAGAATTTAATAAGTGTTTATTTATTTATTTAAGAGGCATTTACACAATAATTATATAATATATAAATTAAATACATGGGGTTTGACCGAGGAGTTTGAAAGAATTTAATAAGTGTTTATTTATTTATTTAAGAGACATTTACACAATAATTACATGGGTCTCTTGGGGATGCAAAAGTAAGGAAATTAGGATTTCATTTATTGCGTTATTCATTTAATAAGTGTAATTATTATAATTAAGTGTTTATTGTAATCAATAGTGTAATTATTACAATCTTTGAATTTTTGTAATCAATAGTGTAATTATTACAATCTTTGAACCAATCACCAAGTCAATTTTTTTTTAAAAAAATATTAAAAAATCAAGAAATTAGGATGGTGTTTGGGAAGTGAGTTTTTTATGTAAGTTTTTTTAGTTGTAGGTTTTTATTAGATAAAAATTTTTGGTGTTTGGGAAGATAGTTGGGTTTTATGTGGTTAGATGTGATGTTTGTGAGAGAAAAAGTGAAATGATTATGGAGTTGGATGTGATATTTTTTGTTGGATGTGTTTTTTTTGGTTTTGTAAAAAGTTTGTCTTTTAGTGAAAAAAAATGAGAAAAAAATTTGAAACCTAGGTTCCAAACACCACTAGGATTGACATGTTGGAGGTTCTACAAGCCTTGGGTTTTAAAAGACCCTTTTCCTTAATATATAGATGACTGTAAAATGGATTTGTTTTGTTTTGTAGTTGTCATATTTATTACACGTGAAAAAGAGAAAATCACGGGAGAGAGGAGAGAGAATGATTTTGGTACAATTAAATATGAGACTGTAAAATGGATTTGTTTTGTTTTGTAGTTGTCATATTTATTGTATTGAGTGTTGAAATGGTTGGGGTTTAAGCCCATTATATGAAAGTAAGGATTTTGACATTTTTCCATGTATGCTTTTGCTTTTACACATTAATTCTATTCTTTCTTATTGAGGAATGATTCCTGTTTGTTTGATGACTGGTTTGTATGGCTTTCTTAGGGGTTATTTGGGATGACCTAAATAAGTGTACTTTTTGTATTTTTACGAAAAGATGTACAGAAAAGTAGAGTGATGGAAAAAAGATAAAAAGATAGATTATTTTAGAGTTGCCAAACTTAACCTTATTCATTTTGTATGGTGTGGTATTTTTTGCTTATTTCTAATTAATGTTGTAATGTAAGGGTATAAGATGAAAGTTACGAGGACTTGCATGAATTATAATAGATGACTGAAAGTGTAAACCTTTGGGCCATGTTTATTTTGGGGACTTGGTCTAGGAATTGGATTAATAATTTTAAAAAAAAATATACAATTTCACGTTTAGCTAAAAAAACTAAAGTCCAGACTAATACATTCTTATTTTTTATTTTATTTATTTTATGACGACCTCCAAGGAAGGACCTTTTGGACTAACCTCTACATGGTGTCTGTGAATTGGCAAGTTGTGGCTCGGAGCCTACAAAACTAGTATGCAAGTAACAGTGTCCAAAACCTCCAAATGTAGTATACACCAGAAGATAGATATAGGGCTTAGACATACATACATACAATCAGAACAAGAAGGAATGGGCTTTTTCAGGTGAGAAACAGAGGAATGCAAGTGATGGTCACCCCCATGTGTTTTCTCTCTATTGGTGACAGTGATGTCTAAAAGTGAAAGTCACAAAGAACCTTAAGAAGTTCCAATTGAAAAGGACAGAGACACAACTGTAGCTCCCATGTTACAACCTGGAAGCTATAGTGCCAAACTCACTCAAATCTGTGTGTGAAACAAGTTGAAACAAAGAGAAATTGCCTATTAATAATATTATTTTTATTCTGCATTTGGATCTTGAATTTGTAGAGTGAATTGTGGATGGAAAAGAGAAATGAAGAAGGTTAATTTTTTCCCTGCCCTCTTTTATCTCCAGAAATTCAAAATACAAACACAAGTGCAAAGATTTTTGGTGTGTGGTGACAAAAGACTTCTAGATGGACTGTTGGGATAAAAGGTTTTCTACATAGACCAAGTGAGTTTCAAGTCTCATCTTTTCTAATTTTCTTGGATTTATTATAATGTTTTGTTTTATCTTTTAAAAAATATAAAAAAAATAAAAAAATCAACATCATGGAGACTCATGTGGGTTGTCTTTACATCTACTTTTGTTTTTTTAGATGAAATATTACTCATCTCATTTCTTGTGCAGCGTGAAATGGGAAATTAATTCATGTGGGATCAGGGGGGGCTAAGGAAATAAATGACACAAGTAAAATAAGATATTTCCTGGTTATAATTGGTTGTATGTCAATGCAGGCTAAAGTTGGAACCTTCTTGTGATGTGATTTGTTTTACTTAAGGAAATTGTAACTTCTTAAAAGAAAATACAAATCTCTCAATAGTCATGGTTCTCTGAATTGACCCTTGCAGATTTTAGTTTAAAGGCTTTTAAGAGAAAATAGTTTAGAGATTAAAAAAGGGGACATGGATGGGAAATGATTTTTTTTTTTTTTTTTTTTTTAATGCTGTTAGGAACCTCTCCAAACTAAGGTCATATTAGACCACCTTTGTGTTTTAAGAAAAATAGTTTAGAGGGAAAATGGGAGAAGGGTGAGAAATGATTTTTTTTTTTTTTTAATTATTATTTTTTGTGGTGATGAGGAGCATTGTTAAGATAGGGTCACATTGGACTATAAATAAGGTGTATCAATTAAACTTGAATGCAATCCCAAATAGAATTAAAGTTAATTCGTCTCAAAATAAGTCGCTTGATAATTGTACTGTTTGTGAGTTGAAAATGATTTTTTTTGTTAAACCATTTAATAAGTTTAGATATTGGGTTGTTGAACAAAACTGAGAGTGAATGTTATACTAATATATTTTGACCTTGAGGAAAGGAATTTGTGGATGGAAAGAGTTTGGGAATTCTATGGGAGGTTTGAGGAATAGAGGTGGCTCATCCATTCAATTTTTCCCTTGGAATTGAAGTCATTTATAAGCTAGAGGAGGTGTTGACGGGCTAGATACATGTGGGAAGTGGCATACATGCAAGATGTTGGAACAAAGTTTTAGACTAGTCAAAACATTTCATGGCATTGTCATTTCAATTTTTTTGGACATTTTGGAGTGCAATGGTGACATGTATTAAACGATGAGATCTGAAAAAGGGGAGGAATGAAGGGGATTAAGGTGAATTAGATGGGCTTTATTAATTCTATAATTATTGTTTATATTGGTTTGAATTGTGAGAATATCATGTCATATAGCGTTGTAAGAAAACAAATATATGGAATTGAACCGATAGATGAATCATATTGGCTCCGCTTCACTAATCGTCTAACTATTGTTCTAATTGGTTCAACTTCTGAAAATACCATGTCACATAGTGTAGTTAGAAAAATTAGAGAAGTTGAACCGATTGTTTGAGACTGATTGGTAATTTGATTTTTTATTGATTGTTCTTAGAAACCTTGAATTTATGGATTTAAATATGAGGATGGTCACTTTATGCATTTATGTAAAATGTTAAATATGTCCTTAATATAACTCCTCCCAAACACCCATTAAGGGATATAGTAATTGAATATTGTTTTTTATTGATTTTTTAAAAGTACAAGGACCAAAATATTATATTTAATTACTTTTATATTTTTATTCTTCAAGTAGAAGAAAATACTAATAAATTACTTGAACCCCACCCTCACTCTTCATTTCTTTCGGATGTGAAATTTTATAGGCTTTTATAACATCTCAAAAGTCTTGCATGAATCCTGCCCCACGCCAAACTATAAAATTGAACCATAACATGTGGTCAATTTAGGTTCTCAACCAACTAGGGATGGTCACAGAGCGAGTTTGTCGTCCCTCATCCTTGTCTCCACTTGAAAATACCTGCCCTGCCCCACTCTCGTTGCGGGTGATCAAAATATAATTCACCATCGTCCCACGTGAGTGTCGGGTCAGATAAAATCCACTCAATTTGAACGGGTATGGACAAGCCTCGCAGATCGGAATAAAATGGCTATCCCTGCAGCCAACAAAACCGAAGGATTGAATGCACTGCTTAATCTTTCTTCAGCATTGACCAAATCAATTACATGCTGAATTGATGTTCCAAACTATTGAATAATTACTCATTTTTATGCCCTAGACATGAGAAATCTTCAACTAGACTCGCTGAAGAATGAGATCTGTTTAATCTTCCCTCTGTGGGCTCTATCCATGTGGGTGGTAGCATGGAGACTTGGTGTACTTTGTGTACACTAGTTGCTCAAGACTCAAGGGTAGGTAATCACTGCGAATGGAGCCAACTAGCATCCATGTGCATGCCAACATTGTGCATACTTCCCCAAGTCAAGAGTCTATTTCACAGGAATGCTGTGTTTTGTTGAGAAATTTGAGGAGGGATTTAGAAAAAATAAAAAGGGAAAGGTATGTGATATATGAATAAATATACCTACATTTCACCTAATTTCATAAATCTTTTTTCTTTTTATTTTCAAATCCCTCTCTAAATCCCCAACCAAACACGGCATAAAAGGAATAGGGATATTTGTAGGGGTGAGCATGGTTCAGATTGATCTGGATTGGGAGAAAATCAAGATCAAGACCAATCCGTTATCTACGATTTCTGAAAAATTAAAATCAATCCAATCCGTTTAAATCATAGAACCAATTCGTTTAAACATGGATTGGATCGATTTAGGATCACGGATTCACATAATTAAATAACAAAAAAAATATAGAACATTTAACGCAAACAACATCCATTGTGTGGGTCTATTTGTGTGTTACTGTTAAGTAATAACTAAACCACCATTTTGATGTTAGGAATTGATAAGATCATGCATAATTCTATGGTGATGTGTTTGTTTTCTACCAAATTAGCTAATATTGCTGATAAATCAGTTTGCTACCGAATAAGCTAGATGGCTCATCAATGGATGGTTTCAGTGTGAAGAATGCTTTTGCCAATATAAAATACATATATACATAGTATATGATTAACTTATTACAATATATTTATATTTATTTTTCTCAAGTTACTTCAAGAATGAGCCCAGCTTTCAATCTTTATAGATGCACCTTAATTGGTAACATGCAGACTAAGTCTTTTATGTTTTGTCTTATATCCTTAACACAATGAATAACACTATATCAGAAATCAAAGAAAAACTATACACTGTATATGGTATAAATATAAATTATTTCTAAACGGTCTGGATCGGTTCCAATCCAGAACCGTAGGGTTCAATTCAGAACCGATCCGTAGCCTACGAATTTTGAAATTTCTAATCCGGAACCGAACCACGGATTTAAAAAATCAATCAAAACCTATCGAATTGGACTAAACCGAATCAAATTACGAATTTTACGAATTTCTTGCTCAACACTAGATATTTGGGATATATTGGACATAGGGCCGACATATATTTAATGGGTCCTTGGTGGGCCAGCGCTAGATATTTGGGATATATTGGACATAGGGCCGACATATATTTAATGGGTCCTTGGTTGGCCAGATTGTGGATATGGAGCCCATTAGTTATATTTATGACTAGCTGGACCAAATTGTGAAGAGAGAGATATGAGATATATTTCTGGCCAAGTTTGGCAACTTAAAAATAATTTATCTTTTTTTCATCACATCACCTCTTTACTTTTTTGCACATCTTTTCGTGAAAAGACAAAAAATACACTTATTTAAATCATCTCAAACAACCCAGAAAGTCCTTTTCATTTCACTTGGATTATTGAATTGTATACAAAAAAGACTTGCTAAAAACTAGAGAACAAAAAAAAAAAGCAAAAAGAAAAGAAAAAAAAGCCTCATCTTCCTTTTTACAAAAATGCCCAAACCACTCCAAGACTTGGGATTTTCCCGGAGAGGGCTACTCTCTGTTTTTATGTTTCTTTTCTTATCACATTATTTTGTACAAGAGAAAATGCACATATGCAGAATTAAATTTTTTTTTTAAAGTATCAAAAATGTAATTGTTAGCACAATAGGGTCCATCATCATCGTGCTATCATATATAGTGTTGATACTTTTATATTGTTTAATTATGTGTACGTAAACTTATTCTTTTATACATGACTTGATCTGAGTTTGGTCAAAAAGTCGCCGTCTAAAAACTAGAAAAAGAAAGGGAAAAAAGAACGCTCTCGTTAGCAAAGTTCTGGCAAATTTAGCAATGGGATTTGCATCGCCGATGACAAGCAACAGTGACAGAATGCTTCTTGTGCTCTGTTTCTTCTTTCCAGATTTTGCCAATGTCATTTGCTACTCTAATGGCATCTATTGATGCCCCAGAGAGACCTCTCCTTGTGAATCCAACGGCATACAGTCCAGCTTTCCCTTTCCACCCATTTGGAAATGGAGATTTTGGAAACCCATTTCTGGAAAAGAATTCACTTTCCTGGAAAAACACACACAAAACAACCCAAACAAGGGTTAGACTCTTCTCTAGGAGAATATGCACTATACGCATTAAAGAAACAACGGTTTATTTTACATTAACATCAGTAAAATAAAAAAGGGCAAAATAGTCAAAAATATAACAGGACCATTTATCCCCAAATCCCGTGTCTTGTGTCCCCATGCACTCTCAGTTATGCTATTATATCTGAAATTTTTTTATGTCTTTGAATTCTCACATGACCTTACGGTCACAATGCATTGAGACAAAGAAACACAAGACAACTCTGCCCATTTATTCTCTAATCAGTATTTTCTTGGAAAGACAATTCTAATTTTAGAAAAACACAGTACAAGAAACTTCTGAAACATGTTTTAGAATAATTGAAAAACAATTATGACAATAAAAAACCACCAACAGAACCTAACAACCTGAAAACACATGAATCCATACATACAAAGAACCTAAAAACACATATACTATAATATTATTAAGTTCTCACCTTTAACCAAGAAGGTACATTGCTGCAATACCCAGTTGCCAAAATAACTGAATCAATCTCAAGAATTTCACCATCGACGAGCTCGACTCTACCGGGCGAGAACCTCTTGATTCCAGGGACTACTTTGATCTCACCAGATCTAATTTTTTGTATCGTACCAATGTCCAACACAGGTGTCTTTCCTTCAGTATTCTTGAGCTGTAAAGGACCTATACTTGGCCTTTTCAGACCATACTTCTCTATGTTTCCAAGAACCAACCTTGCTGTCACTAGCAATATTTTGTCAACTAGCCCAATTGGCAGACATTTCATCATCAAAACTGCTAGATCAAACGTCGATTTCCCAAGAATTTCTCTTGGCAAAACATGAACCTGTTCATTAAAAACAGAAACCAGAGTTATAATTTAAAATTACAGAGGCCCACAAAAAAAATTCAAAATATTTTCATTGTTGAAGGCTCTAATTTTTTCACGGCACAATAAGATAATATTTCACTTCAATGTTTTGCCTAAGGTTTCAAAAAATGTTGAGCTGCTACTGAACATGGTACCAGAAGATCAGTAAATGGTGAAATTATACCGAGCTCCGTACCACCATTGATGGAATTGCATTGTGGTGGCAAAGATCAAGAGAGACTTCCATGCCTGAATTTCCACAACCGATTACTAAAACACGCTTTCCTCTATAGTCTTCACCGGTTTTATAGTCACAAGCATGCATAACTTGGCCACCAAACTCTTGCAAGCCTTCGAATTCTGGCACCACCTTCTCTGCATTTTCACCGGTGGCCACCACGAGCCACCGGCAAATGTACTCAACCTCCCCTCTCGTGGACCCATTAGCACTTGCAATGGTCTTGACCCTCCACAACCCACAAGTCTCATCATATTTCGCTGATTGGACTGTTTCATTGAATCGTGGCTTAATTTCAAAGTGCTTAGCATATGATTCAAGATAGTTGATGAATTGGTACTTTGTGGGGTACTCTGGGAGGTTGTTTGGAAATGGGAAGTAGGGTAGTTGACAGAATTGCTTAGGGAGGTGAAGTTTGAGGCGGTCGTAAGTGTGGTTTTGCCAAAGTGAGGCAATGCAATTTGACCTTTCAAGGATGACAAAGGGCACACCTTGTTGTTTTAGGCCAGCACCAACTGCTAGTCCCGATGGACCGGCCCCAACAATGACCGGTCCATTCACCAATATACACCTCCCTGAAAAGAAGTTTTCACTGTCGAGTGTGTGAATCATTGTTGGTGTTTGAAGATGATCAGTAGTGTAATGCATCAAGAAGTATGTTTTTTGGGGATTACAAAGGAGAATTAGGCAAGTTTTAGACAAGTAGTATTGAAAGATCAGATAGAGAAGAGAAGGGGTGATAAAAATACCATTTTTTTTTTCTAAAGGTAGAAAATAGATTTATATCTATATGTTGAGAGAGATTGAATATGGGACAAAGAAGAGAGGAGAAGAGAGAGTAGAATGTGTAGTAGTTTGTCTTGAAGTAATGTGTGGAGGGGGTTAGAGGGATGGGAGGGGTTCAAATAGGGAATTATAAGGAGCCTGCGATTGGGATTGAAAATTATTGTTTTGGGGTCTTTCTCAAATGATAAGCCCCCTTTTGTTTAATCCATATAAAATATATTATTTAATATATTTATGAACTCACAAACAAGGTTTTAAACATTTGATGATATGTACATTTCTTTACTGATGTGAAGTCTTGAACCATATGTTATTTTTTATTTTATTTTAAATAGGATTCTATATACATTATCCTTCATAAATAGCATCTCAATTGCATCCAAGTTTACTCATATAATAAATGTGTATGACCACCTAATTAGTAGCCATCCACACACTACACCCTTATTGAGATAAAGGCCTAAGTTTGCACATGGGCCAACCAACATCTCTCCCCATGGCTAGGTTTCATAGTGACTAATCAAGCGTTTAGGTCCTTTTATAGCACAAATTTGGATTTATATAGTCTTACAATCATGTCTTACCTCGAATCCTATGTTTAAGCAGTCAAATATAGCATCATTGGTGTTAAGAACAAAGCTTAGTTTGCTGATATCAACAACTCTTCTTTCCCCACCCTAAAAAGTTTTCAGTGATACATTTTTTGGGACAATTAGATCCTTTGTCAATGGAGTCTCACCGTATTACCCTGCAGCTACTGCAGGACGTTCCACCCTACAGTAACATCCATCTTCGCTAGATTCACATTAGCTTAATTATGATATATAGTACAATTTGACTTCAATTCAATCGTACCAACCTATTTTGTGGGGAAAAAAAATTAAATCTTGTGGCAGAGAGTGTCTACTATGTATTGGCGTTTTCCACAATAAACCATATGACCATGTTTCATGTCAACCTATCAAATAGTGCGTGTTGCATTGAATGCAAAGTGACAAAAGAATTTGGCTGATCTTCCTCATCAATCGTTTAAAATTTTGAAGGAAAAAAAATAAAAAAATAAAATAAAAATCAGAGAAAACAATGAAATTTGAAATCTTTTAATATTAAGATGTGATTATTCCAAAATGTTGTGATTTAGCAAATTTTGGATTCTGATAGAATAATGAAGGATGATTGATACCATCTAAGATGGATCTGCTTCTTCTTGATTGTCTGGAGATATAAATACAGCTGCTAATTGACGAAGAAGAAAATGTCATTTTGCCTTTTACTTGGCTTTAAAGCACGTATGGTCTTAATTTTCAAAGTAAATTACCTTAATCTTGTAATGTTTATACTTGCCAATCCATATGCAAAAATGCTCATTTTCTTTTCTTTCTTCTTCTTAACGTGTTTGGGGGTGGGGAGTTGAATGGGTATGCTGATTTTCCAAGGCAATAAATATTAATTCCACACTGTTCTTGTATGATTAGAAAAATACATACATTCAACGAATTATAATTACACTAAAAACTTATTTATTGCTTGTATTGTTCCTTGATTGCAAATCCCACCAACCCTCAAAAAGTTAACCGACTGTGTTTAGTGGAAATGAGGCAAGAAACTTAGGTCTTGCTGATTTACGCCGAAACTATTGTTTTGAAGTTAATGTGATGGATAATAATAATCAAACTATTTAAAATCAAGAGAAAATAATGATGAACCATTGTCGGCATAACCTTTTTTGTATGACTTCTTGAAATTTATCGCATTTCCTTGATGAGCCCCTAGTCCTTGACAACATCTAGGTGTGTGAAACTTTTATCACAATTAACAATAATTAATCTAGTTGCATGGAGATTGATAATTGTGCTCCAAAGTGAGAAATATTCCTCAAAGTTTATCAATTACCGACAAAGTTGGTAGTTCCTCTCCGAAACAAGTGGCTTCTTATTCAACACATTTGTGCAAATGCAGTTATTGAATATCCATTAAAAAAGTTAAACTTGTTTTAATTTGTTGCTTTCTAACTGATTATATAATGGTTGTTCTAATTGTTCTTTAATTTATAGTTTCAATTTGATTTCTTGTTTTGAAGGGAAGCATTGATGTAGTCTTCTCCACTGCAGATCTTGTTTTTGTTTAATCCATTTTTGAAGATTTCATGTTCATAATGGTAAGGTACACAAATGTCACGTACAAAATTTATGATCTTTGAATTGAACTAAATGAGAATTCTGAATTACACATAACGTTTGGAGGATAAAATATTTTAAAGAAAAAGAAAAATGAGCATAAATAGAACTTAGTTATTTTGGAGTAGAAACAGATATAGTTATAACCTAGGTATATTGACACCTAAAATTAAATTTAGTATGGTGTGAGTTATACCCAGAATAAATATATTACCCAAGAAAACATGTAATAACATATACAATAAATAGAATAGTGAAGTGTGAAAATTATGAGAAGCATGAAATGAAAAACTAACCTGAAGGCCATAATAAACAACTGTGAAAACTAGTTATTATGAAAAATTCCACCCAAAGATTTCATTTCCACTGTCATGTTAAAATCAATTACAAAACAAACCATAAACTTTATTTTAAAAAATCAAGAAAATTATTGTAAAGGTTTAGAGGCAAAGAAACAAGGATAGTGGGATTCATTTGCTCTCGGAGAGCGGATTTTTGAAAACTCTGCTGATGTTGCAAAACAAGATTTTCAGAGCCTAAAGAGTGTTAATTTAGGGTGGTTTCTTGAAAAGCACAAGCATAAATCAAGGTGCTGATCAGGGCGACCACGTGGAGTTGGTTATCTTGGAGTACTAGTTGCACCTGGGGGGGTTCACTTTCACATCCCCTCTGTTGGAATTTGGAGCAACACCCACCACCACCTAAAATTTGTTATCACATTGAGATTGTAATTTGCAACCACACCACCTTCTACATGCCCTTTGTTCTTCTAACATTGAGATTGTGAAAGCATGTTGTTTTGGCCCACTTAAATCCCTTTCATGCCAACCATTTTCCACATTCATTCTTAATTTGTAATATATGATTCAAAGTTTAACAAAGATATATTGACCCTGGAGTTGCATTTGCACGTAATCAACCAATAATATTGCATTTAGGGCTGTACAAAATACCGTCTAATCCGTTAAAATTGCACTGATTACATCAATCTGCACCGCTCTATCCGCTAACCGCGGATTGAACTTTAAAATTTATAATCCGTCTTTCAAATCGTTCCGCTCCACTATAGTTAATACATATATTTTTTTTTTAGTACATAACATTTTTGTATAGGAAAGTAGAGGAAATGAGTCATAAGGTAGAAGAGGTGCATGCGCATGGAAGCTTGTTGGATTGCTAGAGAGTCTCTTCTTTTCAGGCAAGAATGTGAAAGGGGGTTTTTGGTTCTTAAGATATTTTTCCAACTGCTTTGGAATGAGCAGAATCATCATTCCAAAATTGTCTAGACATCCTTCAAGATAATTTATAAAAAGTAACATAGCTTCCTAATGCAACATATATCTGTATGTGTATATATATTATTATGATAGAACAATAAATTCAGAATTAATAAAATAAAATAATAAACACATTAGGATTTACCTAATTCAACTATAAATTTATGTTCATGAGGGAAGAAATAACAAAAAAATTTGATTATCTATATTATTATATATAGTATACATATGTCGATTAGTGTGAACACTTTCTTTATTACGCTTTTTTGATTTTTCAAAAATACACGCCAATGATTGGGTTTGGAAAACAGCATGAAAAATCAAACTAATTTAAAACTCGACAAATATGGATAGTTTTTATTCATCTCCTTCATTCATAAATTCCAGATCTTGGCATGCGCATTGCATGAGCACTCCCCTTAATTAGTGAATGTAGAGATGACAATGCTACAAATTGCTTAAAACCATCAAACAGTTCCAAAACAACCCAATATATTTTATCTATCAATAAACCAAAACGGATAAAAGCCGATTCAAATACAAGTGTCTGGTTGAACCTAGCAGTGTGAGTTGCTAACAAGAAATAAGATTAATTTGGATTGAATTTAAGATACACTCATAATTAATATATATCTAGAGAGAGAGAGGGTCCATTCATTCATAATGAAATGGGGAAGTGTGCTTTTATTATCCCATAGCCAGGTTGTGAGAAGGCCTAGTAGGGAGGGCCATGTTGCCATTCATTCATTGATTTTCCTAAGCCACTGAGGATAAGTGAAGATGGGATCACAATCTTCTCTTCTCATTGCTCCTTTTTAGTTTACTTCTCTCTATCTCTCTCAATCTCTCTCCTCTTTTTGTAAAGTTTTCTAGTATTGTACTTTCTGCGATGGACTCTTCTTATAATTACTATTATATTATACATTAACTTATGAAGCAAAATACTTTTGAAATCAATCATGATATCTAAATAGTTACATATAGTCACGCGTTACATAAAGTTATATGTAAAGTTGGAATTCATTAGGGATACATATTGCATACCCAAGCTAAGCTTCCTAGAAGTTTAATACTCAATGCTCATTAAATAGTATTGAACCTTTATTATATCACCTCATCATAACAACAAAGATAATGGTAAATTATAGGCTCCTTTAGGATTTGATTTTTTTTAATAATTGGATAAATTACACTTACACCCCCTAAGGTTTGGGTTTAATACATATCACTCATGACGTTTGAAAGTTACACTTACTCCCCTGTCATTGTAATTATTTAGAGTGAATGAAGATATAGAACTCATGCACTTTTTCTTTTCTTGATTTGCTTTACTTGCTCTATTTTTTTTTCATTTCCTTACTTTACTCTTTTTTTTTGTAATGTAATTTTTTCTATTTTTCTACTGGGAGTTGTTACATTTTATATATAAGTGAGGGAATTTGTAAAATGAGACTACTAACCACAGGGTGGAAATGTAATTTCCAGAACATCATGGGATGTGATGTAATTGGACTAAATCTCAGAAGTGTCTGTGTAATTTACACGTAATAATTTTTATTTTTTTATAAAAAGATGTGTAAAAAAAGTAAAAATAACTTTTTGACTAAAAACTTAAGTTCCCAAACAATGCCTTGTATGATGCTTGAAGTATTTTGCTTTACCTCAGTATTCTAAATTTTAATTTTGCCAAATCATTTCTAAAATTTTCAATTTTAGTCAAAATAATTCAATTTCAAATGGTAGTCTAAATCTTTAATAAAATTGACAAATTTGAGTCAAATTGAAAAATTTAGAGTCAAAAGTGTGAAAATTAAAATTTAAAAAATTAAAATAACACAAAATGCATATTTTAAAAATGGTCATTATATTTTATCGTAATAATAATAATTTTTTTATTATTTGTTTTCACAGTTTGGCCTTTGTTTACATTTATGAGGGCATTGGCCTAAGTGTTTGTGTTCTCGTTGATTCAATAAATAAAAAAAATAATCACTACTATTTTCATAAAATAAAATAAAAAGCTGACCGTCTACACACCGTCCTATCTCACCCTCGTTGCAGGTCCTGTCAGCATTGATCCCAATCCTATTGTTCCCATCCCCAAAGAAAAGAAAGAAAAAAGATAAACACAACGAAAACAAAAATACAAAAACCAAAAGCACAAAAAACAAAACAAGAAATGAGAAATGTTTTAAGAAAAATGCGGCAGACCCCCACCCCAGCGACTCCCAGCCCCACGTGGTTGTGAGTGATTGAAAAAAAGAAAAGAAAAATTGACTAATGAAAAAAAACTGGGGGTGCTGGGGTGCCCCACTGGAGTGCCTAGCAGTGTTGATGTTTTAATAAATATGAGTTGGGATCTCTCAAACTTTTCTTTCTGCTGGTCCTTTCTATAATATATATATATATATATAGATTTCAAATAAATTGAAGCAGTTTGTTGTACTTCTTGTGCCTAATCTCAAGATCACTTGAATGTGTTTTTGGTCCAAATATATATATATAAACGCAATTAGGAAATCCTAAATTGGTGTAAAGTTACTTTTTTTTATATGAATTCAATTATGTCCAGAGTCCCAAAAAATATATATATATATATATATATATATATCAAAATTTAAAATGTGTGGCATAAATTTAAAATTAGTGTCACGTGGACTATAACTTCAACAACTCCCATCCCAATCCACTTTTTCACTTAGCTTTCGTTTGGTACTTCAAGTTTTTTGATTTTTTACTTATTTTAGTCATAAAAAGATAAAATAGATTTTTTAACTCAATAAAATAAAATATCACATCCAAACTATAATAATTTCATTTTTTTCCTTACAAAATTCAAAAAATCTAAAAAATTTATCACAAACGAAACTTTTTAACCCAAAGCTAAAATAATCACATTCCAAACGAATCTTTAAAGCCTTCGTTTGAGATGTGGATTGACTTTTTGGTTTTGACTTTTTGACTATTTTAGTCTGGGGTTAAAAAGTTTCGTTTGGGGTAGACTTTTTGATTTTTTGATTTTTGTAAAAGAAAAAATGAAATGATTATAGACTGGATGTGACATTTTGATCTTATTTAACTAAAATAGTCTATTTTACCTTATATAACTATTTTAACCCAAGTGATCTTCCCAAACGGACCCAAAATTATTACTTACCAAAGTGAAAAGTGTCGTAAAGTCAATCAATTCTATTGAACTACTAAGAGAATAATAAATAAAAGATGAAAAATTCTCTGATATGTAATAATTTTATTATAAAATTGCATTGCACACCGAAAGATGACTTATATTACTTATATTGTATGTTGGTATATTGGTGCAATATAAATATTACATTCCACAATCATGACTTTCCAACTCCCTCCACAGGGCAATTATTGATGCTATGTGCTTTCACCCCACCATCTATAATACAAAAATCATGGTGGAGAATTATTACTGCAAAATGTAATTATATATTCTTGTAATGTTATACATAAAAAAAAAATTAAATTTTTCTTTACCATTAGACAAAATAGTAATGGGCCTACAATAACAAATACATGGGTGACTCACCCTCTGTGCCTAGTAGTAAAAAAATAGATTTTTTCCTTAATATAAGTCAGGAAAGATTAGTAAAATATCTCTCTCCAACTTTGTATAATAAGTGAGGTTCAAGATATTTTTTTTATTAGCTAAGGTCCCTTAACATTTTTACAGAGAAAATTTGACTTAAAAAAATTTTGTCTGACTCAGAAAAATTTCACCCGACTCAGAGAAATTTTGAAATTTATCTGATATGATCACAAAGAAATTTTGTAATTTCTCTGAGTCGGGGCGAAATTTCTCCAAGTCAGGAAAAATTTCTTTGAGTCGAATTTTCTCTGTAGAAATATTAAAGGACCTTAACTACTATAAAAATATTATTTGTCATTTGTCTTATAAAATCTTAATATCAAGGGCATTAAAAAATCTTTCTCCAAAGATTATATACATCATATAAAAAGAAAAAAATTCAACTCCCTCAAAATTATGAAGGTGCCTTTGCTTCTATATATCTATATCACACACGTACAAGTATTGTTGTTTATAAAAAATCAAAACATGAGTAGTATTGATGGATTTCACTTTCTGCTGCTTCTTTTTTTCTTCTTCTTTTCACATGAATTCTTTTTATTTTCAAAAACATGGAGTTTCCATAATTAGTAGATTCCTAGCTCTTGGTCAATCAAGAAGTTAGGGAATAAGTCTTAAAATAATGTTGGGACAGAATCAAAATAGTATTTTGTTGGGCTCTCTATTCATGATTAGAAGAGGGCCCATAAGATTGTCTAAGGCATATTTCATCTTTGAGCAATCTTTATTTCTTTTAATCGTTTTAGTTATATAGGCACACTCATTGCATCCACAACTTCCAAAAGCTTGATGAGAGACATAGAGAGGAGAGAGAGTTAGCGACCTAGTTTTTTTTTTTTTTTTCCAATAATCAGAAAATTATTTATAAATATCAAGAGAAAAGCATTGAATACATACCACTCACAAATTCAACACTAATAATAACAACATGAATTCAAGTAAAAATTTCATAATGGAGAAAAAATAAACGTCTTAAGAAAGTGTTTCATAGTTGAAAAGAAATAATCAATTTCTACCTTCATTAATGATTGACCAATTGACATCGCAATGTGTAAGAATGACCAACTGAAATAGCCTAATTGAATTAAGGCTTTTAGTCTAGTGGTTATCACCACTTTGTGATATGAGATTGCAGGTTCAATTGTTTTAGGAAAAAAAATTATATTATTTATAGTATCTATTTATCCTCCATTATAGGCTATTTTTTAACTATTGGCTTTTTAACTATTATCGGATTTTAATTATCCAGTTTGATGTAATATTTTTTATATAGATAATTAATCTCCTACCTATCAAAAAAAAAAAAAAAAAACAACAACACTTAGCCTAACTAACCTCTAATCTTTATTGTTGTTGGGAGGAATATGAAATATTTCTTCAATTTGAAAGAGAGATCACATGGAAACATGAAAAATAAAAAAAATAAAAAATAAATATAAAGAAAGAACCCACTCTCCACAAGATTATGTGGCATTATTTGCGCTAACGAATCCAATAACAACTTTAGAAAAATGTTTTCTCTTCACAAACCTTGTGATTTACCATTTGACTTTGTTGATCTACTAAATCCTCCATTAATTCTCAATAAATAATTCAAAAAAATACCAAATAATAATGTATTTAGTATGGTTTCAAAATGGGTCAGTTTGTTTACATGTTACAAAGAAATCTTTTTTGGGGTAGTCAATGATACAATCATGTAACCATATTATTGTGAAGAGGGATGTTTGTGTGAAGTGCATTGGCTCATCATATTAAATTTTTATTTTATCGAACTCCATGTTTTGATAGCATCCTTTGAGGACAAAAACAAGTGGTTTAACCTTGGAAATGGTTTACATACATGCATTTGTATTTGGTGGATTAATTTCCTTTTTTTACTCTTTGGGGAAGGTTAATATGTTTGGATTAAAGAGGTCAAAAGTGAAAAAAAAAAAAAAAAAAAAAAAAAAACTTTTTATGTATTTGTTTAACATGAGAATCATGGAAAGTATAAATTAAAAAAAAAAATTTAATTTAATCTATAACCTATTTCAACACAAAGTAACTTTCAATTTTTCACAAAAAATACTTAAATTCTTTGACATTTGTTTAACAGAGTCATGGAAAGTATAAAAAAAAATTAATTTAATTTACAACCCATTTCAACACAGAGTAACATTCAAGAATACTAGATTTATAACCCCAAGGCAAGTGGCCGAATGGTAAAGTCTGGAGGATAAAATCCACAGGTCTCGAGTTCGAGTCACCCCTTGGGGCCACTGGAGGTTTGCCCAGTCGTTAACTTCAGAGCCCTCAGGATTAGTCCTGGCTTCCCTTAAAATCAGCGAGTTGGGGATACCTGAGTTATCAAAAAAAAAAGAATACTAGATTTATGTGATTCACTTTAAAATTAGGATTACATCCATAATTAATGTGGTTTCTCTGTAGCCATCCACCAACTATGTATAATTTATATATATATATATATATAATTGAGGCAATGTGCTACAAATACAAAAATAAAAAATACATTTACTCTCCAATCGAGTGGCTAGTATTTGACTTGGATCACACTTCCCAATAAGTTTTACTTACATTTTCTTAATGTTGGTTCTGTAAAGTTTCTAAGCTAATTCTCAATATAATTGAAATTTTTTTAAAATATATATTGAAACCATATTTTCAGTCAACAATTGGCCATGAACTACCTCGATCAATTGCATGTGAGCTAACCAAAAATCAAATCAAATACAAACGGTTTGAAAGAATTTCAACTACAAGAGATGGAACAAAGAATCTAACCACTGAGAGAAACAAGAAAGTGATGATTATTAGGAAGTTGAAATCATTGAACATGACTCAAAATTCATTCCCACATTTATATTTGAATTTAAGTATACACTTCTTCCAATAACAAGATTCAATTAATGAAGTCGGTGGACAATGTTTGAATGAATGAATGAATGCAGACCATTTCTATTATTCATCCAAATACCATGGTAGGGAATTGCACCTGACATGGCCAAAGGAAGGGGACAGAGAGAGAAGAAAGCATGTGTTGATTCATGTACAAATTTACCAACTTTGAGTACATCTCACATTGTTTAAACTTGAAAGTGCATGGCAATAAATATATATAATAATAAATAATTAGGTCAGAGTAAATATATTGCATTTTGAAATTTACCTTCAATTAACCTATTAGTTGTCTTGAATCAATGCATTGCATTTGAATTACTTAGGTTGTGAGATCTCTACCCAAATTTAATTCGGATTTGACAATTTTAACTTAAACTCTAATTAAATTTGAAATTATAAGTCTTAAAGTTTTGAAGAAGTTGTTCAGTTTGGGCCGCCTAAATTACACCCCTATATCCAGATTTGAGTCTCATTGTTACACGATATAGCTATTATTTTCTTTATTTCCCATCTATTGATTATAAAAAAATTAAAATAAATAAAAACTAAGTGTAGCTCAAACTCAGTCCTCAAATGTCATTAATGGTACAATCTAGATTCTATACCCATGTGTGCCAATGTATATATATATATATATCAATTATCAAACATGAATGTACTATCTTGATATATTGTAATATGCAACTAACTTAATAACTGAAATAACTGAAATTATATACTAATGGAATATAAAATGATGGGTCAATGTTTTAGCAAATGAGAGAGAAGTGGGTTTGACAAACATGTGGTCACATGACATTGGAAGAGTTTGGTGAGACTGTTGCTGAAGAATGGCCATTGACCACCCTCCCTATAATCAGAAATCCCCAAGTAGGACCTGGGATAGCGATCTGCTGTGAGTTTGTGGAGACTTTTTCCGAGTCTTTTTCAATGATTCGAACCGTTCATATTGTAGGGTTTGTTGAATAGATCATTCATACAAAAAATTAAGTTAATCAGAAATTCGTAACCCCGTGATCAGATTCAAATTGTTTTACAACAATTTTCAAGATAATGTCAACCGTTTATTTTTTTTGAAAACAAATGTGCTTGTTATAAAGCTATAGATTTCCAATCAATTTGATTTTTTGCAAGGATGATCTACGCAACAAATCCTACAATATGAACGATTCAGATTATTAAAAAAGATTCGAAAAAAGCCTCCACAGACTCACAGCAGATCGCAGCAGCATCCCAAATCCCATTTTACTTGCTCTGCAGTTGTGGCATGTGCAGCACCTTTAAATGATATATTCTTGCCAATTTAATTTTATTGGATAAATTATGCTCGGGATGCTGTGTCTTCAAATTTTATTATTCTCTTTTTTAGTACACCTCTCTAACCATTGAATCATATCTCAGTTTTTGAGATTTTATGTTGCTCGAGATTCTTACATAATCCAATAAGATAAATATGTATTGAGACAGAAAAACAAATAAAGAAAAAATATCTTGGTGGAGACCGAGAAAAGGCATTTGGTAGTTCTGAAATGGTATACTGTGGTGTAGTTTTTCAAAATGGAAATCACATATTGACAATGGGACTTTGATAAGAAATTCATATGCAAATATAATGATTTGGAAAGTTAAAGGAGATTACAGATATCAAAGTTCTTTAACAGAAAAATTAATCTTTTTGATAGGCTAATGAACAAACAATGAATTTTTTTGGACATATTTATCCATTTTCAGCAGCAGTATGATATGGTTCAGCATTCATTGCCATTAGTCCTGCCTAACTAACCAACATCCTACAGGATTTCTTTTTAAACTTATTAATTTTGTTCAAGAATAAGAAAATAACCATCCTACTACTATTGTTTTTCCATGAAAAGTAACCATCATCCTATAAGTTCCAAGTGATTTTGTTTTCTATTTTATTTGTAAAGGTAGTAGCACAGAGAATTTTATTACCAAAGCATTTTTACTATTCAAACTATATATTTACCTTTGTACAATTACTAAGAAAGATTTTACTAGCTAAGCTATTTCATACATTCATTAATTGAGTAATATTTTTCCAAAAAAAAAACTACATAAAATCATATGGCTGATGTTGGTCTTGTTACTTTAAAACATGAAAGTCATCGACATGACAGAATTTAAAAAATGTCAATGCACATCATTCTGGTGAAAAACTCTGTATAAAATTTCTGTAAAAATAAAATTTTACTTATCAATCCAAGATGGCTAGGTCTTAGAAATAGTCAAGTCAATATATTGCGTTGAGGATCAAAAAAACAAAAATAATAACAGTAACAATGATTGTGTTGGGGATGAAGGTTCAGCTATTTAAGATTATATTATAAGTTGGCCCCAATACAGAGCAGCTACAAGACAACAATAACAGAAACAAGAACAAAAAAAGTATAGAACAGATCATGACAATTGTGTAAGTTCATGCAATTATGAACGTTAATTTTACAATCACAAACTGTACATAATTTTGCAATTCGAAAAATTAATGGGACTGAAACATTTTTTAACCTATGAAAGCTGTATTGAAGCATATGTAGTGAGAACCTCAGGCGGTGGGACATTAAATTTGAGGAAATGGAACTCTTTTAGGAACTATTGTCTATTGTGGTCATATCACAAGTTTACAAAAAAAGAATATTTCAGTATTTATAGAAGAAAAATAAAATTTAACCTTGGCTGTGTGCTGTCATAGTCATAGGCTACCTTCTTCATAGTTGGTGACCTTGCGACAATTTGATAATTTGATCTCACATACTGAAAAAGGAAAAAGACATTCCAAAGGTACACAATTAGATGATGCATTTGTCTACTTATGTGGCATACAAAAATTATGTACAGCTAGTACCTCAAGCAGTGAAATGTAATAAAAATCCTCCATATGCTGCATAAGGCCACTCCCATCCCGGATTGAAAGAAAAATGTTTATCTCTGTATTTAATATTTTTTCGATGAGTTCTTTCTCACCTTTCATCTGTAAAGCATGTCCACCAAAAACAAGTTCAGCAATTAGAATAGTGACATTTATACGTGCATAATTAGAAAAAAGAATGTCATTAGAGCGGAAGAAAAACACGCGACTGATAGAGTGGATCTTGACCAAGCGACATGAAGAAAATGTTTGGATATCACTTTTGAAGGTACAACAGTACAAAATGTTGCTAGCTTTGGCCGGTGGACATCAAAGGCACAGTGTCTCTTCAAGGAAACAAATATCATTGCAATATGATGCTGCACCAACAATCACTGATATGAACCTGGTAAGCTTATTTAAAGAAACATCAGACAACTATGGCCAAATTTTTAGTCCCAAAAATTTACCAAAAGGATGTATTTCATTTTGCATTTGTATATTTTCCATTTTATTCCTTTTTTTAGGTACACATTTTTAGTTCTTTTTTTATTTTATTTTTTTTATTTTTGGTACACATTTTAGTTCTTTTATGCTGAACTCATTCACTATGCCTTTCAGTAATCAATCAAATTATATTCATGCATTAGTTAAGCTGAATTCCACCCATTCTATTTTACTATGAGGCACATATAGATATTGTATATATCGCTAGAGCATAGTTGTCAAATCGGAATTCGTATCGTGAATCGAAATGATCTCGTACCAAATCGCGTATCGTGAATCATAAAGATTCGGTCATTTTTTCTAAATTACTTAAAAATATATATCTACACATTTAGATGTTAAATATATTTATGAATATAAAATATTTAGACTTAAATCTATGAAAATGTTATTTTAAATGATAATTACGCAGTTTAATAGGTAAGAAGTTAACAAAGATTCCTATGTAAGATCACCATCTTACCTTTTTTTCTTTTTTAGACATTTCTTATCAACCATTCTTAATAAAGATAATAACCAAATAGACAAATTATCAATTTCTAAAGTAACAATAATTAACAACGATATTGATATTTGGACAATAAGTATACATACTTTTCTTAGTAACAATGAGCAAATAATAAGACAGAATTATTTGGAATCTTTTATTTTAAACCTAAAACATTTTAAAAGGTATAACTGATCTCACACGTTATATTCAATTTAATAAAGTAGCAATAAATAATTCATAGTGTAACTTTAATTTTAAACATTTTTGGAAGATATATTATGATTTTTTAAAGGAAAAAAAAATGAGAAGAAATGTTAAAAATATGTTGGGTCTGACTGAATCTGATTGAATCTATTAAAAATTCCATAATTACTAAAACAACAACAAATCATGTATATACGTTAGTTTTTGGGTATTAAACGCTCCTAGAAGTTGTATTATGTAATTTTCACCAAAAAGATGGACAAAAAAAGAATCGAAAATATGTCGAACACAATAATTTTAAAAATTGCATGAATCGTAAAAAGTGAATCGAATCGTAAATCGAATGTGAATTGTGCAATTCACTAGAGAATCACTTCCAAAATAGATTCACCCATAGATTCGTATCGATTTTACAAAAATTGCGAATCGAATCGCGAATCGTAAGATTCTGATAACAAAGCGCTAGAGATATAAATAAAAAATTTAAAAAATAAAAAAGAGAGTAAAGGATAAGGAACATACAAATTCACTGACAAGAACATCAGGTGTAGACTCCCCAAGAACATCACCTTGGTAGCCATCTCCCAAAAGCTCCATATTTTCCTGAAATAGTTTGTATTCAACACATAAGAAGCTGTGTCCCTCCATCCAAATTTGAACCAAATATACGCAATCGTCTAACAATCAACTAATCAAACACAATTTGCTCTCTTTATGATAGGATATTGGATTCAACTGTTTGGACCAACAAATAATTTTTTTAAAAAGTAATAATTCATTAGATGGTCTCTAAACCCTATGAGCCTCCTATTAGATCGGACACTGTATCCGTAACAAACTCTGAACCCTTCCACTTACTGTGCATGTTCAATAGAAGTTCAATATGGAGTGGCATGCATTATGAATTTCCTTCAATCTATATCATGGGAAAGAAAGGAGACGAAAAGGAAATAAATAAAGATATGAATTCCATAACCAACAACCCACCATGGCAATTTTTAAATCTCCAGTAGCTAGATAAACAGGTTGAGCTACATGACAATAACCCATCAAGCGTGGAACCGTAGGTATAATGTCTCTATGATTTACAACTCTCCAGCTATCTTTGACTTTCTGCAATGTAAGCAGCAAGGATTAAGTAAAACTACAAGATGGCTAGAAATTATAAAAGAATTTATATAATAATCAGATACTAATATTTAATGATACATTGTTCAAATATTTTTTCTTGTGAAAGAGGAACTAATAAGTTGAGCATTCTCAAGGAGGCTTCAGCAACATTAGTTTTCTGTTATGAAATGCCTTCAATAGAAAGAAAATGAACCATAGGGAAGAAAGGGAGGATCCTTGCCTAATACTTCATCAAGTTTTAAGCGTCTAGTTGATACATATAAACGATAATAAGCGGTCAGTTGACATCTTTAAAACCATAATTAGAAAATAAATACCTCGTTGTAAACTTCTGCAAATTTTTTGTTTCCCACTCTGGGAGATCCGAAGTTATACATGGTCACAGAAACTGCCCCACGCCTAAAACACACAAAGAAGTATAAAAATAAGTTAATATATGAACTTTTTATACCAGTCCTAAAAGTAAAAGAAGTATAAAACATATATTCTTCTTTGTTTTATGGGTCGCACACTGTAGTTCTCAAAAATTTCTAAAAATATAATGAGTGCCATTACATGAAAAAGGTTTATTTAGGTAAGTTATGTTAACAAATGGAGAAAGAACTCACTTGGCTAATTGGCTTGATGAAAGTTCAAGGGCTAGGAGGGTTGCTAATGCACCACCTAAACTATGACCCGTGATGTAAATATGCCATTTGTGTTGGCTCGGCACCATTATCTCTGCATAAAACACATCCAGCTTTTGCTTGGTAAAGGATATATTTCACATTTGACAGCTTGAAAAAGATATATGATGAATTCTGTACCATATATAGATGAAATTAATTATTTCCATAATTAAATTGCACTAAAATAGTATTTAAATATCATAGAGCAAAATAGTCAAGCAATGGTTATCACACAACGTTTACTGCCCATGCAAAGGGTTCTCTAAAATAGAAACAACCGATGAGAGGATATCTATTTAAGTCAAGAACAAAATCAAGTGTTCAACGCAGCCTAAAAGATATCTTTAGGTCTTAGCTGTAACAAGAAGAAAACTCAGACAAATATAGAAACCATGGCATGAAATTACATAAGTTTTATTGTATCCTCTACACTCTCAAGTCTCCAAATCATCATCCTTCAATTAACCAATTAAAACTACGTAGTGTAAGAGTGCACGACATTACCTGGAAAATACTACTTGATGATTCACCTTAATCTCATTTCAATTAATTACATGAGCAGAATAGCTGTGGTGGTACAAGATTTTTTTTCTTTTTCTCTTTTGTTTCTTTACAGAAAACAACCAAATGTGTGTTGTGGTAAAATAAAGATTAATTTGAAAGAAACTGTTTCAAAAATTTTGTCAACAAAGGTGTGTTGGGCCTCAAAGAAGCTGTAAGAAATGGTTGCATGAAACTAGCATACCTAAAAATGGCCCTTATGTCAAGTTCAATCATTTCACTTCAAGCATAGTATTAAATCATCAAGATGTAATCATTAGACTGCACGATGTGAACCACTAAAGCAATGTATCATTGCCAAAGGTTAAGAAAGATGCTCTACTTATTTCAACATTCAACATCAATTCATTGGCCTTAGAGTCAGGCAAAGTTAAATAGATTCTTACAGTAGCACAACTTACATGTACTCCACTGCCTGTTTAATGAGAGAGAGGATCCTTGTCCTGACTGAATCATACGCACTTAAAAAGCCACTATGAACCTGAATAATTATATTTTCAGTCAATAAATCACAAAATAAACCCACAGATCCCATTAGTATTATCAAAATTAAATTTTGGATCCACAAAATGTTGGACATACTTGAACTTCTTGCCTGAAATTGCCACCTATCCTCTCAGGATTCAGCCTGTAAAAATAGAAGAAAAGTCATAGCAAGGAAACGCAGTACGTAACTCATAAAGTCCTATCTCCAAAAGGGTGACCCAGTGCACAAGGCTCATGTTAAAGAGGGGGTCAGGGGAGGGCCAGATGTATGGAGCCTTGCCCCATTTCTGGAGTGGTTTTTTTTGTGACTCAAACCCGCACCACTAGGACGCTAACAAGCCTTCATTGGGCAAACCGCCCTTTCATAAAGTCCACTCTCAAAATTATGAAATTTTGCACCAAAAGGAATTGACTAGTGATAAAAAGAGAATGATAATGCATATTAGAGACTTATATTTATCAAAAAATTAATGCATATTAAAGACTTCAATTGTTCCTGGTTAGGTAGCAAATTATAATGAAAACCCTTCATCCAATATAGCATGAACACAAATACATTTCTAATACATTGCAGACAAAAAATAATCACAATATAAGGCATTCGACAGAGAATAATCACAATATATAAAGCACTGCCGCATTTAACAAACTACTAGGTTACAGGAGAACTATATTTTTTGCTCATGAAGATATTGTGAAGTAAGTCTTTCTTTATCACTTGAGGTTGAAGCTAGTTTTCCAAGTGATTAAGCTCTTTTGCTCATAACATAATAAAGTGTCATAACATAAGTATGTTGCTGTAAGCAACAAGTAATCCAAATTATAAGTAGTAATTTTCCTGTTGCAATCCTTAACGGGAACAAAAAAAAAAAGAAGAAAGAAAGAAAGCAAATAATATCTGAAGATAGAACTAAGATATTACCCTGAAGGAGCTAGCATTAAATCAGTTTGCAAATCCTTCCATCTAGTCTGAAAAAAACCAATAAGTCAATAATCAAAGCTAAGAGTTTACTCAACTCACTCATTAATGAGGAATATAAAATAACCTACTTGTTCTGTGCCCCTAAAAGCAACAACCAATCTTTTCCGCACTGAATCACGCCAAATTGCCACCTGCAGCCTTCGATATCTCAGTATAGAATACATAAAAATATGATTTTATTGATAAAACAATGATGTTTAATTAAATTAAAATGTCAAATTTAAGATGCCATTTGTACATTCATTTTGGAATGATAGAAAAAGGTTGGCTCCTAGCTCGTGAGAAATAACCTTACCTGTGTATCAGTGGATGGGTTATCTAAGAAACATATTTTCTCAAATTCTGATTTTATGAAACTTGAATGGCCCAAAGAAGTAGCAAGCATTGACCAAGCCTCCATGGCACTCTCTGCAGTTGAAAAGAGTTCCCTCATCTCCTCAGCCTTCCTTTCATCCAATTCCGATCCATCTGAGGGGCTTAAAGATTGAGAGACATCATCTACCATTTCGGTGGAGGCATCTTCTGCTCTTTCACCCTTTCCAAAGAGACGTCCTTCTTTGTTTAATTGTGAAACTGTAGCATTTAGAACCATTAGTGCTCCCAGAATGGAATCGGTTTGCCGTAATAAATCTTGGGTAACCTTCTTAATATCTGTCACCGAATACTGAATATTGCCAAGAGTCAATGTTTCAGTTGTTGTTCCATCATTATTAGCAGCTTCCTGACCTTCAGGAGTAGCAAGCCCATCTTCAATATAACCTGCTTCCGCAATCTTTCGTGACTGTAAGCCAATTCTGTTTAACAAGTCCAATCCATCCCACTTTATTTTCTCAGGAGGAGAGAGACCAAGTTTCTGAACAACATTTTGATTGATAAGATCAGAGAAATTCTTCCAAAAATGTTTATCTGACTGTGAGGCATCATCAACTTGTGTCACTGACGAAGAGGTTTGTCCATTCCCCGTATCACCATTATCCATGGTAGACTCCAGTAGATTGATGTCTTCCTCGTAGTTTGGTTCATTTGTAGAGCACTCTGGATTGGACTCCTCCTGTGGTGGCATATCTGACTCAACAACAGGATTGCTAGAATCTTCAATGTCTTCAGTGTCAGACCTACCAAGTTTTAAAAACCAATCCTTCTGCAGGTAAGCATTATTTAGCGACTTTATCTGTCCAAAGGCATATTGCACAAACTGGCGTGCTTGCACAGTCTCTGAGCCAGCAATCATTTTCAAAGCAGACTCAAAACCATTTCTCCGAAGAAATTCTGTAACAATGGGGATCCTCCACCACCTACTCTCAGCAGCAATTTCATCAAAACTCTTATACTTAACCTGAGACAATGTCATTAGGAAGAATAAGTTACTATGTTATGAAGAATGGTCCATTTCAGAAATTTTATTCTTCCAATACCTGAAACAATGCAGTGAATCAATCAAAGTAAGAAACATAAAAAAATCATCACCAACCCAAAAAGTTGTTGCAGTTGCAACAAGAATTTATGTCACAAAGAAGTCTTTGAAACATACAGAGAACTATTTTCCTTACTCATGAAAAGATTTCACCAATTGTAGTAATCCCTCTGCAAATATGAACTTATTGTAATTTCTCCTTTTTCCCCCTTCCCATCCAACAATATGTGAAACTGTCAAGATTCTGAACTCCAATTAATAATTTGAAATAGTAAGGTAAGAAGAAGGAAGGAGAAGAGAGAAAAGGGGATCAAATAGACACTGTTGTTCGTGAACTGAGTGACAGCAAATGTTGAGGTAATCAGCAAAGTCACAGAGAATGGTGAACTGACTTTATTGATGCCTTTTACAATATTATACAAGCTCATAGCCCCTTTAGAAGAAGTCAGCTTGTCAAGAAAGCATTTCAGCCAAAGAAGTTCAACGAAACACCTTGAACCATAATCAAAAATCAACTTCTGCAGTAATCCCTACAGTTGGTTATTGGTTAGATATGTATGTCAAAGGTTTTTTTCCGTGGTTTCAACCACAAAAATACCATACTCTTCCCAGACCCCGCAAAGGTGGAAGCCTCGTCTAGGACTACCTGTGTATGTCAGACGGTGCCCACTACCAGAGTACAAACCCTACATTGGAACTGCAATCAATCATGGAATCAAAACGGTTTGCATCAGTGAGAGCACATCAACTCATATGGCCAGTCAAATAATAAACAAAAATGGTCTTTCAATTGATTTCCAAATACCTAACTCTATGTTTCCAAGCTCAGAAGAGTGTAAAGATGTGGGCTTCTGGTTATTAAGAAGTATGTAGAACTCCAGGAAATGCAGGAATTCATCATCAAGTTACACAATATAAACAATATAAAAGGAACTGAAGCACACTTTTTGCCCCTGGAATTTCTTATTTCTGGTGCTTTATCAAGAAAACATACCTCTAGCTGTATCTTTCCACCACCTCCCATTCCTTCCAATTCAACCAGCACTTCATGCAAATCTCCTAGCAAAACAGATTTGATATTTGATCATTGTAAGACAAAATTTGAATTCACTGCATTCAAAATCTTCATTGTGTTAGCAGGCATATTAGTTGGGGGAAATTGCAAACCCGTGAGAAGAAGTGGCAGTAATTGTAAAAACATGGAGCTTCAAGGGGGTCTGTGCTCTGGTAAAAGTGAAAACAATGATCTTAAGTCGCACCTCCGTGATTGTCCAATTACTTTCACTTCTTTCCACTGATTTGCTATTCTCCCTATTAGTTATTACTATGTCTGGAAACCTTTTGTACCACAAATGTCTATTCAATTTCCATTAGCAACAGGCCGAAACGAAAATTTGATCCTTGGTCAAAACATCTTCCTCCATCAGGAGAGAAAAACAGAACCATTGTAATAGATTGGGATAACATAAATCCATCCCACTAAATCACTAATAAGGATGACATATGATTCACTGGAAGCTCACCATCACAGAGGTATTCCAAACTAATGCTACCATTCCCCATACGTTTATGTGGAGTAACGAGATTTGCATCCCAAGCTGCAACCTGAAGGTTAATATCAACTATTATGGATTAAGTGTAAAGTTGAGTAGCAACTACACGAGTAGCATTACAACAACAAATATGATTATCTTCTTCCACTACAGAACATATGTTCTTGAAATTACGACCTGAAGATTTTTTGTTGCGGGTAGCTTGATATTTAAAGTGAACTCCTCGTTCCAGGTTGGTTCCTTTTTCCTGCACCACCATTCAATTTTCCATAAGAACTATCAAATTTTTAAGTTTCTAAAATTAGTGAGACGATCACACCATATAGGAAAAAACTAAATTAGCAATTGGATACATGAATTAAAAGCTATGACCAACTATACCCATAATTTTTTTTTGCATTCACTAATTTTAATATTCTCATGTGTATGTCACATCAAACATCACAAGACAACTAGATGTGAAGGTTGGCATTGGCAACACTAAATATTACTTGCCAAATTTTCTGGTTGTAAAGGTGATTGTGAACCTCTAGGAAGATGAAGGGCACTTCCGTGGCTAAGAGTTTCCGGAAGCAAAGAAGAGAACCAACTTGGCTCGACTAAACAGAGTATCAGGGGAACTGCAGGGTTAGACATGATCCTTCAGAGGGTGTATCATGGCATGATGTAAGTGCAAGGTATGATACCTCTCTTGAAGTATTAGGAGTTGGGTCAATGTCTCTCCCTCCAAGACCAGTCAAAGAGGGGCTGCTCCCAGGGAGCAAGTAAGGCAACCCTAACGAGCCCTTGGTCCTAGCCTAACCACAATCCTCCAGCAATCCCAAGTAGTGGGTACCTAAGCCATGCTCCTAGCCTAAAATGCCAAAGTGGTGGCAATAGAGATGAAAGAGGTGTGTTGAGTGGGATTGGCCAAGCTAAGAGCCAAACCATGATGATATCAAGTGGGATTGGCTAAGCAGTAATCCCAACCACTCCTCAAATGTCCTATGGAAATGAAGCATGGGTGGGCTATGGCCTGGTGACAGCTCATCCTAGTTGAGCTGGAGGGTGCCAAGCCATGACACTGTCAAGTGGGCATGGCTAGGCAGGGGTGGCTCGGCTTGGCTGAGTAGGTCCCCTTGGTGCTTCGACCTGCAGCTAAGATGCAAAGCACATTAGTGGGCCAAGATACCATATTTGGTGGTTGATGTACCTCTACTATACATAACCCCCATGAATTGCTGCGGCAACATGGAGGGTGAAAGACCCTCTCATGAGAGATGATGCAGTGCCTATGGAGCCCTCCATGCAGCAGAGGTGATCCATATACCCACATTGGTCTTCCTTCAACACACTAACATTTGAAGTTTTTTTTTTTTGGGGGGGGGGTAAGATAACATGTGAAGGTTGCTACTGCTATAATATTCATTAATCTCTTTCATGAAACATTACGTAAGATCTATAGTGATTTCAGATTGGAAAAGTAAGAAGAATTAGAAGCCAAACAACCATCGTCCCACTTTTAATTCATAATTGGTCCCGGCTCCCACTGTAATAAGTCCAATAAAAAGACATAGGGGGAAAGCTTGTCTTTAACATCTCTTTCCCCTTGAGGTAGGTGAATAAATGCCAACCTTATCGTTAAGCTTCTTTAGATTCTTACATTAATGAGCATTGCTATAATATGACTTCTGCTGACTATCCCTTTTATACGAAAAGAATAATATGTTAATCCCGCTCCAGATATCTAATTCAAACAGCACCAAGCTCATACCGTCCACAAAGCAAGCAAGAAAAATATGCTGTGGATCACAGGAAATTTTCATTTAAAGTACTTGAACCAAGACATCAATGAGAATACCAGCCAGCAACTTACCCCCATTTAACCGTGCTTTTGACAACCTGACCATCCAGTTGGAAGACCAAATATGGATCACTTGTTCCCTGAAAGGACACAAAATGTCAAAATAGCAGGCAAATAATTAAACTAAACTGAATGGTTTTGAGTCTTGATAAATGAAATAGAAATTTCTTTAAAACTTTTAATCAAGGCAATGAGGACAATAGAATTCTACAACTACCAATGGAACACAAATAGAAATTCAACTATAGGAAAGATAATCTACCCATGGATCCATGGCAGGCAAATTAAGACCTTTCTTCAGCTTTATGAACAACTGGCCATCATAGATCTCACGCAGAAATGACCTGTAGATGCGAAATCAGAAATGAAA
Organism: Camellia japonica; assembly: GCA_030407325.1. NCBI lineage: Eukaryota > Viridiplantae > Streptophyta > Magnoliopsida > Ericales > Theaceae > Camellia > Camellia japonica. Next base: position 27,497,553 of record JAPPVO010000036.1, on the reverse strand, counting down.
ACTGAAGTTTAAATGAAGATACATCCCAATCACATGGAAATATTTTCTTTTAGAATGCCTTGCTAATTTGTGTACATACAGTGACAAATACAAGTTTATAAACTCCTTGAGCTTTAAGAGTTCTCCAGGAAGATTCTTACACAACAAATGCTTCGTATTAGGGCGTCATAGGGGTATTCTATTTCTAGAAAACCTGAAAATTACTAATTCAACTCACCTAAGGGAATGTGTAAAATCAACCAGTTTACTAATTAACTTTATTTTAGACATACTTGTTCATCAACTTACCACAAAGTTGGATCTGCAATCAAGTGGTTAGTGATCAGTCAGTACTTATCAGTATCCACACTACCCCAATATGTGTAATCAGCAAAAATAAACCCAATGTGTAATCAGCAATTCCAAGGTTGTATATTCCACAGAAAAATTGCTTTTGAGAAAATGAACTTGTTCAAGAATGACCCAATACATCAAGACTATGGGTTGCATGATTTCATGTGCATTAGAAGATATAAACCAAGTGATGAAATAATTCATTCATTTCTTGGAATTTAAATTTATAGCAGCAATTCCAAAGTTTTTTTTTTTTTTAACTGATAAAAGGTGGATTAATTGCTTTAATATAAACTGAATGTGTAATCAGCAAAAATAACCCAATGTGCAAATTAGATGTACGACTTGTAGTAAAACAATGGCAACATATACATACTTTTGATCTTCAAACAGATCCTATATTTTAGTTGCCTTTCGCTCTCTCCGGTTATTATAGATGTTGACGCGGAGTTTGTTTTGGTGCTATTATTAACACTTGATACAGTCCACCCTCTGGAAGATTTGTGGGGCAACTGAATCTTAAGTTATACTGGGAACCATATCATGACTGTTGTCACTTAATGGCAATTTTACTAGGTGAATCAAATTTTGGTTATTTTACTAGGAGATTTTATTCAAATTTGTGTACTTAATTTCAATCACTGGAAACAGAGTTTCAAACTGTTGCTGACATCTGCCATTTTAACAAAGAAGTACAGAAATGTAATATACAAAAAAAACTAATAACTATTGTTGCCAAAAAAATCATTTTTATCGAATTTATTATTCTATGACTCATGAAAATATCAACATACTGCGAAAGAAACACTGTCTTGCAATTCGCTGCATCGACCTCACGCTTTCCTATGATTTTCTGATCAGAATGAAACCAAATAAAAGTCAGAATAATACAAAATGGAATAGAACACTCGAATTCACTCTCCTCTTTGGCTGCCAAGAAAATGCAGGAAACATGAAAAATCAAAATTGTGAAGTTAATAAGCTTTTACTTTATTCTGGATACAATAACAGAAACCAAGAGTCATACAATTTTGATTGCCGACAGAATGTTGAAAAGTAAAGAAGTTTTGCATCTGGGTCTTCGAATTTTCACAATTTTTTTTTTTAAAAAAAAAACACACAGAATTTTCAACTAGAAATCCGCATATATAATGATGGAGTTGCAGGAATTTTCAAGAATTTCAGGCAAACAACAATTCTGTCCATCACAATTAACAAAAATATCACAGCCACATCATTCTCTCACCCTAAATTTTAGTGGGGGAAAAAAAAATTCAAGTATCATGCTTGTAAAATGTCTTCCAAATATACTCCTTTTCCTTTTCTTTTTCTTTCCCTCCATTTTCTAGGCAACCAAACAAACAGATAAAATCTGAAAAAATAAAAATCGAAGAAATTAATTTACTGGTGGGGTTGTGTAGGCTTCAAAAGCGAAACCCGCAAGAATGACGGCGAGATTGATGTCGAAAGGAGGCCTCTCGGTCTTCTCCTGAACCTGAATTGAAACATTCTCAACCTCCGAGTTCCTCTTGCAGAAGCAGCAGACAGAGCACAATCCATCTTTGCCTCCAAAACTTGAACTCAATACCCTAGTTTTCCCGGAAAATAAAAGATTCCGGGAAAGTGGAATCGAATTGGGGTTCGGAAGATAGGGAATTTTGGAGGCAGAGCTAGAACAGCGACAGAATTGAAGATAATTTGGGTGAGTTTGCAGAGAGGCCATGGATGAGAGTGAGTGAGAGAGTAGAGTGGCAGATTGCGTAAATATAGGGGGAAGATAAGGGAGTTTTATGAACGGTGGTTTGGTCTTATCGTATCGTGTGCGGACACGTAAGTGAAAGACGAAACTCCGAGAAAACCGTCGAACTGCAAAGTGATTAACGGTCTGAAATTACCTCTTTTTTTTTCTTTTTTTTTAAGTAATACTGGAGACCCAAAAATTCTATCAAAATTTTTATTAAATGTGTTATACGAGTGTGTGATCAACACAATGTGAGTTCCATGTGAGTCTCACAACCATGTAAGATATTTGATAGAATTTTTAGTAAAATTTTTGAAATCTCTAACATTTTTATTTTTTATTTTTTAATATTTGCATATTTTCACTACATTTGTTCTTTTTGTTTTGGGGGATTTTTTTCTTTTTATTTTTTTATTTTAGGTACAGAAGTAACTTTGCCCATTTTAGCTTCTTTTTTTTTTTCCTCGGGTTTTTAATATCTAGCAAAAATGATATCAATTAGTGGAAATCAATAAAAATAAATGTAAAAATATAAAAGTGAAAATGATTTTGCATTCTTGTGCAAGTAAATATTGTCATACTAGTAATAGACTAGGTGAGCTCACTTGCGCCTCTATTTTTTCTATAATTATTTCTATTTATTTTCACTTATTATTATTTAATACTTATCAGGAATTGTTTATTTTTTTAATTATTTATACTCATTATATCATAATTTAATTCGGATGAACTTTTGATGGTTAAAAATATAATTTATCCTTTTGTTTATTAGTTGATGTGCAGTAATCATAACGGTTGAATATTAGAAACTCAAGTTAAATTTATTGTATTAATAGTTGTAAATGTGTCATATCAAATGATAAATAAAATGTGATAATAAAAGATAATAAATATGATATTATTCAAGATATAAGAGAAACACATATAGTTGAATTGCACTACATTTGCATTATTATGTAGCATTTTTATTACACATTTTAAGTGTTCTCTCTCCTTGTGGAACCAAATCAATGAACAATTTCCACTATCTACCACTTAGGTAGAAGGAAATCCAACCTCTAAAAATCCTAAAAACCAAATCTAAGATTCTTCATCATTGCTGAATTTACAGCTTTTATTACATCTGAGATGAGAGTTTTTCTTGAAAGAAAATCTCAAATCATTAAACAAAACCTAAATAAATAAATAGCTACTATAACACCTTAAGTCCCACACATGTTGATAGAGAGACAGAGAGATGGACTTTCTTTTTCACTTCTTTTCATTCATTCCAAGTGTGTTCTTCACACCATCAATAGCACCCTGAGTCATGGTGGCTACTTTCTCTCCAGTCTGCAAAAAACATACAACTTGTGTTGTAAAGCTTGCATAATCAATATAACATAGACTCAAACATATGAACACAATATTGCCAAAAAAGGAATGGTGAAGTAGGTGTTGTTGGTCCATTGTGATATGAATGAGCCTAAAAAAAATTAATTGGAGCATTTCTAATTGAATTGTCAAATTTCACATGGTACTTCAAACAGTGATAATTGAAGTGCAAAAACAATTAAATCGAATTGTCAAAATCTAACTTCGCATCAAATTTGGTATATATGTCAAAAATTTATTAATTTTTTTATTAGGTAAATCCCTTTTTACAAAAATATATTTGTTAGGCAAGCATCAAATCTAATAAAATATTAACCTAGCTTTTTGAGTGGTGATCCTATTTTTAAATATGCTAAATTGTCACATAAGTCTTCAAATGAATTTTATTTATTTTTTTTTTTATAGGGCCTTCAAATAAATTTAAAGATTTGACTAGAAAAATTGGAGTTAACGTGCTAGATACAGAGTTGCAGATAAGCTGGCAAACATGGACGTAATGAATATGTAGTAATCTTAGAGGAGCCACCAGAAGATGTTAGAGCTTTAGTCATTGATGATATGATTGGAGTTGCTATTGTGAGGGATTAATCATCTAGTAGTTGTAATATTATTTTGAATTGTTGTATGGTTTTTATTTCTGTTGAATCAAAAAAAAAAATGTGCTGGGTACAAACCTGCTGGAGGAATCCGGCAGTCTCCTCCTTCCCTTGTTGGGCCGACTCTTTGGAGTCTGCCATCTTGTCACAAGCCTTGTTTGCTGTACCTTGGGCCGATTGTACCCACTCCTCAGTCTTGGCCTGCCCACAATACATATAAATTTATATTCTATAATAATTTCAATATCCTAATGCTGTGTTTGGTTGAGTGATTTGGAAAGGGAAATGGAAAAGGTAGATGAAATGTGAAAAAAATATACCTACATTTCACATAGTTTCACATACCTTTTCACTTTCCCTTTCCAAATCCCTCCTCAAATCCCCCAACCAAACACAGCATAAGGATAAAACTGTCCTAATAGAATGTAAAATACACTAAATGTTGAACATTACAGTCAAGGATCCTCTATTTCAAAAAAAAAAAAATTAACCGTCTATTGTAAATCATCTATAACTATTGAATTATATGAGAATTTCAATTTGTGACAATCTAAATGATGTACATGATTTGGGATTAAAAATATATATAAAGATTTTGAGATAAAGAATCCTTGCGAAACAAACTATTACCTGAGCCTGACCATGGGTTTGGCCTGCATTCCACTGGGCACTTGACATATTTTCTTGTAAAATGACAAATGGGACTCTAAAACTGTGTATGGTTTATAATATCAACAAGTTTTGCAAAAAACAATTGATCCTAAGTGAATGCTTTATGAGCTTGTGGACATGTTGTATATAAAGAGTTTGAGAATAGAGGAGAGTGAAAAGTGGAGTTTTGTGGATAATTGAGGCGTATATAGCTGCTTTAGACCTGGGGAGGGAATGGTTGTGGTTGTGGCCTTTTTGCGAAGGTTACGTCTCTCCATCCAATATTTTAAATAATAACTTTACTAGAAACATAATTTCTTATAAAATAATTAAATTCATATTTACGTGGAGTCATATGGGAAAAAATATTTATTGACAAAAATAAAACTAAAAAAATATTTTAAAATTTAAAAAAAAAATTGTCCCCATAAAAAATATGAAAATAATGAGTATTTTTTTTATCTCTATTTTTTCACCAAAATAGTTTTGAAATTTATTTTAGAAAATAAATTTTAAAAACTCAACCTATGAAAGGTTAAAAAGCTAATTATTTTAAAATTTAATATTTTGCTCAATACACATAAAAAAATACTCCTATTTTTTTTAACCTTCAAATCCTAATTCCAAACCTAGCCACCATTCACCACCATTCTCCCTTCCACCCGCCGCCTCCTCTCTCTACTGTCTCCTTCCTCCTCTCCCCTTCCCCATTTCTTCACTCTTTTAGGCGACAACCAAATCACCATTATAATGTTGTTGGTTTGATGATTGATATGTGAGCAAACACTCTATTGGTTCATTGCTTATTTAAATCCATATTTAGGCCTCGTTTGGGGAGTGGCTATTTTAGCCAAAAAGTCAAAAAACCAACTAAAACTAGTCACATCATCTCTCTACTTTTCTGCACATCTTTTCAAAAAGCCAAAAAGTTACTAAAATACTAAACAAAATCTCCTCACTAACCCACACAAAAACACCGAAGGACAAAATGTAAAGTAAAAGAGAGCTTTCTCAAAAGGGCTTCTATTTGCACTTCATTTTTTATTTTTTTTTCAATTTACATTATTTTCTTATTCGGTATCGATTTTCAAATAAAATTTAATTATTCAAATATCAACTTCATAACAATTTTGTTTAGAAGTCAATATTCACATGATAAAATGGTATGATCTGAAAATTTTTGTGATGTGCAAATAAAATGACACCTCTAGGATAATCTGGTTGTGTATATCTTCTAGTCGAAGAATGTCATAATGCATGCTGCATAAATAAAGTTGCTTCACTTTAAATTAAGGCCTGGTTTGGCATATCTTGAAAAAGATAAAAAGTCAAAAAATTATTCAAAAAGTTAAAAAATTATCACTATTTAACAAAAAAAATATTAAAAAATTAATTTAACACATAATTACATTTCAGACAGCTCTGCGGTCCAACAGGCAGAGGTGACTTTTTGGAAAAATTGCACGTTTTAGATGCACAAATAACACGGTGTTATTCGGCCCGTAGGGGTCCATCACGGGTCCTGTTTTAATAATCTGAACCGTTCAATGTGTAGAACTCGTCGAGTACTAGCTTGTAAAAAATCACATTGATCGGATATCGGTAAGTATATGATCAAATCAGTTAAAATTTATAAAATGGATGGTGTTATAGTTAACAGTTGAAAAAAAACTAATTCGATCAAATAGTTATTGATATTCGATTAACGTGATTTTTTGCAAGCATATACTCGACGAGTTCTACACATTGAACAGTTTTGATTAGCAAAACGGGACCCATGGTGGGCCCCCACGGCCGAATAGCACCTCCAATTCAATGCCTGAAAAGCAGGGAATCATATCCCAAGTACACTCTGCACACACTGTCCTCAATTATCTCACCGTACCGCCTATTTCATCACAATCTTCTCATATACACTAATTTATATAATTTTTTAATACACATTTTTTCATAAAAAATCAAAAATTTTTCCCAAACAACCATATTTTTTTCCTCAACTTTTTAATTCAAAAAGTCAAAAAGTACACTTATTTAGAACACCTCAAACAACCCCTAAGTGTCGCAAAAACTTCTCCACAACCAAAAATAAAATCTCATATATTTGATCATTCCCCAACAGATTTTTCTATGATACATGAAAGTGGTTTTAATGTACCATATATAAATAAATTAGGACCATTGGATCTAAAAGTAAAATAAATCTAACCATTGATTGATAATAATTAAAATCAGGTTAAGAAATCTAGGTAGTTTCATTAAAAACAAGGTAGTTTTCAATGGTTTTAAAATCAAAAAGTGATTTTCAACTTACCACAATAACTAAGTATATTTAATATTTGATATGATTATACTTACTATTTTTAATAACTATACTTACCATTCAATTATTAATAAAGTACACTTAACTTGCTATTCAGGTAACAGGTAAACTTAAAAAATTAAGTTATAATAAATTTTCAAAACCTCTAAAATAAATATAAAATTTATAAAATAGAATTTAAGAAAAAAAATATACAAAATAAATGTGAATTTTATACATTTTATTATAATTTATTACATTTTATGAAATATGATTTTTTTATTTATTTATCTACTTAATGGCAATAAATGAAATCTAGTTTCCTTTTCATTTACTATCATTTACTACACTTGAAAATAATAAATGCAATTAATGAAGAAATATAATTAATAAAATATAGGAAAATTTAAAATTTATTTGAGGATTCCATTGAACAAAATTTTATGTTTATTTTTAAAATTTTTGAATATTTGAAGATTTGAAGATAAGATTGTTGTTGATTTGAACTCCTTAGGTAAGAATGTCTCTATAGTCTCTATCTCTTTTTTTTAGTTTAACTTTCCGTGATATTTTGAATTTATAAATTTTAATATTTTGTTGGAACAACAATTTCACCTAGTTAAAAGAAAATTTATGAGATTTAAGTGGGAAAAAAAAAAAATCAAGTTTTATGAAATAGTAAGTGCAGTCTTAAGTTTAGTTTAAATGATTGATTAATCAAGTCTACTAAAATAGTAAATAGAGTCTCATTGAGTAGTAAGTATTGTTTAAGTGATGAGTCAAGTTTGATAAAGTAGTAAGTAGAGTCTCTGTCACGACCCAAACCCGATACCCAAAGGCTTGGCGTCGTAACAAAATAAAAATAAAATAATTCAAATAATTTTGTAGTCGCAGCGCAAGCGGATAAATTAAATAAAATAATTGGGTACCAACTGCTTATTTAAAAGAAAACAAAACATGGTCATTTAAACTTTATTGTATTACAAGAGTTCAAAACAAAACAGACAGAAATAAAAAAAAAAAATTTAAAAAAAAACAACACAGCGATTCAATTTCCATCTTGATCCCGCTAAATCTCGTCACCTGAAAGGGTAACAGTTATAAGCACATAGCAGAATGAGAAATATTATACTGTGAGTATAGGGGCACAAAATAGCCATGGATAGTTATTTAAGTTAAAACATTTACACAATTTGAGTTGAATACACAAATAAATTAAGTGGCCGAAACGGAAATAAATCACTATAACCACGGTACAGAACAAGGGTCACTAAAGTGACAATCACTACAGGGGTCGATGGATCCATGACAAACAGGGGACCACAAAGTGGTCAAACAGGGGCCTATGGTTATTTAAGTCCCCCAAGGCATGTGACTTCCGTAGTAGTACTTATAGAAAATAATTATTTACAAGGTCATTGTCAAATAATCTCTAAAATTTAAACAAACATATCCATGAGTTTTAATTTAAGCAAATAGAGTTCAGAAAATAATCCACATAATTGAAACATTAACCTAACCATAAAACATAATTTATATCAAATAAATTGTGGTAACTCAAAACATTCGTAAAATATATTATGGTAACTTAAGACATGTAGAAAACATATTATAGTAACTCAAGGTATAATAAAACTCATCTTAAAATTGACCCTTAGCCTTTGTATTCCTACTACACTTCCCAATCTCTTCGAAACTTACTACGGACAGTTTTCGACTTTCGTTCTCACTCTTGACGTTTACTATGCAAGTGTGGCCCTATTTATATCCATGTTTGCATGGCTCATACCAGGTGGGTAGGTTTTGGTTTGGCCACCTATGCGACAGGTGGCAATCTTCATGCCTTGTTACGTGGCCAAAGCACTCGCTTAGTCACTATCCTATGCGTTAGGATGGCGACAAATCACCCTCCCCTTTTTTTTTTCAAAATTCAAATCTAAAGATGATGATTCCTTTCATGAGTCCTAAAATTACTTATGATTATACGTTAGGTTCACGTCTATAAATCTCACCACCCAACTATAAAATATCACTTACCTCTTACTAAAATATTTAATATGTGGTGTCTCACAAACCATTTAATTGATAAATTCCCAATTTTCTATTTATTTATTATTATTTATTGATTGATTTATTTATTTTTGAATTCTATTTATTGCAATTTTAAAAGAAAATTCAGGTGTCACATTTCTCCTCTCCTTAAAAGAAGTTTGTCCCCAAACTTGACGTACCTTGGTTTTCGAAGAGGTGTGGGTATTTGGCCTGCATTTGGCTTTTAGTTTCCCACGTTGCTTCTTCGACACGATGGTTTCTCCATAAGACTTTTACGAGAGGTATAGTCTTATTTCGGAGGACCTAGTCACGGTGATCAAGAATCTGTACAGGTTGCTCTTCATAGAAGAGGTCTTCTTGAATTTCCAGGTTCTCATGATCGACAACATGCTCTGGATCTCGAAGATATCGACGAAGCATCGAAACGTGAAACACATTATGCACATTGGATAGTTCAGATGGAAGCGCAAGGCGATATGCCACAGAACCAATCCTTTCGAGTATCTCGAATGAGCCGATGTAACGTGGGTTTAACTTTCCTCGCTTCCCAAATCGGATAACCCCTCTCGTTGGTGAGATCTTTAGGAACACATTATCGCCTACTTGAAATTCTAAGTCTCGTCTTCGTGTATCTGCATAGCTTTTCTGGCGACTCTGAGCAGTACGAATTCGTTGCTGGATGAGTTGGATTTTATCGCTTGTTATTTGCACGATCTCGGGGCCTAAAAATTTTCCGTCTCCGACTTCTGTCCAACACAGAGGTGATCGACATCTCCTTCCATACAGTGCCTCGTACGGTGCCATTCCAATACTTGCATGGTAGCTATTATTATACGCGAACTCCACCAAAGGTAGATGATCATCCCAGTTACCTTTGAGGTCTAACACACACAAACGTAACATATCTTCCAAAGTCTGGATCGTCCTTTCAGATTGCCCATCAGTTTGAGGGTGATAAGCCGTGCTAAACTTCAGAGTGGTTCCCAAAGCTTCTTGCAATTTGTTCCAGAAATGAGACACAAAGCGGGGGTCTCTATCGGATACGATTGAAACTGGGGTGCCGTGTAAGCGAATGATTTCCTTAATGTATAGAGTGGCGAACTTGGAAAGAGAGTACATGATTCTGATTGGTAAAAAATGCGCCGACTTCGTCAATCGATCCACGATAACCCATATCGCATCATTCTTCGAGACTGATTGCGGTAGTCCGACCACAAAGTCTATAGTAATGTGTTCCCACTTCTATTCAGGAATAGGGAGTGGTTGCAACATTCCTGCAGGTCTCTAATGTTCTGCTTTAACTTGTTGACAACGCAGGCATTTGGAGACATGGCTGGCTATGTCTTTCTTCATTCCTGTCCACCAGAAGTGTTCCTTCAGATCGTGATACATCTTCGTATTGCCAGGATGGATCGCAAACCTCGAGCTATGAGCTTCTACCAAGATCCTTTTCTTGAGTTCTGGAAGGTCGGGTACGCAAATTCGATTCTAAAATTTTAGCATTCCATTGCTTATCGTAAAATCAAGATCGGCCGTGCTTCCTTGTTCCTCGTACTTTTTCTTCAAAAGTTTATCTTCACATTGGCGGGTTCTAATTTCTTCAATCAACTCGGGTTCCACGATTATGTTGGCGAGCAGTCCATGGATCTTGCGGAGAATAAGGGTACATGCCAAACTTTTGGTCGTTTTTCACTTAATGCGTCTGCTACTACGTTAGCTTTGCCGGGATGGTGATGGATCTCTATATCATAGTCCTTCATAAATTCTAGCCATCGTCGTTGCCTCATATTCAATTCCTTCTGTGTAAACAGATATTTGAGACTCTTGTGATCAGTGTAAATTTCACAAGTTGCACCGTAGAGATAATGACGCCAGATCTTGAGAGCGAAGATCACCGCAGCCAACTCTAGATCATGAGTTGGGTAGTTTCTTTCGTGAGTCTTTAGTTGTCGAGAGGCATAAGCAATGACCTTCCCATTTTGCATAAGAACGCAACCCAAACCATTGTATGAGGCATCGCTATAAATTACAAACCCTTCTGCTTCCGCGGGGAGTGCTAGTATAGGAGTCGTCACGAGTCTGTTCTTCAATTCTTGGAAGCAACGTTCTTGCTTGTCCGTCCATTCAAAGGGCCTGTTCTTCTGAGTTAGCTGGGTCAAGGGTGAAGCCATTTTTGAGAAATCTTGCACAAAGCGCCAGTAATAGCCGGCTAGGCCCAAAAAGCTTCGAATCTCAGACACGTTAATAGGTCGTGGCCAATCCACGATTGCCGCAACCTTTTGGGGATCAACTGAGATGCCATCTTTGTTAATGACGTGACCGAGAAAGCGTACACTAGTGATCCAGAATTCGCATTTCTTCAATTTGGCATAAAGCTTGTGATCACGTAGTGTTTATAGAACTCTTCGTAGGTGGTCCTCATGATCTTCTGGCGATTTGGAGTATATAAGAATGTCGTCAATAAAGACAATAATGAACTCGTCAAGATAGGGTTTAAACACTCGATTCATGAGGTCCATGAAGGCCGCTGGAGCATTTGTGACGCCAAATGGCATGACGAGAAACTCGTAGTGCCCGTAACGAGTTCTGAAGGCAGTCTTTTCAATACTTTCTGTTTTGACTTTTAGTTTATGGTAACCAGAACGCAAGTCAATTTTTTAGAATACTTGGGCGCCTTGCAGTTGATCAAACAAGTCGTCAATTCGTGGTAGAGGGTACCGGTTCTTGATGGTAACTTTGTTCAGCTTCCGGTAATCGATGCATAGCCTCATTGTACCATCATTTTTCTTTACGAACAGTACCGGAGCTCCCCATGGTAAGGTACTTGGTCGGATGAAGCCTTTGTCCAGTAGTTCTTGGAGTTGGGTTTTTAGTTCTTTCAATTCTGTCATGGACATGCGGTAAGGGGTCTTCGAGATTGGTTGTGCACCAGGTTGGGTTTCAATGGTGAATTCAATTTCTCGGTCAACTAGGGTACCAGGCAGGTCTTCAGGAAATACATCCGGGAATTCTCGAGCCACAGGGATTGCATCAAGTGTGGAGGTCTCTTGTTGAGTATCGATCACATAACAGATACAACTACAACAACCCTTTCCTAGCAGTCATTGGGCTGTCATGAAGGATATAATACATGGAGGGGGAGAGGCTCTAGTTCCTTCGAAGATAAGCTCGAGTTGGTTTGGTGACCGGAGGAAGACCTTTTTGGCTTCACAATCGATGGAGGCACGATTGGCAGCTAACCAATCCAATCCTAAGATCACATCAAAGGTACTAATGCAGAGGGGAATCAAATCTACATGTAAGGTTTCACCTTTTAAGGATATAGTACAAGATTTGTACACATTAGTACTAAGGGCAGAATTACCAGAAGGAAAAGACACAGATAATACATATCCTAAGGGTTCGGGTGTTGATGCCAACTTGGTAGCAAAGTGTGGTGTAACAAAAGAATGAGTTGAGCCAGAGTCAAAGAGAACATGGGCTAAGTGACCACAAATAGAAAGTGTACCTGACACGACGTTCTCTGTAACTTCTAGGTTTCCAGGTACTAAGGCAAAGGCTCTTCCTTGGTGTTTTTGGTCCTTTCTCACTCCTCCAGGTACCGCGGGTTTTCGGACTGGTTCAGAGGGGCTGACGAGTTTTGGACAATTTCTCAGCAAATGGCCAACTTGGCCACATTTAAAGCATGCTCCCGTATCTCGACGGCACTGTCCCCAATGAGTCCTTCCACAGGTAGTGCAAGCTGGAATGGTGTCACCTCTGGGATTTGTAAGACCTTGATTGCTTGAACCGGTTGAATTGGTTGTGCCTGTATTTATTTTCTTGGGAGGTGCGGCACCGAGCCTTCTGTTATCTCTTTCCCATAATCGCTTCTTCTGGCTTGGTTCCCCGGAACGCAAGGTTTTAATCCCTTTTTCCGCAATGTATGCTCGATCTACCACCTCCGCATAGGTTGGTAGTTTCAAAACCTCCAACCTGTCTTTAATTTCAGGATCCAATCCCGCTTCAAATTTTTTGGTTTTTCGAGTTTCGGTGGGGATGACGTATGTCGCGAATCGGGCTAGTTGCGTGAACTTGCTTTCATATTCAGCCACTGTCATGGCTCCTTGCCTTAGATGTATGAATTCCGATGCCTTTTGTTCCCGCAGCGAATCTGGAAAGTATTTTTCATAGAATACCTCCAAGAATCTGGCCTAAGTCACAATATCTTCTTTCACCAAGGTAAGTAGCCACCATTCTTATGCATCGTCTTTGAAGGTGAATGTGGCGAAAGTCACCTTCTGTCTTTCTGAGCAAGGCAGCGCGCGGAAAATTTTCTCCATATCTCTGACCCAAGCTTCTGCCACCAGTGGGTTTGTGCTGCCGGTAAATATGGTAGGTTTCAAGTCCTGGAACTGTTTTATAGTAGTTGGCTCTTCTCGTCGTTTAGGCAATCCGTTGTTAAAGTTGGTTTGTAGGGCTCGCAGAAAACTAGTAACTGCTCTTTCCATGATTTGCACCATTTGGTCAGCACCATTGACCGATGATTCGGTTCCATTTCCATCATTAGCCATCACTACAAGGTGAAAATGGTTAATGGACTTCTTCTTCTCTTTTTTTTTTTTTTTTTTTTTTTGAATATATTATATATATATATATAATTTTTTTTGAAATATATATATATATATATATATATATATATTTTGCAATTTAGATAATGTGAATTTCAATTAATGTAAATAAAATTAATGTGAATATTGTACAGAAAATTTCAAAAACATATACAATTTTGTTTTATACACATTTTTTTTTTTTTTGGAAATAATTTTTCAATTCAAATAATGTGAAAATTATACGGAAAATTTCAAAAACTTAACACTATTTATTATTTTTTTTTTTTATAAAAAAAAAAACCATTGCTCTGATACCACTTTTGTCACGACCCAAACCCGGTACCCAAAGGCTCGACGTTGTAACAAGATAAAAATAAAATAATTCAAATAATTTTGTAGTCGCAGCGCAAGCGGATAAATTAAATAAAATAATTGGGTACCAACTGCTTATTTAAAAGAAAACAAAACAAAACATGTCATTTGAACTTTATTGTATTACAAGAGTTCAAAACAAAACAGACAGAAATAAAAAAAAAAGATTTAAAAAAAAACAACACAGCGATTCAATTTCCATCTTGATCCTGCTAAACTTCGTCACCTGAAAGGGTAACAGCTATAAGCACATAGCAGAGTAAGAAATATTATACTATGAGTATAGGGGCACAAAATAGCCATGGATAGTTATTTAAGCTAAAACATTTACACAATTTGAGTTGAATACACAAATAAATTAAGTGGCCGAAACGGAAATAAATCACTATAACCACGGTACAGAACAGGGGTCACTAAAGTGTAACAACCCTCGTACTGATTACCGAATAACCACTGAATTATATACTGATTACTGCAAACTGAATTGATAATGACTGATAATTGAATTAACTGAAGTACTGAATAAACCGATTGAAATTGGAACTGAATTTGAATAAGTTCATTTATTGAATTGCATATTGCATTGTTTGATTTATCGATTATCTGTTTGTGTTTATGTGCTTAAACTGCTAATTGAAGGCCTTATCGGCGGCCGAACCGAAAACCGTTTAGTGTTCCATGATCAGTGGAATATTTCTGATTTAATGGTATATTTATCTGAAAATTGATTAGGAATGATTAAATTAGAATTAAATGAATTAATTGTCAAGTTTGACTTAATTACAATTATGCCATTGAGTGGCCTTGTTTAATCTTGTCATTTGAGGCTTGTTTGCACTTAATCAAACTCCTCCTCAGCCATTTTTGTGAGCATAGCCGAAAATTAGAGAGAGAGGAGAGGGAGAGAATTGATTTCCTTCTTGCATTGCTTAATCTTGCTTAGAAACTTGAAGATTGGTAACAAAGATTACTAAATTGAGCTTTCAAGACTTGTAATTGACACTCTAGGTAAGGAAATCATCATCTTCTTGTTGTCTTTAAGCTTCATCTTGCATGGTTCATGTTCCATTGTAGGATTAAACCATGATTTAGTGCTAAGAAGTTGGATTATGCTTGAATTCATGCATGCATGCCCATTTTGGTGATTTTTGAAGTTGAATCCATGATGGATTGTACATGCATGCTCATGTTTCTATCAAAGTTCATGTTTTCAGTTTGTTTTCCAACTATTGAGCTCATTAGAGCAAGATTTGAAGCTTGATTTTGGTTTAAAGCTCATGCACTGCATGTCCTGGAATTGTTCCTGAAAATGGGTTTGGAAAATGGCTTTAATTGACCAACTCTTGGCCCTTGCATGTGCAAATTAGCTTTTGAAACTTGTTATACATTGTTTTGGGATGTGTTTTCCAGAAAATGGACCTAAGAGAATCGAATTTGGAGCATCAAAACTTGGTTTTAAGCTTGAATGTGAAATCTGCATTTTTCCAGAATTCTGCATCCCGCTCGAGCGGAAGAACTAGCGCTCGAGCGGAGAAATCATGCTCCCAGCATTTCTTCGACTGGTTTCACAGTCCGCTCGAGCGGAGAAAGGTGAGCTCGAGCGGAGAAATCGAGCATCCAGCATCTTGCACTGTTCATAAGTCCGCTCGAGCGGAGGAATGTGCGCTCGAGCGGAGGACTGTGTGTCACGCTCGAGCGGATGGATGTACGCTCGAGCGGGGATCTTTGTTTGCCTGTGCGCTCGAGCGGGGATACCTGCGCTCGAGCGTAGACCCTGTTTCACTGGAAATTCTGAAATTGTTTCCTATGCACATTTTTGCATCCTCATCTCATCCTAGGCATTCTTAGGCCTAGTTTAAGACATCTTAATGAGGATTTAGACATAGAACCACACCGAGGAAATTTAGGGATTTAATTATCATCCTTCCCGACTGTGAAACTTAGTGTGTGTTCTATTTGTTAACTGTTTAGGGTTGGCTCTCGGGGACGCGCTCTAGCTGCTATTAGCCTAATCTCTGTGAGTAACAGTTGTGTAAAGATACGTTCAAAATGGTTATCTTTTGAATACTGAACTGAACTGTTTATTGAACTGTTATTGTTTACTGAATGAATGTATGTCCTGTATTCTGAACTGTATTGTGGCATCCTTAGCAATTATTGTTATTGATACAGAGCTCTGTCGGTTCCCTTGTGGAACCATACTGTTTACTGAATGATTGGCCATCATTACTGTTGGGTCTGTTAAGACCCGGTCCTTTGGACCTACTGTTTATAGGCTAATGGATGTACCACATATGACTGATTGACTGAAATACTGAAAGACTGAAATACAGTTTAATGAACTGCTTTCATTAATGTAAGGACATTCATTCATAACCTCTTTACGCTTTATGTTATTCACTGGGCTTTAGCTCACTGTTTATATATATATGTAGGTTCTCAGCAGCCAGACCAGAGCTAGGAGCGTGGGTTGGCCCCCAGTTTTGTCAAGCCAGCCTATGTGCCTCACCGTGAGGTTCCGTGTTGCCATGTTATGGCCTTGGGATTTTGTTTTAGTTTTTCCCATCGGTCCCCTCACTGTTTTGTATCACTGTATAGACCGCTACTGTTCTACTGTACTGTTATTGAGGGGTTAGGTCCCCGTACTGAACGTTTGTGTATGATTGTACCGACCGTGCTGTTTCGAACTGTATGAATGCATGAAAAAAATGTTTTGGCATACAGATTTTCACAGCTCAATGGACACTAGTTATTTACTGTATTGGCTTCCGCCAGGCCCTGAACTCTGTTATACTGTATTACTGTTAAGCAGGCCTTCGGTAATCACGGATTACTGGCCGGTTACGGTGCTAAACCCATAGGGCCGGGTTTGGGTCGTGACATAAAGTGACAATCACTACAGGGGTCGATGGATCCATAACAAACAGGGGACCACAAAGTGGTCAAACGGGGGCCTATGGTTATTTAAGTCCCCCAAGACAAGGGACTTCCGTGGTAGTACTTATAGAAAATAATTGTTTACAAGGTCATTGTCAAATAATCTCTAAAATTTAAACAAACATATCCATGAGTTTTAATTTAAGCAAATAGAGTTCAGAAAATAATCCACATAATTGAAACATTAACCTAACCATAAAACATAATTTATATCAAATAAATTGTGGTAACTCAAAACATTCGTAAAATATATTATGGTAACTTAAGACATGTAGAAAACATATTATAGTAACTCCAGGTATAATAAAACTTACCTTAAAATTGACCCTTAGCCTTTGTATTCCTACTACACTTCCCAATCTCTTCGAAACTTACTACGGACAGTTTCCGACTTTCGTTCTTACTCTTGACGTTTACTACGCAAGTGTGGCCCTATTTATAGCCATGTTTGCATGGCTCATACCGAGTTCGGATCTTCGGCCGCTGTTTCCAGCAGCACTACAAAACGACGTCGTTTTATATATCTTTTTTTTTTTCCTTTCTTTTCTTCTTATTCAGCTTTCCCCTTTCCTTTTTTGAACCCTAGACACAGGGCGAAGGAGATGAGAAGATCTGGACGATCTGGAAGAGTGAGGCGACGATACAGGACGAAGGAGAGGAGACGATCACGATCTGGAAGAGTGAACTGACGAGGTTCGTTTCTCTCCCTTTCCATTCTTTTCGATTTTTCCATAGATTTTCCATTCTTTTTTTTTCCCATACTCTTTTTGGTTGATGAACATAGATTCTGACAATAGTTGATGAACATATGTTCAGAATCTTTAACATTGTTGATGAACATAAAAATATAATTTAATGTGTTCAGAATGTTTAACAGTTGAACTATGAACATAGATTCCATTCTTAAATATGAACATATTTCAGAACCTATTCTTAAATATGTTAACTTGACAATGTTAACTTGACTTCTGTTTTGAACATAGATTCCATTCTTAAATATGTTCAAATAAAACAGAGCAATGAGGAAAAAAATCATGTCCCCATATGCCATTGTCCCAAAACAGGTTCCACACAAATGAATAATTAGGATTGCTGATGAATAATTGCTCTAAAATTAGGGAAACTTCTGTCCCATCTGACTGGAGATGTTGTTTGACATGTGAGGTCTTTTATCAATTTTATCTTAAAGATCTAGTTTGTAATCAACATATTTGATTAAAACAGGTTTGATTAAATAGGTTTGAGAACATAGAACAGGTTTGATCAAATAAAACAGGTTTGATTAAATAGGTTTGAGAACAAATAAAACAGAAATTGAGAGATAGGTTTGATTACACAGGATTCCATTCTTAAATATTCCATAGAATAAGAATATTTATAATCAACATATTTGATTAAAACAGGTTTGATTAAATAGGTTTGATCAAATAAAACAGGTTTGATTAAATAGGTTTGAGAACATAGAACAGGTTTGATCAAATAAAACAGGTTTGATTAAATAGGTTTGAGAACATAGAACATATTTCATAGAATAAGAATATTTGTAATCAAATATTCCATTCTTAAATATGTTGAAATAAAACAGAATTCCATGCTCATATTTCTTAACATATTTAAGAACAGGATTACAAATATTTTTATTTGAACAGGGTGAACAAATTCTTATTTCTCAGAACATATTTCAGTTGAACGTAGATTTCTTTCTATTACAGAATAGATAACTAGAAAATTTATATTCTCAGTTAAATTTAAGTTAGCCATATATTTCTTCTCACTTCATCAAATTTCTTTCTATTGTGATGCTTTTATTTTCTTTCTATTGTGATGCAAAACTACATATAAGGTATTTCCTTTTCTTTTCTTCTTCTTTATCTGTTTTTGGGAAAATCCATTTGGTAGTGATGGCTTATTAAAGTACAAAACTTGAATTATAGCTGTATGTAGGAATTATATGATTGAAGTTGAATGTGTATATAACTTTACTATGAATTGTGTGCATAATTCTGCAGATGTCAAGTTCAACTGTTAACGGAGGTACCTCAGATCAGTTGACGTTCAGCAACAAAAATTGCCCTAAATGTCATAAGAAAGCAACTATTCAAATTTCAGAGACGGAACAAAACAGAAACAAATTATTTTATTGTTGTAAAAATTGCGGCGATTTTATGGGATGGTGCTTGCCTACAAATTCACAAGCTAGACGTGAAGGAGTAGTGCAAATGGAAAATATGTCAACTGTCACCTAACAACAACTTCGACTTATGAACGAACAACTTCGATTTCAAAGCGAAGAACTTCAATTTATGAGGGCGAAGATGCTTAAGTTGGAAACAGACATAAATCAAAATTCGAGTCGTATTTATGGGTTGTGTATCTTGCTTGTAATTGGGATCGTGTTAGTTATAAAAATGTAATAGTTTTGTAATCTTTGCGACCCATGGGATCTAGTGGCAATTTGTATGGTTATGTGGTTATGTAAACTATATCTTTCTATGGTTAACTGGACTTGTTAATTTTGTATGGTTATATGGTTATGTAATGGCACTTGGTTATGTTGTTCATTTTGTCCAACTGAGCTGTGTAATCAGTTTGTATGGTTATGTTATTGACTTTGTATGGTTATGATTATGTTCAACCGGTCCCAGCATCTGTCCATTACAGGGTGTAATGAAAAGAGGGAATAAGTGTATTCTGTCCATTACAGAGTGTAATCAAAACAGGAAATAAAATCAAACCTGTCCATTATAGGGTGTAATCAAAACGGGAAATAAGTTTAACCTATCCATTACAGGGTGTAATCAAAACAGGGAATAAGTGTAATCTGTCCATTACAAGGTGTAATCAAAACAGGAAATAAAATCAAACCTGTCCATTACAGGGTGTAATCAAAACAGGAAATAAGTTTAACCTGTTCATTACAGGGTGTAATCAAAACAGGGAATAAGTGTAATCTGTCCATTACATTAAAAATATGTCCATTACATTAAAAATACATAAACAAGATGTCCATCAAAAATATCCAAATCCCACCAAACATTAAAAATACATAAAAAAATGTCCATAAAAAATATCCAAATCCCACCAAACATTACAAATACATAAAAAAGATATCCATAAAAATTATACAAATCCCACAAAACATTACAAATACATAAAAAAAATTGTCTATCAAAAATACATCCAAATCCACAAATATAATAAGATCATCGTTCGGTGCAAGCCTTCCAAGGATGTCCATCCACATGACTGTCAGCAGGACTATGTGAGGCTTGTGACAGTTGGACTGCAGTACTATCTCGAAGCAATTTCTGGAACGATGTCGGAGTGGGATACAGTAAAGGCATTGAATCAGGCGGCATTGACTGAGGCGTGTTATTCCCCTACAATAGTGATACATGTATTAAAATATTTTTAGAATCTACACTACATTTTCAATGTAAAATATGTAAGCAATTACAACTCACATCATATGTGGGATACATGACATAATGAACACTTGTACGACCCATGGCAAATGAAGGTTGAGATTGGGATTCAGGTCGAGATTGGGATTGAGGTTGAGAAATATAGATTGCACGACCATGACCCTAAAGTAAACCAACATAAAAAAAGAAAGTATGAAATGAAAAATAGTAATAATGCATTTTCATTTTACAAAACATACAATATGAAATATTACCACAACATAATTAGTATGACCCGTGGCAAAAGAAGGTTGAGATTGGGAAATATAGATTGCACGACCATGACCCTAAACTAAACCAACATAAATAAAAGAAGAAGAGAAATGAAAAAAAAATAATAATGTATTTTCATTTTTAAAAACATACAATATGAAATATTACCTCAACATAATTACTACGACCCATGGCAAAAGGAGGTCGAGATTGACCTTGTGGAGTGTAAACACCCTAAAGTAAACCAACATAAATCAAAGAATAAGACAATGCATTTTAAAAAAATTTCATAATGCATTTTCATGTTCAAAAACAAACAATATGTTATATTACCTCAACATAATTACTACCCATGACAAAAGGAGGTCGAGATTGACCTTGTGGAGTGTAAACACCCCAAAGTAAACCAACATAAAGCAAAGAATAAGACAATGCATTTTAAAAAAATTTCATAATGCATTTTCATGTTAAAAAACAAACAATATATTATATTACCTCAACATAATTACTACCCATGGCAAAAGGAGGTCGAGATTGACCTTGTGGAGTGTAAACACCCTAAAGTAAACCAACATAAAGCAAAGAATAAGACAAAGTTTATAATTCCGTATGAGGTTCAATTTCCCTAACGTCTATGCATGTCAAAGGTAAACACCCTAAATTAAATATTACCTGTATTGAATGATTACCCATGTCGGAAGAAGGTTGAGATTCACCTTGATAAGTAACAAAAGAACCATCCTACATGCATCACAAAAGACCAAAAATAATAAATATAATGCTACTAGTTGCAAGAATAATCAATCCAACAAATTAATACAAGGTTGCACACAATAGTAAAAATTACCTGACTAGAAATATTACCCATGGCAACAAGAGGCTCATATTGACCTTCAAGAGTACAAAAACCATCACCCTGCAAACAACCAAATTATTTAATAAATTATTTTCCTAACACACATAACACAAAATTGATAACACATAACAATCACACATAAGTTCAATTAATTATCTGCTTAGATTGCATTCTTTTCTTCTTTGCAATACATTTTTCCATCCCGCCCTTGATCCTCCTTCTTGCCTTACTAGTTGCTTGTCTTTTCTTCAGTCCCTTGGCTTGGATTGGACAATCTACTTCATCACTCTGTGGGCATGTGTTAGCTGAGGAATTTCTGAATTCAGTGATCTCCACTTGACCACAAGTGTGCACACTTAATTTGTCTTCAACCATGACACTCAGTTCTTCACCTTTTGCAAGTGACAAATGATAAGTTTCTTCACTTTCGGCGGCTCTACTTGCTATAGCTCTAAGCATATTCATCAATGACCTATATCGGTCGCTTTGATGTAGTTTGACATCAGCCTTCACATCATACCCACGCCTATCTTTCACACTTTCAGCACTTGTTTTTTTAGTCCATCGTTTGAGTATGTATTGTGCAGGAAGCTCCTTTGCATTGATTATCTCTCTAAGCACCTTTAAACAATGTTGACATACTATGCCCTTCACTTCAAACTTCTTGCAACTACAACTCAAAAAACTATCTCTATCCATTGTCACATTCTTATTTTTTTTTTCCATCTACATCCGTTTGAATTGTGAATATGGTACTCTCACCATCATGAATAGTGCCTACAATGGACGCTTCAATGGACTGCATGTACTCATTTTGGAATTCCTCAAAAATTGTTTTGGTGTAAATATCTGCCATTTGCTTTAACATCACAGTTGGAATGAAAACCCTTGGCAATTTTTGACACAAATTATACTCGGCTTCCAATTCTTTATACCTCTTGTCATAGAGCACCCTCTTAAAATGCTTGAAAAATTCCATCAAGTTATGATCACAATTGAGATAATCCTTCAAAAATGCATTGAATGATTTACTTAGTTGAGTAGTACTCATTCCAGCTGCCCAAGAATTCATAATATATGGCCATCCCCATTTCTCCTTCACACCAAAAGTTTGCGCCAACCAATGATTGTTGTGTGCATCATACCTATCAAGCATTTGGTCCCATTGTATTTTGAATTCTTCTTCATCATCAATTTGATGCATAAATTTTGAAAAGACACCCTTTACCCCAACATCTTGAAAGAGGGAACTCACATGCTTCACAGCATTTTGCATCAAATGCCATGTACAAAGTCGATGGTTTGTACTAGGCATGACAATTGGAATGGCCTTAGCGCAGCATCTTGATCGGTAAAAATAGTTTTTGGAGCTTTGTTAACATTGCCTCCAAAAAAATCTGAAACAACCATGTGAATGATTCGGCAGTCTCATCATACATCAACGCTGCACCGAATACAACAGTTTCTCGATGATGATTAAATCCAACAAAGGTTCCAAAAGGTCTATGTTCATTATTTAATTGTAAGTAGTGTCAAAGGTCACTACATCACCAAATTGAGCATAGTCCATTATCATTGTGCATCCGCCCAAAATATGTTACTTATTTGCTCTTCACAATCTAATTGGATTGCATAATAAAAGGATGGATTTTCTAAATTTTTCTTACGAAAGTATTGCAACACACTACCCGCTTCTCCATATTCCAAATCTTTTTGTCTCTTCGATCTCAAGTAATTTTTTTGGTCTAATTTGGTGAAGCCAAGTGATGCTTTTCCACCAGATTCCCTACCAAATAGCTCATAAGCAGACCTAAGAGGAATTCCAGATTCTGAAGCCAATTCTACTTCAATTGCTTGGGTGGTAGATATTTTTCTTTGGGATGGCAACATATGAATGCACTCTTGAGGCACAAGATCATGATTATGATGTTCAACAAAATCAATGGCAACATATTTTCCTAAATTTCTATCTAACTTGATACTAAATCGAGCACTACAACCACACCTCACCTCTTGTCTCAGAAATTTTACTAGTGGATCTCGCTTGTTAATACCCCGAGTTCCCTCTTTGTAACATACAAAAGTCCGTGAAGTTATTTCCTTAGTATGTTTGTTCTTGTGTGCATATAGCTTCTTAATACTAAAGCCCACCTTTCCGCCATAGGTATTGTAAAAATCATATGCAGCTTGTTCAGAGTCAAATGACATGCCCAATTTTGGCTTCCAACCACAATTAGCCAACTCATTAACAACATTATTTTCTTCGATTACCTGCAATTCGATTTATAGGTTCAATGAATCAATTTATATTACTTCGATCTATGACTTGGATTTTTTTGGACAGGTATGGCAGTGTCCATTTTTTGGATAGGTATGTCAGTGTTCAGTTTTTTTTTTTTTTTTAATGATCATAAGTTCAAATCAAAGTTAAAAAATTACAAGTTTCTGCATCCTTTCAAATGAATGGACAACTTGAATCTAAAGGAAGACAATAAAATGTTTTCAGCATAATACACTAGGGAATTGACTGCTTACATGTGCTGCCCAACTTCTTCTTTTTTTTTCAGTAGTTACAATACCTTTGAGAGAAGAGGTGTGTTGTGTGGTTTGTGTAGGTGATGGCTTTGTTTTTCTCTTTTACAAATAAGATCCTCTGTTTGTACTCTTTGATTTTCCCATTTTTTTAAAAAAAACTTTTACTTCAAAATAGGTGGCCCAGAAACTAATTTATGACTTGATCATTTGATGAGAATTAAAATAATTATTATTTCTTGCCATTTACCAATTTTATTTTAGAGCTTCACATAGTTGTACCAGCTTAGTAATTAACCGATTAATGTTTTTAATTTGCAGGTTGCCCCCACCAAGTGCAGGCATATTGGGGACAACCTTCAGCTCCTCTGTAGGTTTAAGAAGGCAAATGTGAACTTATTTTGTCATGGGAGTGGTTTATTAAGGTAGTTTATTTTTGAATTTTGTAAATCTCTTTGAAATGATGGACCAGATCAATTGTAGATTTTATTTATTTATTGTTAAATTTTTGTTATCACAGGTATACTGAAAAAGGAAGATGGTGTTTTTAGAAATAATCACTTTTTTTTCAAAAACTGAGATCTTTTATATATAACTATCATAGTTATAAATGATATTGAAAAATCAATCATAGTTACTAATCACTCTTCTTGATTAGTAATTTCTGAATTAACAAAATCCTTCATTATAAAAATCCTTAATTATATATAAAAATCCTTAAATATATCTCAATCCTTAATTAGTAATTGCTGAATTAACAAAATCCTTAATTATATATAAATCCTTAATTATATATACAAATTAATATAGAGAAATGTATAGAGAAAAATTAATATATACAAATTAATTATAGCACTGGTATATTTGTAATGTCTGCAAATACATAGAGACTGAAATAGAGAAATACATGTATACATTGATTAAGGATTTATATACATTGATTAAGGATTTATAATCGGTTAAATACATGTATACATTGATTATCCAAACAAAATGTAAATATAGAGACTGAAATATACATATATACATAACACAGAGACTGAAATATACCTCGTCACAGCCGGACTCGCGTCCCTCCGCCATCGTCGCGTCACAGCCGAACTCGCGTCCCTCCGCCATCGTCGCGTCACAGCCGGACTCACGTCCCTCCGCCAACCTCTCTCCATTACCGTCGCCTCCGTCCACCATCGTTCTCCGTCTTCGCAGATGGCGCCGAGCCCCTCTCCGTTCTCTACCGCCTCTCTTCTCTCTCTCTCTCTCTATCTAGTTACAGGTTAGGGCAAAACAGAGGAGATAGGGACGAAGATGAAGTCAAAATGAGGGTTCCATTCAGGCGGGAAATTCGAATTTTCGGAACAAAAAAAAAAAAAAAGCCAACTAAATAAAACGACGTCGTTTTTGCACTACAAAACGACGTCGTTTTGTAGTGCTACTGGAAGTGCTGCTGGAAAGAGCGGCCGAAGATCTGAACTCGGCTCATACCAGGTGGGTAGGTTTTGGTTTGGCCACCTATGCGACAGGTGGCAATCTTCATGCCTTGTTACGTGGCCAAAGCACTCACTTAGTCACTATCCTATGCGTTAGGATGGCGACAAATCACCCTTCCCCCCCCCCCCCCTTTTTTTTTTCAAAATTCAAATCTAAAGATGATGATTCCTTTCATGAGTCCTAAAATTACTTATGATTATACGTTAGGTTCACGTCTATAAATCTCACCACCCAACTATAAAATATCACTTACCTCTTACTAAAATATTTAATGTGTGGTGTCTCACAAACCATTTAATTGATAAATTCCCAATTTTCTATTTATTTATTATTATTTATTGATTGATTTATTTATTTTTGAATTCTATTTATTGCAATTTTAAAAGAAAATTCAGGTGTCACAGTCTCATTGAGTAGTATGTGTTATTTAAATAAGTGGCAAGTCAAGTCTGATAAAATAATAAGTAGAGTCTCATTGAGTAGTAAGTGTGGTTTAAATGAGTAGTAAGTAAGTCTGATAAAATAGTAAGTACGGTTTAAATGAGTGGTTTCCAACTTACTGCAACAATTAAACACACTTACTACTTGATATGGTTTTACTTACTATTCCACATGACTACACTTACCATTCAAACATTAATAAAATGCACCTAACCTCTAAAATAAATATAAAATTTATAAAATAGAATGTAAACAAAAAAAAAAATGTACAAAATAAATATGAAATTTATAAATTTTATTATAATCTTTTGCATTTTATGGATATATGATTTTTTTTTTATTTATCTACTTAATGGCAATGAATGGCAATAAATGAAACTAGTATCTTTTTCATCTACCACAATAAATACAATGAATGAGAAATATGATTAACAAAATATAGGAAAATTTCAAATTCATTTGAGTATTCCATTCCTTCTCATTCTACTTGCAACTCTTTATGACTCAACTGACCACTTTCCATCCATTTTACCACCTAATAAGTAGAGTCTCGTTAAGTAGCAAGTGTGATTCAAATGAGTGGTAAGTCAAGTCTGATAAAATAGTAAGTACAGTCTTATTGAGTAGTAAGTATAGTTTAAATGAGTTTAAAATCCACAGTGAAATGATTTTTTTTTTTCTCCACAAATTCATATGATTGGCTATGAATATGTTTTTACAAATTTAATATCTACGATATTTTGAAACATAAATGGAAGTCTACAAATTCACCACTTACCATCCATTTTACAAATTCGAGAAAGTCTCCATATAAGAATCTATTTATGTCTCTATCTATGTTTTATTTTAACTAATGTAATATTTGTAATTTATTAATTTTAAGGTTTTGTTGGAACAACATTTCACCTAATTAAAAAATAAATAAATAAATAAAAAATCATTGGACAATCTTTGTAAATTTGGCTTCCGAAATTTGGCTTCATATTATTAAATGTGACTCAATTTCTGACTGAGGCCGCAGGTAATCTTGTGATTACTGGCCGGTTGTGACTCTAATCCATAAGGGCGGGTATAGGTCATGACAAGTAAGTTGCCCAATCATTAAGTTGTAGTGAGATTTAATTGAGTAGTAAATCAAGTCAAATTAAATTGTGTCTTACTAAGTACTAAGTTAAGTCTAATAAATTTTTACATTTTCACATTTTGTTTAAAATTCATATTTCTTGTGTTAGTAATTTGAAATTCATATTTCTATTTATTATTGACCAATCATTGAGTTGATGATTTACCAAGTTATTCTTACAACATTTTGCAACTCAACTTACCACTTACCAATTTACCACTTAGTAAGTAAAGTATCAATGAGTAGTAAATAGAGTCTGATTATAATAGAAAATAAGATTTAATTTAATAGTAAGTAAAGTGTAATGAAATATTAAGTGAAAGATTATTGAGTAGTAAGTAAAGTTTAATGAAGTAGTAAGTGGAAGTTCATTAAATAGTAAGTACAATTTAATTGAATAATAAGTGAAATCTAATAAAATAATAAGTGGAGTCTTATTAACTAATTGTAATATCACTTACCATTTGGTTTGATCTAATTAATTTTATTATACTTACCATAGATGGAAGACAACATTGGGCATAACAACACCATATATGAATTACATAATGGTGATGTTACATGTACCAATTGGTATACTAATTAGTGTACCAACATATGTTATGACATTATTACTAACCCCACTCATTATACAAATTACAAATATACAAATCTCTAAAATTATGTCACATCATCTATTAGTACACTAATTGATATACCAATTGGTGCATTTAGTATTATTCATTACATAATGATGATGATGATGATGATGATGATATTGACACTGGTGAGTACAACTTGGCAATCAAGAGGAATATTGTTAATTCTGATGATCTCTCAACCGAAAAAGATGTTAACTGTATGGATCAACTAACTGAAAAAGATATATTTGAAATGACATTAGATTCGATAGAAAATGAAAAAGTTTCTACAATATGTATGCAAAGGTGAAAAGTTTTAGTATTCGAAGAGATTAGTTGTACAAGGACAAGAGTAATATGGCTATATTGAGGAGATGGGTTTGCTCAAAAGATGGGCATCAACAATCTAAATACCTTAAGGTAGAAGATAGTAAAAGAGAATCGAAATGATTAACTAGAGTTGTCATGCATCCTTTAATATCAAATACTATCCAAATATTTGCAAATATGAAGTGATATACAATCCAAATATTTGCAAAAATGAAGTGATTGAGTTTGTTAAAGGAGCAAAACTATTCCATGATATGGCCTCTAATGAAGTAATAAGTGGAAGCTCATTGAATAATAAGTGAAACTAAAGTTAAGTAGTAAGTGAAGTGTAATAAATAGTAAGTGAAAATTGATTGAGTAGTAAGTGGAAACTCATTCTGCAGTAAGTGGAGTCTAGTGAAATAGTAAATGGAAGCTCATTGAGTCGTAATTGAAGTATAATAAAATAGTAAGTAGAAACTCATTGAGTAGTAAGTGAAGTCTAGTGAAATAGTAAGTAAAACCAAAATTGAGTAGTAAATAAAGTGTAATGAAATATTAAATGAAAGCTGATTGAGTAGTAAGTGGAGTCTATTGAGATTGATTAGTATGCTAAGTCTAATAAAATAGTAAGTGAAGACTCATTAAGTAATAAATGTGGTTTAATTGATTAGTAAGTCAAGTCTAATGAAGGAAAATTTAAAGGATCAACAAATAGTAAGGTTTAATTAGGTAGTAAGTAAAGTTTAATGAAGTGGTAAATGAAGTCTAATTGAATAGTTAGTAGAATTTAATGAAAGTCAAGTCAAATGAAATAATTAATAGAGTCTCATTGAGTTGTAAATGAGATTTAATTGAGTGATAAATCAAATCTATTTTGAAATAATAAGTAAAATTTGATTGAGTAGTTAGTAGGATTTAATTAAATAGTAAGTAGTGAATAATGAATATAGGCTAAGTTTGATAAAAGATCAGAAAGATATTCACCCACCATCTAAATATACAAGTCTAGCAATGAAACAATTCCTGATTTTAATGGCTTTATAAAAATGCAAATAAACAAAAAAGCATGTCAAATCTATTTAATTATTTTTTATTGTGTATAAAATAATTAAAAAGATTAAGATTGAATACATTAATTTAATTTTAGAAAATTTCTCTACTAGTCCAATCTAATTAAAAACTTACAATTCAAAGGAAAATTTAAAGGATCAACAAATTGTACATTCAGGCCAACTATTAGCTCGCAAAGAAAAAATTACACAACTTTTTCAATCTTTTAAGAAACAACAAAAATAAACAAAAAATTGAAATATTTAAAAATTAAAATTGTTTTTTCATTGCACAGAACAAAACGGAGTTAAGGGCTGGTTTGGTATACCTCAAAAAAGTTAAAAAGTTAAAAAGTTACTAAAAATGTTAAAAAGCTATCATTATTTACCAAAAAAAATAAAAAAAATTAATTTTACAAAAAAAAAGTACAACTCACATGTCACATGAGTTGTACTTTAGCTGCCCACCGTTTGCACAAAGGGAACAGACGGAGAAGCAAACAAGACGGTGTTGTTCAGCCCGTTGGGACCTATCACGGGTCTTATTTTGATAATCTAAATCGTTCAATGTGTGAAAATTGTCGAGTATTATATGTCTATAAAAAATCACGTTGATCGGATATCGCTAACTACATGATCAAATTAGTTTTGTATAAAAAATGGATGGTGTTATAATTAACGGTTGACAAAAAACTAATCCGATCAAAGAGCTATCGATATCGGATCAACGTGATTTTTTACAAACATGTAGTACTTGACGAATTCTACACATTGAACGGCTCTGATTAGCAACACGGGACCCGCGGTGAGCCCTTACGGGCCAAACAATGCCGTCCAATTCAATGCCTGAAAAGGAGGCAACAGTCTCCTATACACTAATCTGCATACGTTGTTAGCTAAGACATCCACCATACTGCCTATTCTATCCCAAGTTTCTCCTATACACTAAATTATACAATTTTTTAATACACATTTTTTTGTAAAAAGTTAAAAAATTATCCCAAATAACCATCTTTTTTTCCTCAATTTTTTAGTTAAAAAAATACACTTATTTGGGATGTCCCAAACAACCCCTAATTGTTAAGGAGAAATCACTAAACAGTAGAAGGTGGGGAAATAATTACCAAAGGATGTGGGATGTAATTCACATAAAAAATTGCACCTCCAACTTTTTATAATTATTTTTAGTTCATTAGGCTAAATGGTAATTTTCCTAATTATAAATTCATTTCGCAAGTACGTAGTCATTACATACATCAAGGTTTTGAAATCTGGACCGAATCGGTCGGTTCAACCGGTTGAATCGGTGACCGGATGGGGTTCCGGTCCGGTTGGCCCTCTAAAACCGGTCATATATAAAAACCGGTGTATTTGTATAGAACCGGTGAAACCGGTGGTTCAACCGGCGAACCGTTCGAACCGGTTCCGGGTTAATTGAACCGGGCGGTTTGCTTATATATATATATAAAAAAATTTAGATCTGTTTTTGTTTTTCGTTGCTTATCTTCAGCCATCTAGGGCTTCTTCACAAGTCTCTTCCCTTCCCTCTGTTAGAGCATCCGATCTATCTCTCTGTTTTTTTTTTTCCCCATTAACGAATCAACTTCTCAACTTTGCACACTGATTCACCACCACTGCTGCCAAGAATCTCAGCCCCCAGCAGCCTCCAGGTATTATTTTGATGAATCTTTGAATCTCCTTCTTTGTTTTCTATTTTTTCTATTTTTTATTTTCTATTTTCTTCAGAATTTTTTCTTCAGAATTATTCTTCACACAGGTCTCTTCCCTTCCCTCTATTTTTTCTTCTTCTATCTTCAGAATTATTCTTCTGTTTTCTTCTATTTTCCTCCAGGTATTATTCTTCTATTTTCTGTTTTTTTCTTCAGAAATTTTTTCCCCCCTTTATAGATAGATATATAGAAAACATATTTTGAATTGAAATGGTGCACTAAGAAACTACTTCTTCAATACTACTTCTTCAATACCTGTTCACCTTTTGATTCGAATGTCAAAAAGAAATAAATAGTGTACTCTGTATTTGGCTTGTCCAAAATTAGTGGAGGAGGAAAATTGTACCTAGATCCCAATATGAAGTAGAGCCTGGAGGATCATCATTGGATGCTCACAGAAAATTACGAAGAAAAAAAAAATCCCTCTACTAATTTGGGTCTATTTGATCTCCTTCTTGGTTAGCATTATATGAAAAAATTCCTCTACTAATTTGGCTTATATTCAGGATTTTTTTTTTTTAAGTATAGAAAAACATCACTAAAAATATTTAAGAATTTTTTTAAAAAAAATTGAAAATTTAATATTTAAATTATTAATTTATATTTTTTTAAAAAATTATTTATGACATTATTATGACGTCACGGTTCGATCCAATTCAACCCATCGATTAAACTGATAACCCGTCCATCCAATTATTTTTTCGATTCGTTCACCGATCCGATTTTTAAAACCATGACACACATACTTATCTGAGAGTTTTTGCGGAATGATTTTCCACCGGTTAACAAGTTGAGCAATGAACCGTCCAGATTCTTTCCCTAAATCTAATGGCTAAAAATAAATTTTATGTATGATATGGTATACAAATACTACTTTTGGGCACCACAGTCGGACCCTTCTCCAACCCTACAGTGATGAAAGTCCCGTTTACTTACCATGACCTGTCATTTTCTACTTTTTGTTTTTTTTTTTTTTTTTTAAACTGGTTGTCATTTTCTATTTATAGTCTGATAAAGTAGGGAATATCAAAATTCCTATTCCACATTTTCTCACTAAACTAGAGCATTCTGGAGATGATAAACCATCACTATCGTCTACAGCAACTCGGTGGATCTTACATAAAAACCTTCATTGGTGAGAAGAAAAAAAATTATGCATTATCTGGCTCATCTCACACATAATTGGAAAAATAAATAAGGGCAAATTACATTGACATTCTCGAAAGTTTATGTTTATTACAGTTCTTTCCTCATTTTTTAGAAATTACATTCCTTTCTAAAGTTTAAAATTTTATTACATATTATCCCCTGAGGTTTAAAGTTTCATAACAGTTCTTCTCTCACCGTAATGATCATCATACATAAAATTAAATTGATAGGATCAGTGTAATTTTCTAAATGTGAAGGAATAAACTGTAATAAATATAAACCTTAAGTGATGTTAATGTAATTTACCAAATAAATAATAAATAAATATCAAGGATCACATAAATCTCCTGTCTTCAATCCTTACACGTGAATAGAGTTATGAATCATGAAGAGAAAAATCCTACCTTCCTGTAAAATTAAATTAAAATCACACAATTGTTAATTTGTAAAGCAACTGGGAAGGCAAAACTTGAGAAAAAAAACAACCACACACAACTCAAAAACATCAATGCCCAGTTGATAATACTTTTTTACTTGTGAATACAGTTGACAGTCATGAACTCCTGATGATAACCGCCATACACAACAGAAAAGACAAATCCCAACCCCCAAAAACATAAGTTTCTTTCTCTCTTTTTTTTCTTTCTTTTTTTTATATATATATATATATATATAATAAAATATAGAGTAATGCTAGGGAGCTCGAAAATGAGCTCCCCCGAATCCCCTTAATTTTTTTATTTTTTTATTTTTTTCAGAAGCAAAGAAGAGAAGAGAAGGAAGGAAGGAGGAGGAGGAGGACTGGAGGGGGCCATAACCACAGGGGGAGGAGGAGGAGGAGGCGGAGGCGGGGCCGGAGCTGCGATGAACTGACGGGCTGCAACGGGCGACGGGCTGCTGCTGCGACGAGCTGACGATCGGCGATCGGAGTTTGCTGCTGCGACGACGGCGGTCGGAGGCGGAGCTGCTGCTCCCCTCTCTTCTCTCCCTCTCCCTCTTTCTCTCCCTCTCCCTCTCAGACTCGTTGAAGAAGACGAAGAAAAAAAAAAAAAAAAGAAAAAAAAAAAAAAAAGAAAAAGAAAAAACAAAACGACGTCGTTTTGGGCATTCGGGGATTAGGGGGGGGAAAATTCGATGACGCTTTATTCTAAAATATAAGAATATAAGAAAATTTTAATTTGAAACTCTTTTTCAAGAGTCTTCTCTTATGAAGAATCTATTAAAAACTTAATAAAATTATTGTGAAAATTTTTACCTATTTATAAAAAAAAATTCTTTCAAAAAGACTCAAAAAATTCATATAGGATTCAATCAAATATATTAGAGGGAATATTAAAATTTTAATATCCCTCTAAATTTTTTGCTCTCTTTTCAATTAAATTATTTGAATTAAAATCATATGGAGGGAATATTAAATATTTAATTTCATCTTCCACAATTAAAATTAATAATATTTTAAAATATATTATTATATTTTTCAATAAAAAACATATTAGGACAATATTTAAGATAATTTAATATTTTTAATTTATAATTTTATTACTTATATTTTTATTTAAATATAATTTTAATATATTTATTACATCACGGTTCGATTCCGGTTCAACCCGAAGGTTGAACCAGTAACCCGTCCACCCGATCCCTTTTTCAATTTACTCACCGTTCCGATTTTTAAAACATTGTTCCTAACCACATCTAATGAACCCCGAAAAATTTCAAAGCCAACAACCTTATAAGAGACTGAATATATTCTGTTCAAATATAAATTCTATGGTATTATAAATTGCAAATCCTTGTTTTAGAATAAGTAATACATTTATAAAAGAGATTGTGCATGGACACAGACCATTATTACACGTCTGTCATCCTTTTATGGACTGCTGACCTAAATGAGCATATATAGAAACATCATACACTAATCTAAAACTTTTAGTGCATGAGGGCAGCAGCAGCTTCCTGTACCAATGGTCTCGTCACGTGCACAAAATGCTCTGCCTCCCGCTCCACTTCCTCCCAACACCGGTTATCCCCCTTTCCTTCCTTCATCTTCTTCACAAATCCCAGAAACCGTATCCAGTTCTCCGGCTGGAACAAGTCCGGGTTCATTCTCAAATACGTGAACGCACACATCTCTCTCTCTTCTCCTGAATCACCATCAAGATTCAAAGACGATGCTTGTACAATCTGTTTGTGTGCATATTCATCGTACCGTGGCAATGCATTTTCCCCAGCAAGTGGAACTTGAGCTTTCTGAGTAGCTAACGCTACTTGCCTAACCAGCTTTTCGGGTGCACACTGGGCATCCTGTGGCTGCTCATGATCTCGCATCTCAATACAGGTAAAGTTGAATATGGCACCGTGGCGTGCTAACATTTGGGCAATCGGAAGGTACCCATTGCAGAAACGAGTGTTATAATACCCTGCTGTGAGCTCAGGGGCATGAGACCGAGTCCCATAATGCCAGTGAATGCCTGCAATTTTAACTGAGATTTTGACACCTGCATTCTCAAAGATGGCCTTGGCTGATGATAATATTCTCTCTCCATGGTCCACAAGCATCTGAGAATACCAGGTGAGGAAGAATTCACCATAAGTGCTGTTCCAACCACCACCTTCCTTTCTGAAAAAGTTGGTGTCTTCTGGCCAGTTGTTATAGTGCCCGGCATCTGTTGGGCCTGTGCTTCCCCATTCTGGCTTACCGGCAGCTTCTGCTGCAGCTTTTAAGTGAGTGAGCATGTACTGCAGTAATGCACAAAATTTGTATAAGACAAGGAATCATAAGCACAGTAGGCTTCAATTTAGTGAAGGATAACAAAGAAAACAAAGAACAAAAGAGGAACCGAGGGTGCTTACCTTGTCATAACACTGAAAGGCTCCAATTCCAGGAAACTTCCATGTTCCATTTTGCTCTGGGTATGATGGGTAACGGAGCTCACCAGCTGGACCCATTCCAACTTGGATTTCCTAAATCAATCAGACAGATTTTAAAGAGATCAACAAACTTGCATAGGAGATTTCATGCTTACATGACACACCAGCACATGCTCCACTGGCCTTTTTGGTTTTTCAAGTTTTTATGTACATCTGGTTTAGCATTTGCAATGCTTCCATTTATCCCCACAGATGTGAAACTAAAATGGACAGGTTAACAGAAGCTAGGCCAACGACATAAAACATAAACCCCAGAAAGCATAAACCAATAAACCATCTAAAAGGAAAATTTTAAGGGTCAAGTGATTACCACAATGGTGTCCCCTAGAAGGTGCTCAAATCTGTCTCTAAAAGCACGCATGAAGTCACCATAACACTGGACAGGTGTACGTCCTTTGAGGGCAGGAAGAGTATCAACGCCAAGAGATAAATATTCATAATTTCTCCTTCCCCATTGATCTGTGTAGGCAAGGTCAGGGTCATTGTTAATTTCTTCCACAACCCACTTTGGCAGAGGGATCCTGTACATAAAAAGCTTAGTAAACGTTAGGGAGAAAGTAAATACAATCCTATGATGTCCAACCCATTAGTAGGATTTTAATTTGTTTCTCATGATTATGTACAGCATATATATTGGCAATCTATGGAGTTAAATTACTTCACATATTGATTCAATTCCCTTTATAACATAACAGGATGTTAAATTATTAAATTACCATAAAAAGGGTGAACCTACTGTGATGGTGTTTGGGAAGTGAGTTTTTATGTAGATTTTATTAGATGTAGGTTTTTTTTGAGAATAAAAATTTTTGGTGTTTGTGTTTGGGAAGTGAGCTTTTATGTAGATTTTATTAGATGTAGGTTTTTATGAATAAAAAATTTTTGGTATTTGGGAAGATAGTTGGGTTTTTATGTGTTGGATGTGATGTTTGTGACGAGAAAAAGTGAAATGATTATGGGATTGGATGTGATATTTGTTTGAATGTTTTTTTTTGGTTTTGCAAAACTTTTGTCTTTAGTGGAAAAATGAGAAAAAATTTGGAAACTTGCTTCTCAAACACCACCTGTAATTCCACGAATCACCTCAATACTAGGCCTCATTTGATAATATCACTTTTTAACTTAAAAATCAAAAACCCATTAAAAAAACAAAAAGTCAATACCTTATACCAAAAAGTCTCATTTTCTCTCTACTTTTTATACATTTTTTCGTAAAAAATCAAAAAATTTTAAACATAGTAATTTTTTTTACATCATATTTTAGTAAAAAAAAAACTAAAAAAGTCACTTAAAAAAAAAAAAAAAAGCTTGTTAACCTCAACTCATTAATTGTGCACCCAATTGAATTCCGCTAGAACCCTTTGCACTCGATCAAGATGGTCAACTCAACACAAATTCAATTCAAAGTTGGTACCTTTATCGTAAGCTACAAGTTCAATTTGAAAAATATGGTTTCGTTTTTTTGAGTTTTTTTTTTAAAAAGTGATTTGAAAATTATGTTTTGAAAATGGATATATGTTTGATTTTCAAAAAAAATACACTATTGCAATTTGAATTTTCCCTCCACAAGCTGAGAGAGAGGGCTGGAAACATTTTGACATAAAAATAAAAGTAAAATTTGTCACATCAAAAGTTATATCGGGTAGTTTGGTTTGTGTTTCTGAAAAAAATTTCAAGAATTTTCTCTACAAATAAATTTCAGAAATTTTCTCTACCAAACAAATTTTTCCAAAAAAATTTCCCAAAACACACAAACCAAACAAGTTTTCCAACAATCTCTCTCACACACACATCAAATAAAATCACTTTTTCCAAAACTCTCTCTCAAAACAATTTTCCAAAACAAATTTCCCAAAAAACCAAACCAACATGTTTTCGTACTTTTTATCTCTAAAACACATCTCTCAAACAACAAACCAAACATACCCATCATTTTTGTTTTTATGTATCATAACATAATTTGATATATACCTATTTATGAGTGCATATTCTATTATGAAATGTGTGAATTCATCATAAAATTTTGTAAAATTAACCACAAAATATATAATTTCGTCACAAATTGACATGAAAAATAAACCATAACCAACTTACAAACTTTTCAACGTCAACTACAATTTTTGTATATTTTTTTGCCACCAATTTTTGACGATGTTACACATGTACATGCCAACGTTTCGAAATTTTGTGACAATATAAATTTTGCTAAAGAAATTTAAATGTAATTTTTAAATGCTTATTAATACACTAAATACAACAAAAATTTGTTAGACCATCTTCAATCGTTCACCAAAACTGATATCAGATTTAAATGCTGATGAAAAGCGTACTGTTCACACCTCCAACTGTTCACCAAAACTGATATCAGATTGACAATTCATCAAATATTTCATCAGATTGAGGGCGAAGAAATGAATTCATCAAAACACTGTTGCGGACCGTTGGAGGGGGATCCGGTCGACCAACCGGTCAACCAGTAAAAGATTCAAACAGTTCAGCTTCAAATCGTTAAAAAAAAAAAAAAAAATTGCCGTAACTGGTCAACCGGTCGATCGACCACCCGGTGTCCGTCCCGAAAAAATGTTCAGAAAGTTCAAAAAAAAGTTCAAAAAATTCAAAAAATAAAAAATAAAAATTTGGCAAACCAGTCAACCGGGCAGTCGACCCCACCGGTTGACCAACCGGTTGCCCCACTAAATTTTGATGCAACAATTTGATGCAGGTTGGAGTTGGGTGATTTGAGATTTGGTGAAATGAAAAAAATGGGTTAATTTTGACTCAAATTTAATGAAAAATTAGGTACAGCGTTGGAGATACTCTTAATACAAAAAATTGATGAAACTCATATTTTGTTGTATTGTATATAATTTTTAAACGATTATAATACAATATTTTAAAAAACTTACATTTATGAAGATGAAGTATGTCTAATACGTATTTAGGCCTTGTTTGGGAAGACTAAATAAGTGCACTTTTTGTCTTTTTGGACAAAAAAATTGAGGTTGAAAATATGGATGTTTGGGTTGACTTTTTGACTTTTATGGAAAAATGTGTATTAAAAATTTGTGAAAATTGGTTTTTAGAGAAAAATTTGAATTGGGAGTTGTGCAGCCGTAATTGTTGACTTTTGATGAATAGTGTTAACTTTTTAACTTTTTGAATAACTTTTTGACTTTTTGAATTATTTGGGAGTACCCAAACTTAGCCTTAATAAATAAACAAATAATTTCCTTACAAGATTATAAAGGCCACATGAGTACGGTTTAAAAGATTATTATAAATTATGAAAATTATTAACCATAGAAAATCAAAAATATGTTTTAAATGATTTTTCAAATTACATGAGCACATAAAAAAAATGTCTACAAATTTTATTTTGTACAATTATGAAAATTAGGAGAACATATTTTCTATGAAATATTTTAAAATAACTTTCACTCACTAGTATGTTTGCAAAACAAACATCACATAAAAAAAATTAAAATAAAAATAACAATGTCTACAAATTTATTTTTGTACGATTATGAAAATTAGGAGAACATATTTTGTACATAATATTTTAAAATGCCTTTCACTCATTAGTACGTTTGCAAACAAACACCACAAAAAAAACTTTTCACAATTAATTCGAGGGCAAGTTCTTAATCAAGTAATCGGTGAAAAAATTCATATATACCATGAAAACAAACTCATAAACCCACGTAAACGAAATTTATAATTAAGCATACGCAACTAGGGGCGTTTTAGCAAACTGATAAAACGCCAGTCACCTCTCATTTTTTTCAGGAAAAAAGCCAAATTTTTTTTTAAAAAAAAACTAAAAAACAAACTTTTTATCAACTTTATATTAGGGGTTGTTTGGGATGACTTAGTATATTTTTTGTCCTTTTATAAAAAAAATATATAAAAAAATAGAGAGATAATGTGATAAAAAAAAGATAAAAAAATAAAAAAATAAATTATTTGAGGTATGCCAAACTTCACGATTTTTGGGTCTACCGCACCACAACCAACCATTCAACCCCCCCCCAAAAAAAAAAGTCACATCAAAAATAAATAAATAAATAAATAAAGAGGAGTTAGATTGTGATTTCCTGTGGTCCCGCTCTCAAATGACCGGACGAGCAAAGAAAACATAATATTCAATGGTGTCTTTGTAGAGTAATTTTTGAGATAAAAGTATGAAAATTTATTTAGTTTGTCTTTTTTTCAGAAATAATTTTAAAAAATTATTTTGAAGAGAGAGTTTTAAAAAAAATGATTGATTTGATGTGTATGAGAGATAATTTTGAGATTTTTTTAAAAAAAATTTGTTCAGTTTCATTATTCTTGAAAATTTGTTTGTAGAGAATTTTTTTAAAAAATTTTCCTGAAAAACTAACCAAACAAGGCCCAAGTGTCTATCCAGAAAATTGAGATTTTGAAAACCTTTTTTTCATTTTTGAAACCGAACAGAAAGGTTAAAATTTTCTAAAAAATGAGTTGAAAAAATGAACCAAACACGTTGATTACTTTGACATTATTCCACTACCAGATCTCAATCTTAGACTAACTATAAATAATAAATAAATAAGTGACAAATAGAAAAATAGTTCCAAAATGAATTAAAATAAAAAAGCAAGACTCACGTGCAAGAATCACCGACGTTTCCGCCACATTGATGAAACGACATGACAGCCTGGACCTTGAGGCCATGCTTCTTCGCCATCTCCATGAGCTCCAAATATCCTCCCCAATTATACTCCCCCGGAGCTTCTCTCTCCACCAGTCCCCACCACACGTCCATCATCACCCCCTCCACTCCAGCGCTCTTCAGCGCCTGCAAACTTACATTCATCGCCTTCCTCCTGTTCACCGTGTTCCCCATCGTAACACTATCCAGAGGCATCATCACGTAAACCGGCACCCCCTTCCCCTTAACCTTCGCACCCCCCTCCTTGTACTCCCTCACCACCACCTCCTCCTCAGCCGGCGCCGCCTCCATCAGCGCCTGGCACGCCACCGATAAGTCCGGCCGCATTAGTCCCATCCTAGGGCTCAGCGGCGGCGACGGCGATATCCGATCGATCTCCCCCGCCCTCGCCGCCACGCACCGGAGGCTCCTCGCCGGCGACCTCCACACCGCCGATGCGTTTACCGTCGCCGACTTCGGATCGCCGGAAACGGTCCCTGAATCCGCTACTATCGGCGTCCCCGACAGAGCTCCTATCTGCTGTGGCAAACTCATCGCCATGATCCCTACAATCAATCAAATCAAACAGAAAATAGAGAGAGGTTTTTTTGTGAATTGGAGTGGAAGTTTAGATACTGAAGACGACGATGATGAGAGAGGAGAAGGGGCATATATATAGGATTTTATTAGATCCGGATAAGATCCAAATAATCTGGATTTAATTGAGTGATTATCGCCATGTGTCCACGTTACACGTGTCTGACTCATCGCGACTTCCTCGGCAACGGGTGCGATTGCTCGCTTCACTTTAGGATGGACGGTGAGATTGCCGTTGTGCGTGAAGGTTCCAGCTACGAAACGCAATATATTTGACTTGCCACCTGTATCAATTATAGCAAAATAATATATAAGTTTAATTTTTAAATTTAGATATTATTTAACATTTCACATAAAAATATATTTTTTATTTTTTTATTTTTTTAATCATGAAACTTAAAATAGCACTGTTCATCGAGTATATTACTCTTAAAATGTTTTATAAATTAGAATAAGGGAAATTTGGTCAAAATTCACCCACAATAAAATTTTAATGCATTGAGGATAAGTATAAAAAAAATTCTTTGAAAAGTCTGACATATACCATTATTATTAAAATAATATAACTTTTGATGTAGTTGTTGTTTTTAATAAAATTAGTATTTTTGAAATTCTCTCATCAAGATGTTGACTATGAAATTCATTATACAAAAAAAAAAAATTACTGTCGAAATTGATGTAATAGTAACAGTAACATATTATTCTATTTGACAGTAACATGTTACTTTGTTTGACAGTAACATATTATTTTGTCTCACACTAATATGTTACTTTGGCAATATTATTCAATAAAAAAATATATATTTTACTTTATCCTTACTCACTATGTGTTTTCTCCTTAAAATTTTGTGAAATAAAATAAATTAAACTGTCCTTTTTATCAAACAAGGGTCCAATTGAGGGATTTTGACTAAATTTCTCATTAGAATAATATTATACATCATGAAATAAATATCATTAATTTTTTATGAAATTAATCTAAGAGTAATTACATAACATATAATAAAATATTACAATTTAATTTAAGGGTGAAAATTTTTTATGAATATATTTCTTTTATGATGTCTACTATTGTATAAAATTAGTATATAAAAAAAATCAGAATGTAATGAATTTATCTAATATAAATAGGCTATATCAAGTGATAAAGACAATTGTGATGAAATTATTTATGGATAGGATAACATCTTTTTTATGGATAGGATAACATCAATTCGATCCTAATTGTTTGGTACTTTTGTATCCAACAACTAGAGTTGCCTTCTCAACTGGTAATTGCAGTGTGATAAAATCAGTTAGATGAGATGAGATAAGAGATCTCATCCCACTAATTCAGTACTTTGGTAGGTGTATAGTTGAGTGACAATATGTAAAAGTCTCCATTGGTTTATATCAAAATAATAATTTTAAATTTAATTTTAAATAAACTACGGTGCTAAAACCTTAATTGTGTGAATGGTATATTTTTTATTTTTACAAAATATGAAATTAAAATATTATTTGTAGACCTCATCCTATGATAGGTAGCAATAGAGTTTTTATCAAATTTGACATAGAAGTTTGATAATTATCATTTCATAATAAATTTGATAAATTTTTTAAAGAGATTATAGGATTGTACCCCTTAGGATTGTTGATGTGCCATAAGACACAGCAGCTCTACTGTGAGGGCTTTTAGAGGTATTTTTTAAGTTTATTTTAATGATTTAAATCATTTATATTAAGGTTTGTAAAATATACCATTCATATAAAAAATTAAATTAATCGGGCATCGATAACCCCATGATCAAGTCTTAATTATTTTTTAAAAAAATATTCAAACAATGTTAACCATTTATTTTTTAAAATAAATGTGTTCTTATTATGAGATTACAAATGTCCTTTTTTTAATTTTTTGAATGAATAATTTACTCAAAAAATGTTACAGTATAAATGATTTGAATTATCCAAAAAAAACTCAGGACAAGCCCTTTATGAGCCTCCCAACAACTTACTATAGCTTATGCCACTATAAGAACTAGGGATGTCAATTGAAACCGGTCCAACGGTGACCCGACCCTCCAATCCCGAATTCAGTGATTATTCACCGAAAAATATCCCCGACGAGCCGGGGATGGTATTCAAAATTCATCCCCGATGATATCCGAGCCGGGGATAGGGATAGGTGTTTCAAACCCGAACCCAGCCCCCGCCCCCGCCCCCGCCCCCGCTTAGTCCCCGAGGTAAATTTACCGTTTTGTCCCTGGATATATATATGCTTGTATTTGTTTAGGGTTTGACACAGACACACGCACACACTCAGCCTCTCACTCACACACGGCGCTTTGCTCCACTCCTCTCTCTCTCTCTCGCGCTCGCCACTGGTCTCTCCCTCTCTCTTTCATTTGTCACCGTCGCACCTCCCTCCTCACCGGCGATCCTCCGTCACCATCGATCCTCCCTTACCGCCTCACCTCTGCCGTTTACCGTTTTGCCTCCTCATCTCTCTCTCTCTCTCTTCTCTCATCTCACACACACACACACACATACACACACACACACATACACACACACACACACGATGGGGCTATTGCTTTCTCTCCTTCATCGCCGCTCCTCCCTCACCGCCGATCCTCCTCACCGCCGCTCCTCCGTCGCTGCTCTCTCTGTGTAGGTATCTCTCTCTCTTTCTGTCTCTAGGGATTTCGATCTAGGGTTTACATATATGTATATATTATATATATATATATCTGAGTGTATATATATTTTCTTCAACCTCTATTTTTTTTCCCTCTAAATTTATTTATTTATATATATATAAAATATATATATATTTCTTTATTATGAATCTGAAGGATTATTTTTATAGATCTGTTCATTTTATAGATCTGTTTATTTTATATATTATTGAAGCAAATCATTAATATATCTGTTGATCTGTTGATAAATAATAGATCTATTATAGATCTGTTTATTTTATATATTATTGAAGATGATGATGTTGATGATGTTGATGATGTTATTCTATGTGTAGAAATTAAGTTCAGTTGGTTTGCTCACTAAGAGAAAGAAAACAAAGAAAATAGGTTAACAATTGATGTCTAGTTAATTTGTTTAGTTAACAATTGATTTGTTAATAAACATGGTTTCTCTAAGCTATATTGTTCATCAAAAGGAGATCAAGCATTAAGACATATTGTTTTGTTGATGACACAAATGTTGGCATTGTTCCTACAGGTACGTGTATTCAGTCCTCCACTTCCAAATTGCAGGCGATTTATTGTTGCTACAAACATTGCTGAAACTTCTTTGACTGTTGATGGTGTTGTGTAAGTGGACTCCACGAAAAATATATTGTGCCTCATTCATTTCATTTGTTTATTTGGTGCAATTATGATAATTTTTTTAGTTAAAATTGCCTGCAATAAGATGTCAGCATAAAATGAAATTGCATTGCCCTATGGCCAGGCTCAAACTAGGTTAGCCTAGAGAATTTGGATGGCTATAAGTCTATGATCCTACACCAGAATTTCTGAGGTCCTTTGTGATCTATTTTATTGTTTATGGCTATTCTTCTTTTGTTGGGTAATGTCTTTAGCTCTTTTTGTGAAATTAGTAGATCATTTCCCCACCCTTTTTTATGTAAATGACAGGTATGTTATTGAAAACAGAGAAAGAAAAAAGAAAATTGATGTAAGAAAAAATTATTATTAATGGAATCATAGCTTAGTTTTGTTAACAAAGAAAAAAGAAAATTGATATTTAGTTAATTTGTTTCTCAGTTCCGTTAATTCAATCCATTAGCTTAGTTATTATTAATTTGTTTCTTAGTTCCAGTAATTTACTTTTATGTTACCTCTGTTAATATTAATTCAATCCATATTATTTTTATAAAGGTTAAAAATGTCAAATGTTAACTCTCAAGCACCAGTTAACTCTGAAGTACCCGTTAATTCTCAAGTACCCATTAACTCTCAATTACCATTTGAGAGTGACGCGTCACAACATTCATCGCCAGCTACAAACTCACCTACGAACTCACCGTC
Source organism: Camellia japonica (assembly GCA_030407325.1). Classification (NCBI taxonomy): domain Eukaryota; kingdom Viridiplantae; phylum Streptophyta; class Magnoliopsida; order Ericales; family Theaceae; genus Camellia; species Camellia japonica. Next base: position 27,453,404 of record JAPPVO010000036.1, on the reverse strand, counting down.
TCCCCTCTCTAATCAAAATGTTATTGATTTAGAAAAAGAGTCTAATACTGCTTGTGGAGGAATTAAAAGAAAACCTAGTGTTGTGTGGGAATATTTTAAAAAACAATAAGTCAATGGGATGTGGAAGACAATATGTAATTATTGTAATAAGCATCTTGGAGGTGATTCAAAAAATGGAACTGGGCATTTGCATGATCACCATAAGAGTTGTACTAGGAAAAAAGTGATGGACATGAGGCAAAAAGTGTTAACTAACAATTTTAGTAGAGAGAGTCCAAAAATGAATTCTTATATTTTTTATCAAGATTTTACTAGGAAAGAATTGTCACATGCCATAATCTTGCATGAATATCCACTCTCTATCATAGACCATGTTGGTTTTAAACGATATTCAGTAGCACTTCAACCATTGTTTCAAGTGCCTTCTCGAAATACGATAAAGAGTGATATTTTAAAAATTTATGGTTATAAGAGGGTGAAGACATTGAGTTTGGTGGAGCATAATAAAAGTAGGGTGGCAATCACAACTGATATGTGGACTGCTAGCAATCAAAAGAAATGATTCATGGCTGTCACCGCACACTTTATTGAGGATTCATGGACATTGCAAAGTCGTATTTTGAGGTATATTTTTGTAAATTTGCAAATCATTTAAAAGTTCTGTCTTATTCAGTTCAATTTGCATGTTATTAATACTTGTCTATTAATATCATATTTTAGGTTTATTTATGTTCCATGTCCACACACAAAAGAAGTTCCTTATTTATTAGTATTAATTATTTGTTTTTTTCCTTTTGTTATTTAACAGGAATTCAAGTTGAAGGAGATGATGAAAGTTGTTGTGTGGTTTGTATGAGTATTGGAGAAACAATGGATTTGATTTTTTATGTTGTAATGGAATTTTTTTTTTTTTTTAAATTTCAATTTTTGGGTAACGTATCCCTTGTGAGTTGTGCTTGTGACTAATTATTCTCTTTGTAACTTGTTGAATTTTCTTGTGTGTGTGGGCTGCTGGACATCTGTTTTGTTGTTTGTGCTATTTTGTTGAACATGATGCTATTCTCTCTGCTGGACAGATTTATTGAATATTTGACAGATGTGTTTTGTTTAGGATATATTGATTTGAATAGGATGCTGCTGGACAGATTTTTTTTTTTTTTTTTAGAACTGCTGGACAGATTTATTGATTTGAATATGACTCTATTCTGCTGGACAGAGTTATTCATAGATGTTATTTTGTTCTTTACAGATAGAAAATATGTTGACAAATATCATATTTGAAATATGTTTGAATTGGATGTTTACAGATTTTTTTAATTTGAAAATATGTTACAAATATGTTTGAATTAGATGTTTATAGATTTTTCTTAATTGGCAAATATGTTGACAAATATTTTACAGATCAAAAAAAAAAAAAAAAACCGCCGGGGATTTTTCAGGATCGGGGATCCCCGATCCCCGATCGGAGGCGGGGACAGGGGCGGGCTATGAGTCCCCTTCGAGGATCGGGGGCGGGGACGGGGAATATCTCACTTTCAGGGATCGGGGATGGAAAGTGTAGTCCCCGGCCTCTCTCCACCCCGTTGTCATTCCTAACAAGAATCCAACTTCGATTGTACCTATATAATAACCTGCTGTTGGCGAGGGAAGGAGCCAGAGGGATCGAATGGAAGGGAAAATTTATTTGGCGGTATTGGGATAAATATTCTTAACTTGATTTTTATTGATTTAAATAATGAATTTATCATTTTTAAATTAATTTTTAACAAAAATAGAGCAAATATTACAACATAAATAATATACAAATATTACTTCAACATCATCAAAATTCTTGTGATGATTTTTAAGAAATAACCTAATAAAGGTCACAATAGTTTCAAATTTGTCCAATAATTTTTTTAAAAAAAATCATTTAAGTAGATATTTAAAAAAATATTTTTAAATTAATGATAAATTGTATAAATATTAATAATTAAAAATATAAATGTAATTTTTAAAAAAAAAAACTATATGCAATGAGAGAAGAAAAAAAATTACTCAACCTTCGTTTGGTAACTTGGGTTGGGTTGGGTTTGAAATTATTTTAGTCATAAAAAAAAGTTTTTTAACACAAAATATCATATCTAACTCATAATTATTACATTCTTTCTCTTAAAAAAATCAAAAAAATCAAAAAATTTATCCTAAATAAAATTTTAACCCTATATTAAAATAATCAAAAAATTAAAAAATCAACCCACCGAAACAAACCCTCACATATTATTTTTTTCTGTATGTAGTTCTCCAATTTTTTAGCAGCACCCCCAGGAAATTTCCTAAATTTTTTCATCAAGAGGTGACAAGTGAGGTGACAATTAGTAGAAGTTCAATGGCCACTGTCCTGCGTTGTCTTTTTGTTTTCTACGGCCGATTTAAGGTCCACGAAAAGGGGGAGTTAGGCCCCGTTTGACTGAAGACAAACATTTTTTTGACTAAATATTTAAAAATAAAAATAAAAATTTATATGTTTATCGGTGAAAAATATAATTTAAAACGTTTTAAAAATCATCTTTTATTAACATAAAATAATTTTTTCAACAATTATTAAATGCATTAATTTTTTAGAAAAAAAAATAAGTAAAATAAAATAAACAATAGAATCTTATTAATAAGTGTCCCTAGTATACAAGTAAAAGATAAAAAAAATTAAAAAAATACAAAACACTTTTTGTTAAATTTAATATACTTTTATTAAAATCAATATATTTTTTAATATTTTTATCTATTTTTAAGAAGGGGAATTTTTTTTAAGGTCCCAGTATTAAGATTTTATAGCATAAAGGAAAACCCAATAAAAAATTTTTTTACCATGAATGTTTAAGGACTCCTCAACATCAATCCAGAGAAAATTCGATCATTCGATCCAGAGAATTTCTCTGGACAAATCACAGAGAACATTCCAAATTTCTCTGGACACATCACAGAGAAAACTCTAAATTTCTCTAGACAACAATAAGGACTAGTGCTCTGTTTCAGAGAAAATTGGGTTGGTCCAGAGAAATTCTCTGATTTGGACTGAATTTTCTCTAAGTTGAACTAGTGCTCTGCTTCAGAGAAAATTGGGTTGGTCCAGAGAAATTCTCTGGGTTGAACTAGTGCTCTGTAGAGAAAATTGGGTTGGTCCAGAGAAATTCTCTGGTTTCTAGTGCTCTACTTTAGAGAAAATTAGGTTGGTCCATCTCTAGTTTGGACTGAATTTTCTCTAGACCAAACCAGAGAAAATTTTTCTTTGATTCAAATATAAAAAAGTTGTTCAAGCTCAAATCTTATTGGATTCTCAAATGCTCATAGAAATCATAAACAATGAGATTGAGCTTACATGGGATAAAGGAAATTTCTCTGGACTCTCCACCTTCTCTCTCTACAACCCCCTTCTGCTGGACTCTGGAACACTCCAATTTGGCTCAATCCACGCAGACCACCTTTCTCTCTCTTTCTATCCCCGTTCTTCTTCTTTCTCTTCTCTTCAAATCCAACCCTAAACCTAACCCACAGTCAAGACACCTAAGGCTGTAGCCAAACTAGAAGGAGACGAAGAAGACAAGCTACTGTAATCGAAGGAAGACGTTGTTTTCATGTCCGTTCGTAAGATGCAATCGGAACAAATTACATATTAAGTTCAGGCCGCTGAAGATCGGCTACAGCTCGTCTCTCTCTGACATCGATTTAGGCAACAATTTGATCAATGATGACACAAATGACGAGTTTGCCGACGACATCGGCTGCGATATATTGAAGGTCTCCTTGGTGATTTCGCTGCTCTCAGGGTTCGAGTTGAGCAGATTAGGTTTCGTGAAGTCAAAAGTCAACAATTGAGGTTGCAATTCGGGATGATAGCTAGCCGGAGTCGAGGAGTTCTTGACATAAGGCTTCTTGGATTGATCTAGCTAGATTGACGAAAGAGAGAGCAGAGCAGCAAGGAGAGAGAAGAGGTGAGGCGTAAGTCTGAGACAAAGAAGAGAGAGAGAGAGGTGAAGGTTTCAAGCTTATATCAAATTTCTCTGCAATACATGGGGTGTGGGGTTGAGGAACTTTAGACATCATAAACTAATATTATGGATCCTTTCATTACTAAAACTGGGAGCGGGACCTTAGACTAATTTTTCCTTTTAAGAAACTTTTTAGAGATTTTCCAACATTAAATAATGGAATATTTTGAAAAGTTAGTAAAAAGTTAGTTTTTTGACATTTTGACATTTTTGGTAGTTTTTTTGGCAAAAAAATTGATTTCTTTAATGACTTTTGTGACTTTTTTGAAAAAAACTTTATAAAAAGTCAAAAAAAAATTATCTTTTTATCAAGTTGCCAAAAGGCACTATAGAAAACGTTTGCTAAATAATTCACTCAAAAAACGTTTGCTAAATAAAAAAATTAAAAAATATTGATTGTCATACTTGATGCTACATTTGAAGGGTTGTAAAATTATTCATTGTTTTTTTGAACAAATTTAGCTGCCGTTTGACAACATGATGGGAGTTTAGATGAGATTAACTACTACTACTACTACAAAAAAAAATAATTAATTAAATAAAATAATAATAATAAAATTAAATAAGTCAATAACGTAAAATATCACATTCAAATTATAATTATTTTATTTTATTTTTCTTAAAAAATCAAAAAAATCAAAAAATTCGTCCCAAACGAAAACTAATTTAGTCAGATTAAGGCTTATTTGGGAACAGACTATTTTAATAACTGCTTGACTTTTTCACTAAAATGTGAGATAAAAAAATAATATGTTTGGAATGACTTTTTGATTTTTTACGAAAAGATATGCAAAAAGTAAGAGGAAAATGAATATTTGATTTTTTGGTATAGGTTATAAGCTTTTTTATTTTTAATAACTTTTTAACTTTTAAGCTAAAACTATTACATACCAAACGAAGCTTAAATTAGTAAAAAAAAATCAAAAAATCATACTAAAAAAATTATTTTAAACAAATCCTTAAATGATGGGTCATGCTGTGACCTTTCCCATTGTGTCTCCTACAATGCCTTCACGAACACCTTTTAATATTTTGTGAAAAGATCGTACATTACTGTTAACTAAATAAATATGTGATAATATTAATTAAATTATTCAGTAACTCAAATACGACTGTTATTTCAACCGTCATAACTATATTATAGCAGCTAAGTGTTTTAATGAGATTGTCATTAAAATTGTCAAATTTTGATATTTACTAGTTAGAGGGCCATGCAAGGCACGCTAATTAATACCCAGCTAGTGCCCATTACATTTGTGTTTTGAACTGAAATTTATAAACATATTAAGTCTGAGAAGAAAATTATATAGAGAGAAAAACGTTTTGTACATATAAACTAACTTAGAATTGAGCTATCTGTTTAGTGGAAAACAATTGCAAGAGAATTTCTCTCTAAATTTCAATATATCACAAGAGATAAACATAACCGGTAATACTCAAAAATATGTGTAACAAAATAACCAAGGTCATTTTTCACTTGTAGATTCTGAAAGGGTGATTCTCATGGTGAACTGACTCAGAAAAGAAAAAAGAAATGTGACAAAATAACCAAGGTCATTTTTCACACTCGTAGAATTGGAAAGGTGATCCTCACAGTGAACTAACTACATTCCAGATGACAGCCTTCTTAGCTTGGCATGTAGTTTCGATTCGCTTACTTGCTCAACCATGAAAAAGAAAAGAAAAAGTTCGTAATAAACTCAAACATTCGTAAGAGGGAAAAAAAACAATTCATAATGGTTGCTGAAAAGATTAACAGTAACATAACCAAGGTTATTCCATAGATTTGTTTTTGAGCAGCAAAAGAAAAGGAGAATATATTACAATGATGTAGGAGGAAATAAAATTGCATCATTGTCCAAAACACCTCATCCCAACTGTGTTAGCACCTAGTGATGGACCAATCATGTGCACTCCTAGTAGCAAACAAACAAATACAAACAGAGTTGATAAGGATTCAACTCAAACCAGCAATGAATGCAACATACAACAACCAAGCTTAAACTGCAAGTAGCAACAGTTAAACTGTTGCCAGGCCTTTCATGCAATCACCCAGTTCTCTTAACTCAAAGTCTGGTTGTACACTTTGAAATACACATTCAATCCCTATGTTTTGAGCACATTCATTCAAGTTTTTTGTGATCAAAACCAGTCCACCAGTGTAACAGCCCATCAACAGTCCCAGGTATGAAATACACATTCAAGTGCTTTTTAAAATGTATTTAAAAACAAAGAACAAAAAAAATAAATGGGCAGTCAACATTAAGCATGAAAATTTAATCGGTATTACTGAGTTTGCATATTAATTAAAGATATTTGGTAGAAGAAAAAATAAAATAATCAATTGTGAAATAACTTTTTCCAAACATCACATTTCTCTTTCCCACCTCCCAACATGTAGACACAAAACAAAACATGTATTTTAAACATAATTAGAAATGCACTGGATATATAAGAAAAATGAAAACAAAAGTGCAATTGTGAAATTATACCAAATGTTTTAGACTTGATCATTCGAAATGCAAACATTTGTTTGTTAAAATTAACAAATTGTTTTCTAACTTAAAAGTAGCCTACTTCATAAAGGGTACACTTTTTGTTGTATAATTTGTTCAATGCAGTTTTTGTTTTGTCTAAGTTGAAATAATGAACATTTAATGCTTGAGATCATTATAACAATTATCTAAAATATTATGTGTGCAAATTATCAAGTAACAATTACCTTTAATTTGTGGTTTCAGAAATTATGATAGCTAAAAATTAAAAGTTACTCACCTTGATCTTGTTAATCCTATGCATTTGGCAAACTATATTGTTGTCACAAAATCCATTATTTCCCTGCAATAGAGACCGAGAAAGTGTAAGCTTAGCCTACAACAACTCTCTCAAATCCCATATTTGTGCACACATAACCAGAGAAAGAAGAAATGCATATCCATGTCTAGATGATTGCTGTTATACACCTAGAATTTGTTTATTAAATGATACACAAATGAAAAAAAATATGAAGCAAGTAACAAAATCTACTAAAAGTAACAGAGGAAATTATAAAACTTATTACAAACTCACATCACAAATAAATATTAAACCGCTAAATATGAAGCAAACCATTGGCCAAGACTCCAACGGCTACGTGTAGTTTTCTTCACATTTCTATTTAACCCTCCATAATGGCCCAAGGCACTGACCCCCAATCAAATTAAAACATGATTCATACTAATGTGGTATACTTCTCTTTTATGAATGAAACTCAAACAAAAGTCATTTCCAACCCCCCCCCCCCCAAAAAAAAAAAAAAAAAAAAGCAATGAAGAGAAAAGATTGGACCTTTAATAGTTCAAATCGACGTTTAAAAGTGATCTTAAGAAATTGTTGACGTTTATGGAACATGTAAAGAAATATAGTGACACAATTTGTTAGCTAATGAACATAAGGAATACAAAGCCAAAGCAAAACCACCCTACAACCCTTCTAAATAGAAACAAAAATAGAAGCAAGTTCCACAAAAACATCGTGAGAAACAAAAATGAAAAATAGGCAGAAAAAAAAAAAAGATCCCCTTACGCAACAAAAAAAAAAAATAAGGATCTGGAAAAAAGGCAAAAACCCTAACTTTGTTAGTCGACCTCTCATAGAATTCCCATTTATGATCAAACAAGGAAGACGAAAACGAAGACAAAGCACAACCACCACACAACCCTTCAAAATAGAAATAGAAAAAGAAGCAAGTAAACAAAAAAAAAATTGTTAACAAAGAAAAATTAAAAATCAGACCCCCTTTTAATGCAAATAAATAAATAAATAAGATAATGTACAGTAGCTGAAAGAAGACAAGAACCTTAATTTTGTTAGGCAAACTCTCATAGAAGTTCATGATCAAAGCAGGAAGACGAAGACAAAGCACAACAACCCACAATCCTAAAGCAAGTAAACCAAAAAAATAAATGAAAACCCCCATTTTATGCACCCAAAACAAAACAAACAAACAAACAAACAAAAAAGCATAATTTTTAGTACATGGAAAGTACGAAGAAACCCTAACTTTGTTAGGCAAACTCTCACAATACCTCCGTTCATGATCAAAGAAGGAAGATGAAGACAAAGACAAAACACAACTAACACACAAAGCAAGTAACAAAAATAGAATTGCACCAACAAATCAATTATCTATTCAATTCCTCAAAAATCAAAGATAGGACAAAATACAAAACTTTTTCAATAAGAGAATTAGCAAGAACATACTTGTTGGTGAAGGGAACTATGTTAACCTACTACTTTTTGACCACATCAGTGATTATGTGGCAATTTGTCTTCCAATTATTTTATCAAATAATTTAAGCACAAAATTCAAACACCCAATGGATATTATCTTTGAACAGAACAAAATCTCCAGTATTCAACCTAAAGAACGAAATTCCATCACAATATTGATTATATGTTTAGTCCGTCAGAGCTAGAATTGGGTTTTGAGGTTCAATCGTTGGCATTAAACACATCTTCAAAATTCATTTCAAAGCCAAATAGGAAAACACCAAAAAAGTTTTGAATCACACAAATTGAGTTTTTAATTCTTTATTTGCACAAACCCTAAAAGTTTAACAACATATAAAATCCATAAAAATTAACTAAAAAATAAAAAAAAAAATATTATAGACAAAAATTACAAAGCTAAATAATAAACCCTAAAAATTTTCTGAATCACACAAATTAAGTTATTGATCTACACAAAACTCAAAAATTTAGGAGTCATACATGGATGAATGCCCAAAATAAAAATACCCACACATCATGGTAATCATAGAAACCAAAGAAAATGGAATCGATAACAAGAAGAATGATTGAAAAATCAGAAGTTACCCAAAAACATTGCAACACTTACTTTATTTTGTACACTTTGATTTTCAAATAAGAATATAATTAAAAAAAAACAAACAAACAAACAAACAACGAAACTTACCGTATCAGAACTCGGAAATCCATCTTCCAAAGACCCTCTGTAGAAGAAAAATCAATTTCTTTGATTGAATCAGAAGATATGGTTCGAAACTGTGGATTAGCTCCAAAATGCACAACAAAATCATAATGAACTCAAACATTTAACAACACAAAGAACAAATAAGGAAGAGAAAAAATAACAAAATCGCGAAATTTACTATATCAGAACTTAGAAATCCATCAAAAAACCCTCCGTAGAAGAAAAATCAATTTCCTTGATTGAATCTGAAAGCACTTCCAAGTCAATAAGTTTATCAAAGAATTTTTCTTTCACAGTGCAAAAGAAAAAAGAAAAAAGAAAAAATAAACAATTCATTCCTATGTTTGGGACTGAAAAGAAAAGATTAATCTTGGATTAAAAAGATAATAATTTGAAGAATTGTTTTCAAAATGAATTTTTTTAGTGTACTGACAAAAAGAAAAAAAAAAAAAATTCTTAGACTTGACTCACTGTTTAAGGTGATTGGGACTTTGTCCAGAGAAGGCCTATCAAATTAGTATTAGTCAACAACTTAGATGTTTGGGACTTTGTGCAATTATCATTTTCATAGTTTTTTTCTATGTTTTTGGTTGTCTTGGTTTGTATGAAATGTTGTGAAAATGTTCAAAAATATATATATTTTTTTTTTGTGAGTTTCAATAGGAAGTTTTTCGTTATTGTGGCTTCTATGAACTAAAAGGTTCACTTTACTGAGTCTAATTCAGCAATTAGAGGTTGCCAAGGTGAGCTATTCAATGTTACAATTCAATATCTTCACTATATTGAAGGAAATCTTATACTATGATTCTCTGTCCTTGAGAACCAAAGTCTTTATGGGATTTTAATCTTGCATTTATTATTGATAAGTTATTTGACAAATATTAGTGGGATGGAGGTTGAGGAATGGGCAAGTTCTTCAGGTGGAATGAGTGATTCTGAGGTCTGTGTGCCAGACACGAATGATGAAGAAAATTACTTTACATCCAATGATATACCCAAGTTGCAGTTTAGGTAGAAATTTTGATGAAAAACTGTTTATAAATTCTTTAGATCATTGTGTTTTAACAATTAATTGTGTATTTTTTTCATTAGGAAAAACATTTCTAGGGCCCATTGGGATGATGAGATGGGAATGGCTGAGGTTGTTGGGAAGAAGGGTAGCATGTGGACAATAATAGGAATAGTCCGCAGCAGCAAGATCTATTGCTCAATTGAAGAGAATCTGTAAGTGATATAATGATGTTCTTTGAATTTTCCACTCTTATCCTCATTGTAATGGTAAAGGGACACTGGAGATCGAAGTGATAATCAATAATATAAGGATTGAAGAAGTAATTTGATGTTTGCCCTCCTAATAGCAAATTTAGAAAGTCATCTCCTGGCAATCCAAGTTTCGTTCTCTGCATGACCAGGTAATAAATATTGTTGATATTTTGAAGTTATATTATGCCTTTGTTCTCTTCTTGTTGTGTTACCATTGAAATTATACACCCATCCTAACATCATAACCCTGCTTTTCTGCTCTAACCATACCACAATCTGACCCCAATATCAGATTGTATTATATATACTGTTAGGAGACTTCACAATTGTTAACAAAAAAAAGAAAAAAGAAAAAAAGACATTTCACAAGCAGACAACCCTAACTTCAACACACAAAAAAAGGAAGAAAAATGACATTCAATCTGGTTCAATCTGTTTCTTGCAACTCACAAAAACTATTCCAAAAAAACTATTTTCACAAGAAGAGAAAAACGATGAACAGAAAAGAAAAAAAAAATTAAAAACAAAAATCAGATATTTTATGTATGAAAACCCTAACTTCTGAAAAACGAACCTGAACGATGGGAGAGGGGAGTGTGAGAACTCTAACAGGAGGGAGAAGTGCAAGAGCTCATTCATTGCTTAGCTGAAGCGGGCGGATGTCAATGGTGGCGGTAGTCACGGATGGGTCTTCCTCCTCCGTCTCCTTCGATTTCTTCTCTCTCTCTCTTCTTTATTTGTGTTTTGTTGGTTCTATTTTTAAGCTTTAGAATAAGGAAACAAAAGATTAAACCAAGGGGCAAAATAGATATTTCAACACCCGAGAGGTTACTGTTCATTCAAGGTAGAAAATACTGTTCACTATACATTGGTGCTTTATATATATTGTATAGATATAATCTATATAATAAAATAGGATTGCTTTTGAAAATGTATTAAAATAATACATTTGATCAAGGTTTTGAAAAGTAGTTGCGGTAGCCATAACAGTGGCAGTGGGCGGTTGTGGTTGCGGGGTGTAAAGGCCGTAGCGTAACGGTTGCGGTAACCAGAATCGTGAATTTTTTTTATTTTTCACACAACTTGAAAAAAGAGTTACCGATACATATATTTTTTTTCCATAATCATATTTATTGGGTTTAAAATAAATATTGATCAATTTTTGTAAATTTTTAAGTATGATCCAATATATTTCATATTTTTAAATCATTATAAACTGAGTTTTTTACATTTTATTTTAATAATTAATGACTTTATATTATACAAAAAAATCAATCACTAACTATTATATATAAGATAAACAATGACAAAAGTAAGAGAATAAATAAGAGCCTAAATATATATATATATATATATACATACATATTTTAACCAAGCCAAATAGATTATTATTATTATTATTATTATTATTTTCAAACAATATATAGATAGATACACAAACCAAATGGTTGAGTGATAGCAGTGGAATAGAATAGCATAGATCTTACAATTTCAACAAATCAACAACATGTTCTTCATCTTCCCTCTTTTCTCTCTCTATCTCTTGCTCCTTCATTTTCTCTCTTTATCTTCCCTCTTCTCTCTATCCCTCTTCCCCATTTTCAACTTTTTCTTTTGCGTTTTCTCGAAAGAAGCAGTTCGGAACCATTACGTAACGATGCGTAATAGGCCGTTACGGTTATTACGGCACCGTTACGACCGCTACGACAGCCGCTACAGCCGACACACCTGTGAATCTCAATCACACTGCTAAAGCGGCCGTAACGGGTGGCGGTAATCACCACAACCGTTACGTAACAGCGTTACGTAACAGTTGTGGCCGCTTTTTAAAACCTTGCATTTGATTTAGATTGTCTAGATCAATCCTGAGTATATATTAATGGTTTAGATACATTTAGTTCTTGCCCAAACATTTCTCTCTTTCAGCTTTCCACCTACCTACGTCTCATCCTCATTCCATATTTATCTCTCTCTCCTTCTTTGTTGTTCTTTTTTCCTACCCTCCTTCTTCGCTCTGCCTCTAGAACTCGGCCCGCAAGGTAAGATTGCTAATTGTTTCAGTCTTTTTTTCCGCTTCAGAATTGTTTCAGTGTTTTGGTATGTTGTGTTTCACTCAATTTATGCCTCTCCCTTTCTCTCTCTGTCGAGCTGTAACTATGTTCAAGGTTCTAATGATGATTTGATAATCAAACAGGTTATTTTAGGGTTTTATTTACGGGTCATTTAGGTTGGGCTCCAGTTTTTTGAATCAATCTAAATACATTTTCGTTGAATTCCATTCTCCCAAACCCACAATTTTTTTAAATGTTTTTGAATTTCCCAACAGTGGCTTCAAGACCCATCGTTCAACACCAAAACAGAGATATTTTACAATGTCTCTTTATTGGTTTTTCTTCAGTTATTCAGTTCTTTGAAACAGATTATTTTAGGGTTTTGTTTATGGGTCATTTTTCTTCAGTTTCATTCTCTCAAACCCATAATTTTTTGAATCAATCTAATACATTTTATTTGAATTCCATTCTCCCAAACCCACAAATTTTTTTTAAATGTTTTTGAATTTTCCAATAGTAACTTCAAGACCCATCGTTCAACACCAAAACAGAGGTATTTTACATTGTCTCTTTACATGGAACTTTATAGAGATATGTCAAATTGTGGTGATAATGTATGAAGATCATTATTGAGTGTATGAATTGGTTTGAGGAAAATGGTTGTGGTTTCTAATTTTGTGTAGAACACCATTGAGTGTTATTCTCAGCTTCTTTTCTTTTTGTTGTCAAATTAGAGTTGGTTTTTTGATTTACTGTTAAAAAAAAACACACCATTGAGTGTTTATGTCACAACCCAAACTCGCTCCTCAAAGTTCAGCATCGTAACCGGCCAGGAATCCAAGATTACCAAAGGCCTTCCTCTACAGATCAAAAATAAATGGGGCTAACGGAAGTAATATACAACAATACCAATAGTTCAATGAGCTATGCATCTATATGAACAAACGTGTACATACATAAACGTTAATTTACCCATATACACATACATATCTTATAACATCTTATGCAAAACACATACATGAAGAAATCGGGACCAACACTTGCTAACGGTCATCACGGCCTAGCCTCAACCCGGAGGCACTAAAACCCAGTAAGCTTCAAAATGGTGGCTTGGCTAAAGACCCCTCCTAGGCTTGTCCTCCAAAATGCTCACGTATATATATACGTAAAAACAGTGAGTTAAATCCCAGTGAATAACAAATGCGCAAAGAAGTTATGGATGAAGACATTAAAATCAATTAGTTACTATAGCAAGTCCGTTCACATAGCAGTAGCATGTTTGTTAAATGCAAGCATAGCAGTCATAAGGGCTACGTGTACATGTAGCGGTCTTTAAGATCATAGTTGGTAGAGACGATTATATAAACCAATATCTTATATACATAAAGCCATGGTATTATTGCCTAAAGGCCACGTGTACATGTAGTGGTCTTTAAGATCATAGTTGGTACAGATGATTATATAAACCAATATCTTATATACATAAAGCCATGGTATTATTACTCCCAGGTAAGGGCCACGTGAACATATTCCACGGTATTATTACCCCCAGGTAAGGGCCACGTGAACATATATTACGGTATTGTCACCCTCGGGTAAGGGCCATGTGAATATATACCATGATATTGTCACCCCCGAGGTAAGGGTTACGTGAACATATATCACAGTATTATCACCCCCGGGTAAGGGCCACGTGAACATATACCACGGTATTGTCACCCCCGGGTAAAGGCCACATGAACATATATCACGGTATTATTACCCTCGAGTAAGGGCTACGTGAACATATTGCATGAGTTCATTTACTCAGTAAATCATATCGAAGCAGTCCTTAACAATGGCAGACATAAATAAATAAATATAGCTTTACAACATTGTTACTCACAGTGCTTGGTCGGATAATTCACTTTAACGGTTCAACCTGCAGAAATATAACCAAGCACAACAAAACACATTTTCTTTAATTCGTTCAATCGGTTCATTCGTTACATATCTGATAAAGCATTTCTATTCTTTCTTAATTTCTTTTATGCTCATGCAATGCATATAGATGTATATGACACGTAAAAACCGTGTAAATAAAGGCCCGGAAGTCAGAAAACGGAAAGGAAACAAAATCGAAAAACTGCCCTGTTTGGCCGCACGTATAGTGGCCTGGCCGCTTGTGCGATGTCCTTGGCCACATGAGCGGTGGAACTTCAGAATGCAAGTTTGGCCAAAAAGAGATTGGCCGCTCAAGCGGTGGCCCAGGCCGCTCGCGCGGTCTGGTGCAATTCCAATCCAAAAATCTACTTTGAAAGGGAACTCAATCTTTTGCAAAATCAATTTCAAGTTCATGAAAATCAAGACCAAAAACTCATGAAAACATGGTAAATGATCAATTTCTAGCTTCAAACAAAATCATAGTTTGAATCAAACTAATTTCCATATAGAACAAAGCAAACACTTGAATTGAAATGTAAATCTTCAAACCTTGCATTCTTGAGTTGCAAAACATCAACTCCTATGGAGTTTCCTTTCTATTTGAAAATTGATGCAAGAAAACAAGTGATTAAACATGAAAATGCCATGGATGATTATAATTCCTCTCTTTAAACCCATGTGAGTTCTGACCAACGTTTATACTACTTAACGCTTTAATTCCACTTAGCTTCAAGAGATTATGGATGAATTCTCACCTTAGATGCTTGATTTGGTGAAGATTTGGCTTAATCCCCTCTTGGATTCTTCTTCCTCTTCTTATCTTCTTCTTTCTCTTTAGTCTCTAGAAGTCTCCTATAGACACCCCAATTCTGACCGCTTGTAAGACTTAGGTGCTTGATTCCGAGCACTAGATGATGACGATTACATTGAATCAGTGGTTTAAATTCTCAATAAAAGAATCCGAGTTTGAGCTCTAAACAATTCCAACATGCCATACCCACTGTATTTCTACCTCAGAATTTCAGTATTGCACCTTGTATCAACCTGTATTGAACCTGAAAGTAAGAGATAGTGGAAATACATTGAAGTTCGCCCGGACCTAAATGATATCCGGCCGGAGATATCAATATCCGGCCGGACCTCTTGACTTTTTAGACAGATTCAGCAGTGTTTTGCTAGCTGCCCAATTCTGCAGATATTTTGATCAAATCTGCTCGGGGCCTATAAATAGCAGGGTTCAGACTGCTGTAAGAGGTTGAAAAACATATATAGAATTTGGTTAGAGAGATCAAATCAATATCAAGTGAGTTAGAAATATCAAGAGTGAGTTAGAAATATCAAGAGTTAGAAAAAATCAAAGCTATCATCCTTCTTGTTCTTCCACAAGGCTTGAAGCTGTCATATCATCTATACAGACCATAAAAGAGCTTGAACTTGAACTTGATTTGAGAATTGAAAATCATACTCAAACTTGAGGGTGCTTTGGAATCAAGTTTGATTTACAACAAGAATACCTTTTCTACAAGAGGTAAAGCTTTCTTGCTTTTATTTCAATCTTTGTTCATCTTTTTCTTGTGTTTTCATACTATTTTTGGACTGTTTTGAGGGCTGAAACTTGTGATTAAAAGCTATCCAAAGGTGGAAGGGTTAATCCCCCTTGCTTGTACCTTACTCCTAGCTCAAATCCTTGTATTTCCCACTTGTTTTTGTTAACTTTTGCCACTGTTTTGGGACTGTTTTGGAGCTTTTTTTCAACATCTAAATTATGTGATTTGAAGCTGTAAAAGTGGGGAGAGGTTAGCCACCCTTTCTCATACTTGTACTAGCTTTAATCTCTCTATGATTGTGCATCTTCTATAGTTTAATTTCAACACTATTGTATGTTATTTAGGGGCTGTTTAATTTATTTCAATAAGTTTGTTTCATATATTATGTTTGTGTTATATTAACCAATTAATCAACTTTGCATAATCACCTCTGCAACCTCCCTCAATTATTTGATTATTTTGATTAAAAAGTTGTGAAAAATTAAGATTTTGGTTCAAGTATAAGAAAGAAACTTTTCTCATGCTTAATGATTTAATCTCTTAAGAGGTTCACTACCAAAGGCATAAAACTTTCTCATACTTAATGGTTTAATCTCTTCGGAGGTACACTACCAAAGGCATAAAAACTTTCTTGAACTAAAGTACAATCATTTATTTTTTTCAGTTCTTTTTATCATCAGTGTGTTTACTTTTAAGGGATTAATTGACCCTTGAAAATTACCAAGGAAAGTGTCATTATCACTTATTATCAAGTTTGGATTTCAAGTCATTATCGCTCATTTTTGGTTTTTCTAAGTCATTATCACTCTTCTGAGTTTGACTAGTTCTTATTGCGCATCTTGGGTTTGACTTGAAATCCCTAACTTGTAAATAAGTTTGACTCTTCCTTTGTAATTTCTCCCGAAGAAAATAAGGTTTATTTCCTCGGGTTATGTCGACACTTGTTTCTCTTTAATGTGTTTCGGACTTAGTGAATATAAATATCACCATGGACTTAATGGATTAAAGAAAATGAAAGGTAATATAAAAGAGGCTAATAAAATTGAGTTTAAAATAAATCAACCGACATAAAGAACCAATATGATTGATTGAATTCGGTCGAACGTTATACTGAGTTTATTGTGTCAAGGCTTGTCTTACATCAATTCATGATGTTTTGATGAATCTTGAAGCGTCTTTACGGCCAAACGTTATGCCGGAGTCTATTGTGTCAAGGCTTGTCTTACATCAATTCATGATAATTTGATGAACCTTGAAGCTTCTCTACTTCCCTTCTTGAATTCACTTCATGATAGGAGGGAGGGGTGGTTATTATGCATTGCATTTATTGATCTTTGTCCTATCGTGTCCAAAATCATCATGCAAATCAACTTGCAACCATTGATGGTTTGGGAACCGAGTTCGCTCCTCTCTTGAGTATTTTCTATGATAGAGAATGATAGAAGAGACAAACATGGCTAGGAATACCCTGTTTGCACTGTTTCACCCCAGGCACAAAAAATAGATTTCCGCAAAGAAAACAAGGTATGATTGGATTTATTTGGGGCTCAACTGAGTTGCATTTTGAGTCAGCAAGGCTTTAATAAATTGCAAAACAATACACTTTTGGTCGAAAGTAGTGACTATAGGTGAAACAGAACAAATCTCAGCAAGGTAGACAGAGTAATTCCTAAGGAGCATCGCGCAATCATTACATATTATTTGTTGTAAAAAATTAGACAGCCCCCTTTTAGTTATTATTATTCATTCAGATTTGTAATAATTATTTATTCAGACGATTGGACATTCGAACCCTCTTGCGCGAGGGCAGACAAACTTGTAATAATGTGTATATCTTCCAACCCCACGTATTTCTCCATTTTATTTATCAGTTTATGATGGTTAGTTTAAGGACATTATGTTTAATTTAGCATACTCATGTTTGCATCTACTTGTATTGCATACATAAAAGTTCAGCTCATCATATTATTCAAATGTCAAATTCAAACTCTTTACTTGAATACGTGCGCTATCATATGCCTTGAATTGACTCGCATGCCATGCTAGTAACTGAGCTTATCAATTGCATATTGTACGTGTTGCATTAGCCATATTATATAGTTAGGATCATGCATTTTTCTAACTAGTTCCTTTTTTGGCTTGGAATACGAGGTACGTTTTTATGCTTTAGCATATTGCATAAGTGTGATTGCTGTCGTATCAAACATACTACCATGAGGCTAAATGCTTAATTGTTAAACTATTTGAATGCCTGTGGATGAAGGCTATTCATTGAAATTGGGATACTTTGATTAAATGTATATATATGAGATCACTTTTTCAAGTGGTACATATTCAAAACACTTTTTCAAAACAAACATGAAATCAAACGTTCCAACTTCTAGTGAAATTAGTCTATACTTGTATGTTAAAAATAAAATAAGAACATATACTATACATAAGAATTACATCATAATTAGTAGAGGCCGATCTTTGATCAGGTGAGTGGAGTGTTCATTATTGACCTTCTCCTCTCATACCTAAGTTCCCGAACTAAGACACTTTGGTAACGACGAACTGATGGCCTTTGGCACGAGTCACGAGTTTCCTAAATTTTTCAAAATAAATATTTAGGTGGCGACTCTGATATCTGGCAAAGCAGTCCATTTTTTGCATTTGATTCAAAACATCGATTTTTCAAAAGCAATTGTCGGATTTGGACTCTTTTCGTGTTTCCACTGTTTCACATTGCACTTGTGAAATCAGATTCAGAACCAACACAAGTGGAGTCCGAACTGTAAGGGCTAATTCATTCTTCCAAAAGGGAGCGCAGAAAGCTGAGCTATATCTCCCTCTCAGATTTTTATTTTATGTTGAGTCTAACACTAAGGCTCATATATATCTATCTATATATATCATATGATGAGCCAAATATGGCTTAGTGAATCAGACGAAATCAATTTTCAATTAAACTTCCCAAATGGTTCTAAAAATTCCCATTAGTCTATCTATGTGTTCAATTTCAGTTTCTGAACCCATTAAGGTTGTCAATTTCTGTTCCAAAGTCGTAGCCCCAACAAATATTTTTCCCAATTCAAACAGATATTTTCAAATTAAATCATATTAATTCATAATTTCATAACAATCATCGTGACACGCATTTTAGGACCATTACAGTTTATGTTCGTTGTTGATTTAGATTTTTTTTTCCATTTTTAGGGTTTTGTTTATTTTAGGGTTTTGTTTATGGGTCATATTTCTTCAGTTCCATTCTCCCAAACCCACAAAATTTTTTTTTAATGTTTTTGAATTTCCCAACAGTGGCTTCAAGACCCATCATTCAACACCAAAACAGAGGTATTTTACATTGTCTCTTTACATGTAACTTGATAGAGATATGTCCAATTGTGGTGATAGTGTATGAAGAGCATCATTGAGTGTATGAACTAGTTTGAGGAAGATGGTTGTAGTTTCCAATTTTGTGTAGAACACCATTGAGTGTTATTCTCTACTTCTTTTCTTTTTATTGTCAAATTAGAGTTGGTTTTTTGATTTACTGTAAAAAAAAAAAAAATGCACCATTAAGAGTTTATGTTGGTTATTAATTTAGATTTTTTGTCCCCCCTATTAGTTGGTGTGCTTTTTTATTTTTATTTTTCTAAACTACATTAGTTAGTCTATTGAAATTAAACATTTAATTCTCTAGATTGACCCTAATCTGCTTTACATTGGGGAGAGTATGTTTTTTAACATGGATGTTGAATAGTTTTTTGGAATTGGCTACTCTTCATCATTTGTCTAATGCTAGCAGTGTAGTATGGTTGTGGTGATAGTGTATGAAGATCATCACTGTGTATGAACTGGTTTGAGGAAAATGGTTGTGGTTTCCAATTTTGTGTAGAACACCATTGAGTGTTATTCTCTGCTTCTTTTCTTTTTGTTGTCAAATTAAGTTGGTTTTTTGATTTATTGTAAAAAAAAAAACCGCACCATTGAGTGTTTATGTTGATTGTTGATTTGGATTTTTTTTTTGTTTTTTTTCCCCCTATTATTTGGTGCGCTTTTTTTTTTTTTTTTTTTTTTTTCTGAACTACATTAGTTAATGTATTGCAATTAAACATTTAATTCTCCAGATTGACCCTAATCTGCTTTACATTGGGGAGAGTATATTTTTTAATATGGATGTTGAATATTTTTTTTTTGAATTGGCTACTCTTCATCATTTGTCTAATGCTAGCAGTGTAATATGGTTGTGGTGATAGTGTATGAAGATCATCATTGAGTGTATGAACTGGTTTGGGGAAGATGGTTGTGGTTTCCAATTTTGTGTAGAACACCATTGAGTGTTATTTTTTACTTCTTTTCTTTTTGTTGTCAAATTAGAGTTGGTTTTTTGATTTATTGTAAAAAAAAAACGCATCATTGAGTGTTTATGTTGGTTGTTGATTTAAATTTTTTTCCCCGTATTAGTTGGTGCGCTTTTTTTAATTTTATTTTTTTGAACTACATCAGTTAGTGTCATTTGATACTCCTTATCATTTGTCAAATGCTAGCTATTCCACCAATGATCTCTTGCTTACCTTATGGAAACCAGTATTTCTTAATATTCAATAGGTTGGAAGCAAGGTAAAACAAAGTTTTCCTTTGGGACTAGACTCTCTTGAATTTACTTGATGAATTTTGTTGTTCTATACTTTTGACATCCTTCCTTTTACAAATATTAGGCATGCTTTTTTTTATTTATGTTAAAACCCAAACTTCAATTGTTTTTTCAAGTTTAATGCCCTACAACTTAGTAGGATTATATTACATGTCTACTACGTATAACTTATTACTCTGTTAAGTTTGCACTCATGAGTGGAATTCAGTGTCATGCTATTCTTTATACATGTTGGTCAATTAGGAAGCATTGCAATTAAACATTTAACTCTCCAGATTGACCATAATCTACTTTACATTGGGGAGAGTATGTTTTTTAATATAGATGTTGAATAGTTTTTTGGATTTGGCTGCTCTTCATCATTTGTCTAATGCTAGCTATTCCACCGATGATCTCTTGCAGCAACCAACTTATTACTCTGTTAATTGTTTATTGGTTGTTGATTTATATTTTGTTTTGTTTTTTTTTTTTTTTTTCTATTAGTTGGTGCGCTTTTTTGATTTTTATTTTTTTGAAGTACATTTGTTAGTGTCGTTTGGTTTTATCAGCTGATACTCTTAATACTAATACAATTTATTATTGCTTTGTATCTTGATATAGTGACTTATTAATGCTTCATATCACTACTACTAATTAATTATTGAAGTGATTAATAGTTTTAATTGTGTTTTTAATTGAATTATAAGATAGGCAATAAATTTATTTTATTCCCTTGCTGCAATTCAATATCAAACACATTGAAAATAGTAGATATGGTTTAACTAATGTGTTGGGTTAGTATAATTATTAGAAAACTGGTTTGTCTATGACACCAAATGATAGAATGCTTGCAACATCTAGTTTAGAATGTTATTCTCTACTTCTTTTCTTTTTTTTCATTACCAAGATGAGTTGAATGCCTGCACATTTTTATTGTACCAACACGATAAGAATAATTGTCTCAGGCCTCATTTTCATGAATGCTCAAATAGAATGAGTTCCCAAAGGGTGAACCACCATCTTCTTAAGCAAGAATGTGTTTGAAAATTCATTTGAAAGTTGAAAGTTGAAACTAACAAGGTCTATATTTATATTTTAGCAACGACTTTGGTAAATTAATTGTATTGTGCCTAAAGGCATGGGTATACACCGTGTTTTTAAGCACGGATATACACTAGTATCTATATAATTTAGCATAAAATTTTACAAATTATCAAAGTTTTTGCTTTGCTAACATGGCAAGATGTATTTTGTAAACATCCAAAGAACAAGTTATGATAATTGTGTCTACAAAACATTGAAACAATTTTGCTAAAATTTAAGGTTGGATTTGGTTTAGTTTTAGAATTATAATTTGAGTGTGGAAATGAGTTTTAGAAAGAAAAAACTTATTTAGTTATGAATTTTGAATTGTATTTTGAAATTGTTTTGGATTAATTTTTTAAAATATTTTTAAAAAATTAATTTTATTTTTTTAGAGTAAATATTTTTTATTGTAAATATTTATTTGTTTATTTTAATGTGCGCTATATTTACTACATTTGTGCATTGGTGTTTTTTTAATATTTAAAAATTATTTTTTATTTGAAATAGTTTTTATTTTAAATATTTTATTTGACGGGCTTTAAGGAAGGCCTTGTTTGGGAAGTTGGCTATTTTAGTAAACTATTTTAGTTTTTTGCTATTTTAGCGGGTCAAAGTTTTTGTGTTTGGGAAGATAGTTGGATTTTTTTGAAGTTGGATGTGATGTTTGTAAAAGAAAAAATAAAATAATTATAAATTTGATGTGACATTTTATTTTATTCATTATTTTAACTTATTTTATCTTTTTATAAATTTTAACTTAAAAAGTTAAATTTTAACCTTTGCCAAACAATCCCAGTATTTACTCAACCAATCCTATAGCAGAGATGGACATTTTACCTTTGCCAAAAAGTTAAATTTTAACCTTTGCCAAAAAATTAAGACATTTTACTTTTTTCATCCTGTCTACTCCACTTATAGGCTGTCATGACCCGCTTCCCGTACCCAAGGGTTAAGTATCGTGATGGCCAGTAACTGAAGTTACCTCCGGCCAATTCATAAACAAATTAATAAACGCGAGCGGAAGTAATATTTAAGTAAAGGTACCAAAATAATCACTGGAGCTTCTATTTTTATTATAAAATTTATTGACCAAAAAGGCCGATATTTACATAGAAAAATATCAATAAAAGTGCTGCGTGTGTCTATTATGCAGCTCCGCATCTAAGACTCTCCAAAAACTATTTCTGAATTGCATTGTTTCCTGAAAATTGGTAAACAACTATAAGCATATGACAGAGTGAGAAATATTATAGTAAGAGTATAAGGGACACGAAATAACCATGGATAGTTAATTAAGCCAAAACAATTATATAACTCAGTTTGGTAAATAAATCATTTAAATAGCAGAACTGAAATACATAAATTAGGTAAATAAATAACCATAACCACGGTACAGAATAAAACAGAACAGAATAGAGGTCACAGAAGTGACAGTCAGAACAGAGGTACGGATTTAAGAGGTGGCTTGTACGGATTCTAGAGGTGGCTCCCACAATAGTGTAGCACTTAGCTCCGCACAGCACTTTGCTCCGCACAGAACAGAGGTACGGATTCAAGAGGTGGCTCGTACGGATTCTAGAGGTGGCTCCCATAATAGTGTAGCACTTAGCTCCGCACAGCACTTTGCTCCGCACAGAACAGAGGTACGGATTTAAGAGGTGGCTTGTACGGATTTTAAAGGTGGCTCCTACAATAGTGTAGCACTTAACTCCGCACAGCACTTTGCTTCGCACAGAATAGAGGTCAATGGATCCATGACAAACAGAGGACCACAAAGTGGTCAAACAGATGCCAATGGTTATTTAAGTCCCCCAAAGCGTGGGACTCCCGTGGTGGTATTTACAAAACATAACTGTTTATAAGGTCAAAGTCAAATATTCTTTAAAAGTAAAATAAACATATTCATGGGTTTCCTTTTAAGCAAATAGGGTTCAGAAGATAATCCACGTAACTGAAACCTTTATAAAACATAACTTTCATTAATATACTAATAAAACATAACTTGTGTAAAACAGATTTTGGTAAGTCAAAATATACGTAAAATACATTATGGTAGCTCAAGGTATAATATAACTCATCTTAAATTTAATACCTTACTCTTTCTTTTCACTATCAAAGATCTTCAGCTTCTACTATTTTTTTCTTCCTCCTCTCTTTTCTTTCTTTCTTTTCTTTCTTTCTCTCATTTCTTTCTTCAGGTGACACGCCTCCCTTTTATAGGGAGGAGAGAGCGCGTACGTGGCCTCCGAAAGATTCGATTAATAATTATATAGATTTATATTTATCCTTAATAGATATTTAAGATAATTACTTTTTGACTTAATATTTTAATATAATTATATAAATAATTTAATTTCTAATTAAATTACACTCTATTTTATATTAATAGAAAATTAATTATTTATTTTACTACTACATCCATTATTATTTATATTTTGACCGTTAAACTTTTAATAATTATATTATTTTACAAAATTACACATAATAATATATAATAAATTATATATTTTCCTAATTATGATTAAATAATATTAATATAAATTCTATAGAATAATTAAAAATCTGAGTTGTTACATAGGCATCGGCCTATAAGTGGAGTAGGCAGGATGAAAAAAGTAACGAAACTCATATGTAAAATATTTTTTTACATGTTTTAATTTTTTTAATATTTTCAATATATTTTTTTAATATTTAATTTTTTTTTTAAATTTAAAAAATTTTGGATTTTATTTTAAATATTTTCTTATTTTTTATTTTATTTAAAAATATTTTTTACATATCTTAATTTTTAAATTTTTTAAAATTTTTAAAAATTTTAGATCGCATATATATATCTAAATCATAACAAATTATTTGGCCAATATTTTAAAAAATAACAAAACATTTTTTGAAAAAATAAAAAAAACATATTTCTTAAAAAAAATTCTGAAAAAAATATTTTTCAAAAAATAAGAAATAATTATAAATAATAAAATAAAAAATTTTATGTTTGATTTTTTTTTTTTTAAATAAAATTTTAAAAAAGAGTTTGGTTATTAATTTGAAAAGATTTTTGAATTAAGTGTTTAGTTATGAATTTTGAAATTTTTTTAATTGGAATTATGATTTCAAAATTAACCAAATACTGCCTAACATTTTTATATTATAGTATAACAAAAATTTGGAATTGGATGCCAAATTTGACAATTTGGAGATGCTCTAAGTTGTCTACCTATTCTCCACCAAAAAAAAAAAATTTTTGTCTAATACAATGTGTAGGAAAATGTGAGTTTGATTGCATAATTTAAATTGTTAAAATTATATGGGTAGGTTTGGTTTGTGTTTCTGAAAAAAATTTCAGAAATTTTCTCTACAAACAAATTCAGAAATTTTCTCTACCAAACAAATTTTCCCAAAAAAATTTCCCAAAACACACAAACCAAACAAGTTTTCCAAACAAATCCTCTCACACACACATCAAATCAATCACTTTTTCCAAAACTCTCTCTTAAAACAATTTTCCAAAACAAATTTCCCAAAAAACCAAACCAAACATATTTTCGTACTTTTTATCTCTAAAACACATCTCTCAAACACAAACCAAACATATATTTTTATTGAGTTGTATGGTTTTTAAATTGTTAAAATTATATATTTTTATTGAGTTGTATGGTTTTTAATTAGACCATATAAATGAAAATTGATAATTTAAAAAAACGACAAATAAATAAAATTGATAATTTAAAATTAAAAAAAATGAAAATAATTTAGAACAATAATATCTGTACAAGATGGGTGCAGGGAGAAATATTTGGGATGTATTTAGAACATCCTCTCACCATTTTCATCATTTAGGTTCCCTTAGTCCCATTTTGGCTCTGTCGTTGTGAGATCTCTATTTTCGATTTTTGTTTGTAATAATCCGATCATGGCGGCCTCTGCTTTAATATGAAAGTTTTTCCGGAAAATCTCGTTTTCTCGAGAATTAATTCAACAGAATGCCGGAAAATAACGGAGCATGAGATTGAGATTTTCTCGGGAAAATTATGAGGTCTTCGTTCTGGACGGACGATGCGAATGTTCCATCAACCTCGAGTTTGCAGCCCCGCAGCCCTCGCGCTAGCCCTACAAACCATCTGAATTCCAATCACAGGTCTGAAAATTAGCCCTAATTTCGTATTCATTTATCGTTTATGATCGTGTAATTTCGTCAACATTGAATTTTTTTAGTGGGTGAAGATCTGAAATTTTATGAGTTTTGGTGATGTCATTTCGATTTTGAGCCTCATTTTCAAGGTTTCGATGATTTTGGATGAGTTTGTTTGTAATTCAGCTCAGATTTAATGTTTGATCTGAGGTTTTGAACCTAGGTTGTATCGAATATGTATTGGATGTGAACTCAAATCATGATATGTTAATCCTGACAATTTGTTAAGTAGAAGTTTAGTTCTTGTGTTTGCATTTTATTCTTAAATTGGTGTTGTTTGATGAAATTTAAGTTTTTTTTAGGGGGTTCGTAATTGTGTATGTATTGTTGCCAAAAGTTTCATTGACAATATAATTTGAACATTTTGAGTTCTTTTGTCATGATGCATGCCAAATTTAGATTTTGGGTGTTTTTAAAGGGATTTGCTCACTTTGGGTTTTAAGAATAATCTAGGTCATTATTTATCTTTTCAACAGAACAATGTGAGGACTTGATATACTTCGTGCATCTAATAAGGGGGTTGTGGCTTACTCAATTTATGGAACATTAGAACTTTTTATCTACCTGGGTTGTTTGGGATGATCTAAATAATTGCACTTTTTGACTTTTTATGAAATATGGATTGGATTTGAAGTGGTATGGTAGAGAGGTGATGTGACTTAAATAGGATAGTGACTTTTTGACTTTTTGACTTTTTTTAAGGATGCCAAACCTAGCCATAGTATGATGTTTCCAAGGTCCTAATTATTTGCACGTATCTCGTTGTACTTTTGCTCATTTAGTTGGTTTAAAATTTTGCCAGTGGGAGCAATGTCTTTCAACTTTTGGCACGGAGAGAGGTATCTACTCGGGCAAAACATTCTTCAAAAAAGTTATGGGGAGACACTTCTAAGCGTCATGCTGATTCCTTTGGGTTAAAATGTGAAGCAGCAAGAGATGCAAGACTTGGTCTTGTTTCATGGTAAGTAGTTACTTTTCTGTAATCTTCATGATATGTGTGTGACCATGTGTGATTATATGTTCTTTCATTTTTTCACATGGTTGGATAAGAATAATAAGAATATAATCATGAATCTTATTGATTCTTTTGACATGCTTTGTCATTGTATCAGGGTGGAGGCTGAATCGTTGCGGCATTTGTCAGCCAAGTATTGTCCGCTGTTGCCTCCTCCTAGGTCAACTATTGCAGCAGCTTTCAGTCCTGATGGAAAAACACTTGCTTCGACACAGTATGTTCCCGTTCTTTCATTTTATTTTTTTGACACCAAGGGTTGATCAGCCATAGTTGACTTATGTAGAGTTATATGAATGCCAAGAATGACTTAGTTTCTGAAATAATATTTTTGTTTCTGTGCTTGAAGTGGCGATCATACTGTAAAAACAATCGATTTTCAAACAGGGAGATGCTTAAAGGTGTTGAGTGGTCATCGGAGGACACCTTGGGTGGTAAGCCTGAATAAACTGTTCACTTATTCCCTTTCAGATCATTTGTTCGTTTTAAAATTTTGCTTAACTGCAACCTGTCTTAAGATAGTTTTTTAGCTGCCATGAGATGTAAGTAACTGTAAGTTAATAGTTTTATAGAAGAATGCTCTTTTGGAACAGCCCCCATGCCAATCATAAGAACCCACAATGGTGAAAAAAAAGGGTTGAAGAATATTTACTGTTAATGTAGCACTGTTTTTGTGTTTCTGTAATTTGCAGCACATAACCTGTACTCTGTCTGCCATGTTGTGAGACTAGCATTAGATTGTTCAAGGTGATAAATAGGGTAATTGTTATTAGGTGGATTTGATTTCACTTGTAATAATTTGTTCAAGTTTGTATATAGCAAATACAAGAGTAACATTCAACATCTACATGGGTAGCTGAGTTGGTGTGAATATTCATAGCTTTGATAACCTATAATTATTCCTAGACTGCTAATCTTGGTATTGTTATACCTTGACCATGATAGTTTGTGGCAGGTATTACAATTTAAAAGAGTGTTGTGCAATTTGCTTCGTGTATCCAGAGGTTAGTCTCACCTCTAAAAACAGGTGTGGAGTTGGATACCCTATGACCCGAAAAATTAGAAAAGGAGAAACAAAATAACACTCCAACCTATTTCTAGAAGCTTTAATTGTCTCACTTCTTGTATTGTTGGCTAAGAAGTACTCTCTTGGTTATAATTAAATTATTATTATTTTTTTTCCTACAGTTTTTGGAGTGATTGAGTTTGAGCATTCTATTAGATGAGTCATTTCGTCTTTTCTCAAAAATTTGTCCATATTCATTTTGGCCAACTCATGTTGCTCCCTCCATGACTTGATGTAGATTTGCAACCTATCTGATCCTACACTTGCGTAGGTTGCATCCGATCCCATACTCAACATGATGGCTTGCTTTGATACCAAATTGGGTAGAACTCACCCTTGAAAACCAGCTAGCAAGGGGAGTTAGGATTGTAACAATGGGCAAACATTATAAACAAATTGGATATGGGAACTGGACATAATGGTATTTGAGTTTAATTCCATGTAGGAATGTGCAATATTTGAATTATGCGTGATAGGTTTGGATTTCCATCAATTTAATGACTACACCAATTCTATCAGTAATTTTGGATCAAATGATTATATTCACATCTAATTTGTCAGACATAGTTTTTATCTAAGTCTTTTTACTCTGTTCTAGCTTTTTTCAGTTTAAAATGACATCATGTTATGAGTTAGGACATGTATTCATGTTACACTGATAGTGTCTTGTTATCTTTGTTGTTTATCTATGTTAAATCTCTAATATTGCTTACTTATTTATTTTATTTATCTATTTGTTTGGTGTTAGTGCTTTCAGCTTTTAGCAATATCATTAGAACCTTGCTGTTCTAGCTATATTCCTCTAACCCTTTTGATATGTAGTTGTTCACAGGTATTCATTGCAATCTTATATCCTGTGTGGACCTTTTGCAGGTTAGGTTTCACCCGTTATATCCTGAAATTATAGCAAGTGGAAGTTTAGATCATGAAGTTCGCTTATGGGATGCAAATACTGCAGAATGCATAGGATCACGTGATTTTTGTAATTACTTTTCTGCATCTATGTCAACTTTTAAAATTTGAACATCTTTTATGCCCAGCCTATGTACAGTAGATCTGAATTGTCAATTTTGTTCCTCCATGCAGACCGTCCCATAGCATCTATTGCTTTCCATGCCCAAGGGGATCTTTTGGCTGTAGCTTCAGGCCACAAGGTGAGAATCTAGGCTCAAGAGCATTTCATATAGTTTATATTGGACATTTCATGATGAATTATCTTGGAATCTGTGTTAGCTATATATATGGCACTACAACAGGAGAGGGGACACTTCTTCACCAACCATCGTACTGAAGACACGCCGTTCGCTTCGGGCAGTGCATTTTCATCCACATGCTGCCCCATTTCTGTTAACTGCCGAGGTAATTTTCACATTGTTAAAATTATATTTTCGTATTCCAGTTTCGTTCATCCTACTATTGTGCGGATTTGCAGGTCAATGATCTGGACTCATCAGATTCCCCAATGACACTCGCAACTTCTCCTGGTTATTTGTGCTATCCTCCCCCTACTATGTATTTGGCAGATGCTCATTCTGGTGGTCGTTCTAACTTGGCAAATGAACTGCCTCTTGTGTCTTTACCATTTTTGATTTGGCCTTCTATTGGTAGAGATGATGAGAGAATAACTTTGCAGCATACTAATAGGGATGTTGATTCAACTAGTGCAGCACATAGAGTGGAGGCTTCTGCTTCAGTGCAGCTTCTCACATATTCAACTCCGTCAGGGCAGTATGAACTTTTGTTGTCTCCTGCTGAACCTAGTACCTCTCCTGTACCAGAAGAACACATGGAAAACGCTGGTCCTCAGCCTGCAACGGATTCTATGGAAACTGCTGAAGTGCAACCTGAAGAAAGAAGTAATCAATTTTTTCCTTTTGGGGACCCAAGATATTGGGAATTACCGTTCTTGCAGGGGTGGTTGATTGGCCAAAGCCAAGCTGGCCAACGAACACTAAGTTCTCTTAATGGTGGTGCTCATGAAAATTCATCTTCATTTAGAGAGATGCAAAATTCTGCTGCAGCGGTTCCCTCAGTAATCCCTCTCAGTGTTGGTCATTCTAGAGTTACCGGAAGATCTAGTTCTCGTCACCGTTCTGCACACTCTCGCATGATGTCTGCTACTGGATCTAGTGAAGGTGCTATTTCTAATAACATCACACGTGATGAGAGTGATCATCAACCTTTTGTTAGCCGGATCCAATCCGATCTTGCAACATCATTAGCTGCTGCAGCCACTGCAGAGTTACCTTGCACTGTGAAGCTTAGAATTTGGGCGCATGATATTAAAGATCCTTCTTCCCCTCTTGATGCTGGAAGATGTCGTTTAACCATACCACATGCTGTACTTTGTAGGTATAGTTTTTGTTCTTTGTTAAATTTGTGGCAGTTTTCCTGTAGTCTCAAATTTTTAATATTACTAAGCTTAGTATTAGTTGTCACATACAATGGAAAGCACATGCATTTGCATTTAATTACTACTCCCAGTTTTGTGAGTAGTAGTCTCACAATGGAAAGCTTGGTATTAGTTGTCACACATAGATGATGTTGAACTTCTCCGGCTATTTTATCACTGTCAAGTAACAGAAGAAACTACGTATTATGTTAATTAAAGCTCTTTGAAAGCTTATTTGTAATAATTTGTTTGCAGTGAAATGGGCGCCCATTTTTCACCTTGTGGAAGATTTCTAGCGGCCTGTGTTGCATGTGTGCTGCCTCATCTGGAATCTGATACTGGTTTACACAGCCAGGTCCACCATGATGTCACTGGGGTTTCGACATCACCAACACGACACCCCATTTCAGCCCATCAAGTCATATATGAACTTCGGATATATTCCCTCGAGGAAGCAACGTAAGCTTAAACCTATTATAACTCCGCACTTAATCATATATTTTTCAGTTCTCATTTATGATTTATGCTTGTTTGTAATCTATTTTCCTTTTCATGTACCTAGTTTCGGATCGGTACTTGCTTCGCGAGCAATCAGAGCTGCTCATTGTTTAACTTCTATACAGGTGAGTTTCTATATATATATATATATAAATTTTTTGGTGTATCATTGCTCTATGATGCCATCTCAAATCTCGGGACGTAGAAATAGGATTGCTGCTCCACGGAAAGAATACAACTACCACTAAATTGTGATGGGATCTCTGAAGTATCAGACAAAATGATACAATAATCACAAAATTACAATAGCAGTCTTATTTCAAATAACAATAATAACTAACAAGATAACAAGTTTCTTAGCGGCGCTCTATATTGTTATTGGTTTTGTGGATATTATACAATATGTGTTCCATATGATGTTGATAAACTAGTTAATAATCTTATGGGAATTTTTTTTGTTGGATTGTGCATTTATTTTTTGCTTTACAGTTCTCTCCCACGTCAGAGCACTTGTTACTAGCTTACGGCCGTCGCCATAGTTCACTTCTTAAGAGTGTTGTGATTGATGGAGAGACAACAATCCCAATTTATACCATTCTGGAGGTAATCCTCTCTCTCTCTCTCTCTGTGTGTTGGTGTTGGTGTCCTGATTTTTTTGAAATGAGTGTCTCACATTCGTATCTGTGTTCGTATCCTTATCCGTATCCGTGCTTCATAGATTTAGACTGTAGTAAAAAGTGTGATTTGGATTTTTATAAAAAATAAAAAAAAGGTGATTTTCGTGAAAAAAATCCAAGGGTTGCCCCCCTGGTGCAAATGATCCATCCTATGTGTTTATGGTATCTTGTAATCTCAATATATGAACTGGATGCAGCAAAGGATAGAGCGGTAGTAATGCCACCCAAAACATTATTTAATTTTTCAGTTTTTTTGTTTATCAGCATCTGCAGTTCCTCAAAATCTATTTTTTATCACTCAGGTCTACAGAGTTTCTGATATGGAACTTGTGAGAGTTCTTCCTAGTGCAGAGGATGAGGTCAATGTAGCTTGTTTCCATCCTTCAGTTGGTAGTGGCCTTGTCTATGGAACCAAGGTGAACCAACTGAAATTTGTTATAAATTTATGTAGTTGGTTTGTAGAGATATTTTTTTACTCAAAATTGTCTTTTTAACAAAATGCAGGAAGGGAAGCTCAGGATCCTCCAATATGAAACTTCTCGTAGCGATAATTGCACATCATCTGGTGTTCTTGATGAACATATGCTAGAGGTATAACAAAGCTCAAATCTATAACTAATTTTTTTTAACTTTTTCATTCCATTTTGAATTTTTGTTAGTTATTTAACAAAAATTCAAAACAGTGTAAAAAGTTAAAAACAGAAGAGACAAGTGTCATTCGCACTCCCATTCTATATAAATGCACTCCTTATAGTCTTTAATATAAAAAAATTACACATAATACCACTCCCAATGCACACAAAATGACAAAATTTGGAATAAAAATATAAAGAAGGGGAGTGCGAAAAGTAGTCTGTCCAAACTATCAACCTCAAGGTTGTGGGTTTGAACCTTAGAGTAGTCACTTTGTGCAAATAAAGCCAAAGGTTAGGTCTGTACCCAATCTACTACTTTGGACCCCAGTGGGACTAAACTTGGTGCACTTTTCTAATTTATTACTATCATTAATATTGACGAGGCTATGCTTTGTGTTTGTGTGTGTGTGTTCCTCCCTAGCCCTATTCTTCCTAGTTTTGTCTCAGTGGTCAAGTGCACAACTTTGTACCACTTTTGTGCCTAGTTATGCTTTAGACAGTTGCCTGTATGTAAATTTAGAACATCTTGGTATTATCTTTTTGTCTGCATATTTTATGGGCAAGGTGCCGACTTATGATTGTAACAGTTATTTTGTTCTAGTCACTTGTAATTCCAACTCAGTGTTTTTTTGTCTCTTTTCCTCCTTTTCTCCCTGTAGGTCCCAACATATGCTTTAGAATGCTAGGAACAACTAATAGGCGCCAATACATGAGATGTACAACTAAGTTTGGATGGTATGTTTCTCTTTCCAATAGTTCCTTTGATATGTTGACAGTTCCTTTCTTCAGTCATATATGTTTTGTTTTGTATTATTTGATGTGCCATATGCCTTGGTTATATTAAGCTTATGTGCAATATCAATTAAGTATATGAATGATGTAGCATACATGAGTTTTCATGGTTCCCTTTGGGGCGGCGTATATATAAACTGAGCTGTCTATGAATAGTCAGGTTTCGTTTAGGAAGTGACACGTCCAAACTTGATCAGTTTAGTATAGTTCTGTGAAGAAAGCATGTATGAAGATTTTGGGGTTCACTTGTCTTGCTGGCCACATGGGGAATTACAGCCCAAGACTTCGTGAGTTGGTTTGTTTAGGTACACAGCCTAAGCAGCACAAACACATGAGACAACACTGACACGACGACACAATATTTTTTTTAAAATGCAGGACGTGACACATGGGAGACATGCACAAGATATATAATATTATATAGTTATTATATGTCCTATATATGAATATATCATTCGAAGATAGTAAAAAAATGCAACATAATACTAATTCTTATAAATCTACATTGTTTTTGTTTTATCATTATATCCGAAGTAATTTTATTCAAACTTATAATTAGTTTCATGTGTGTCTAAGCAATTGTCACACGTGTCCTCCAAGTATCCAAAGCGCAGGTCTAAAAAAGAAGAAGTCATGTTTGGATGAGTGTCCAATACGTGTTGTGAAGTGTCCGATGAATATCGATGTCTGATACAGACATGATATGGACATGACACCTTAGAAGTGTCCATGCTTCTTAGGGAAACAGCCAGGTGGGGATCAAAGAGGATATCAAGATGGCAAACGCCTTGGTGAGAAAATCCAGTTGGTCAATAGGGATAGTTGATTTTGGACTTGCTGGTGTAAAAGAAGTTTTGTGAGTTTCTTTTTTATATAGTTTCCACCTTTTATGAAGCATATTTCCATATTGAAAAATGCAATTGTATTTGCCAATTTTTACCATAGACTCTTTGCTTCTTATTTTGCTCATTTTTCTTTTCTCAATGTATTAATTTATGAATATTTATCTGTGGTTTCAGTTTTTTTGATTGCATGCCATGCTCAACGGTGATATCAATTCATACCGATGGGGGATTTGTTGCTATCGCATCCATAGCATAATAAATCCAAAATCACAAGTGTTTCCTTGTTTGTTTAGATGCTTTATAGGTTCCTGATTGGTGCTACAATCAGTGTTTGTATCTCTCGCAAGGTGTGCTTAGAGTTGTATGTTGTATACATTAGTAGGAAGTACCTTCAGCTAAAATATTGAGTTAATTTGCAAAGCGATGGGTTAGCGGCAAAGCAGGTTGCTCAAATTATGTACAACTTTTTAGGAGATGTCTGATTGAAGGGGGAAAGACTGGATGCAAAAACCAGAGGCTGACTTTCAAAATTGTGTTCTGTTAAAAAAAATATATTAAAAGAAAAAAGAGACTTTCAAAATTGTGGGAAATGGATTGATATTATTGTACCTCTTGTAAGGTAGACTTGTTTGTAAGGAATGTGATTTGTACATTAGAACTTGATTTCCAAAAGATAGAAAATAAAAACAAACATTTTGCTATCTCGCACTAGAGTATTTGCTTTCCTTCCGTTTGAGTTTCATTTGTTAGTTGAATCATAGACTGATTAATATTGAAATAAAAATATTATATAATTTTTCTTTGTGAATATATTATATGAAATCGTGATTCAAAATCAAGCTGAATTGTATTTAAATGGTTTTATTCAAATTGATTTAGTTTTAATTTTTATAAAATCATAGATAATAAATTAATTTTGATTTTATCCCAAACTGAATTAATCAAGACCATGTTTATCCCTAGTTTTGGCTGAGTTAAATTAGACTACCCTAATTTTTGGGAACTAGTGAATGAGCTTATTAGCCAAGTTTGAGAGGAATGCCGGTTTTAGCAACGAATTGGGATCCTCTAGAGTGATTTTTCTTTAAAGTTTCCTAGAATGTTACATTGTGTGGTTGAGATTTACTGGCAAGTCACATCAATTTTTCTGATGTGACTTGCCAGTAAATCTCAACCACACATATAGTACTCTAAGAAACTTTAGGAAAATTTCACTCTAGAGGATCCTTGCTCATTTGAAAACATTTTCACATAATTGAAAATGACGGGGTTTTTTTTTTATTTCCCATTATTTTTATTTTTGAAGTACAAGGATAAAACGAAAAAATATGCAATGCATTTGGGCAAGTAGATGTAACTGGATAAACTTTTTCATGAATAGTGTATTTATGTAGTGAAAATTGAATTGGTATATTATTGTGAATTCCAAATATAAATAAATATGAGCTATAAATTCATATTTACCGGTAAAATTCAAGTGAGAGTAAAATTTCTGGTTCAAAAGTATTAGGAAATGCTCAAAACCTCAAACCCAACCCCAATTGAATGTTTCATGGTTTTCTTCTCCATTTACATTTACAGTCAAAACTCCCCAAACCCCAATAACCAAACAAATCTAAAAAAACATACAAACATCATCAGAAAAATGAAAAACGAAAGAAGTCAATACAAGAGAAACCATAAATACGTACATAATCCATTCATTCATCCGACCATACATATATGCATACGTACATACAGAGTAGTGTATACATACATCGATATACTAAAGAGAACATTTCTCGTCAGTCCATCAAAACCAGCATGCGAAAAACTAACTTATTAGTTGTAATAAGTTAGTTTTAGCACTGATTTAAAATTTATTTTGGAAACATGGACTGAATTAAGGACTGAATTACAATTTCCTTTACACGTAATTGGCCGCGGAGGATGGCGCGGATGCAAGCCAAGGTGACTTCATCGACGTCACCATCAGCGTCGGAGTTGGAGAGGTTGTCGAGGTACATGGCATTGGTGGATCCCTGATCCTCCTCGTTTGCCTTCGTCTTTTCTGATCCTCTCTGGTTTGGTCAACAACTTTTTGATATTTTTAATGACTTTTTGACTTATAGACTAAAATAGGTAGTTGTCAGTCAAAGCACCTAATTACATCTCTTATTTTTTGTACTTCTTTTTGTAAAATAATTGCAAATAAGTAGAATACTAGTGAGCAATAGACAAAGAATTGTTATGTATACCATATGTAAGTGTTGGCTACATATTTTGTAAAAGCCAATCACAATTCGACACGTGGTAGAGTAAGGATAATATAGGGAGACTAGTCAAGTCCTTGATCCTGATCGTACATGTGGCAGTTAATACTGGTTCTCACATGATCTGAATAGCATTGGATCAGTAAAGAGATGCAAGGTGACGTGGCTTCAACAGTTACTCATATTCAAATTCAAATATAGGAGGGAAGCCTAACTGCAAATGATGGTGTAGTGGAACTACTTATAAGGCAACATGGTCAGCGATCATGGAGGATCAATTCGACGGTTTGAAGTGCAGTTCGAAGGTCATCCTTGACAAGTATAAATAGCAGCGAAACTCCCAGAAAAAACCCCCAGACTCAGATCCAACAAACCAGTCATTTACTTCATATTTTCTTTTCCAGTTTTTACATTTCCTGCACTTTAAATACCTGTTCTTTACATTCCTGCACTTTAAATTCCTGCACTGTACTTCGTTCGTAGGAGTAGTTTCAAGTAGGTCGTCACTGTAAACCTCTACGAGGCTGGGTTCGGATCATTGTAAGTTTTCATTTTAATGAAATACTTCAGTTGCTCGTCATTTCACTGTTATTTTGCTTAATTTCTCCTAAGTCAAGCCACCAGTAAAAGTCCTCTTCATTGAGGCTGAAAGAACTAAAACACAATCGTCTGATAATTGGTTGGCAATTATAATTTCTGTAAGGACTGATTGATCCTTGCTGGCACGCTCGCATTTACAAAAATACCCTTCGAAAGCCAAAAAGCCAACATATATTTTTGGCACGCCCAGTGGGACTTGTTAAAATGGCTAGACGACGACGACAAGGAGAAAATGAACGCTTGGAAGAAGGCGTAGAAGGGGAGGTAGAAATACCTAATCCAGAGGATAATGTGGTAACACATCCTGTGGAAACTCCCATGTTATCAGAACCTATGGTCGAACAGACCAGTACTTCGGGACAAGAACCATATGTTCATAATATTGGACGAAACCAAGGAATTGGACCATCCACTGTTCCATCTACTCAGCCAAATCCATAGGATGGCCTAGTAGATGCTATCGGACAACATTAATGAACACAATGGAAAGGTGGGCAACATCCTTTTTGGATCGAATGAATAACCACCAACCAACAAAACACAAGACACACAGAGGAATTTTTAATGTTTCTCAGCAAAGATTGGCTAGAGACAAACAGCCTATGCAAGTTAATGGACATTCTAATGGTCAAACTAGTAATCAGAACTATGAAAGACCATCACCTCAGTCTTGGTATGAACCCATTTCGAGGCCTATAGCAGGCCAAAATGCCTCAGTACTTAACAATGAAGCCATACAAGTTGGTGGATCTGGTCAAGTACAAGAAACTGGCGTAAGAATGGTTGCAAATCCCATGTTCGAAGCCATACCTGGCACTAGGGGGTATAATAATCCCTTATTCGAATTTATACCTGGGGGGTTGGAAGGTTGGCCTGCAAATGGAAGGGACACAACACCTGTTCCAGCACCTTTCGCAGGTCCTTTCGCAGGACAGGCTCAAAGGGGTTACCCACACCCCCAACAGCAACCTGCACCACAGGGCAACCAGTCCCAAATGTACCACTTATGGACTAAGAGGACCGCAAGCACAAGTTTGTCCACCAAATCTTGTGTTTGTCCCTCTAGTAGTGGTTCAGCAGGCACAAAATATGGTCCCTAGGGACCAAATTGCTGATATTGTTAGGGAGATGTCTGGACCAATGGCTCGGGGGGTCCAGACTCCTGTATACAGAAAACCATACCCAGAATGGGTAGATAGGGTACATGAATACCCAAGAGGGTTCAGGATACCAGATTTTACTTTTTTCTATGGGGCTGGAAATCAGTCAACAATAGAGCATATTGCTAGGTTTGCTGCTCAATGCGGTGAATTCACTAATCATGACTATATGAAACTGAGATTGTTCCCGAATTCTTTAATCGGGGGAGCATTTGTATGGTACATCAACCTTACACCCGGCTCCATTCAAAATTGGCAACAAATGGAAGAGGCATTTCATGCCCAATTCTTCCAATCGGAGCCAGAGGTTTCTATGGCAGACTTGGCTAGATTGAGTCAAAGGCCTGAAGAAAAGGCTACTTAGTTTATTGCTAGATTTAAAAGGGCTCGAAATAAGTGTAGAGTCATCCTGCCAGAATCAGAATTCGTAAGATTGGCTCAAAACGGCCTAGAGTTCAGGCTTCGAAAGAAGTTTGACTCAACTGAATTCAGAGATTTGGTGGAACTAACCTATAAGGTGTCTAGATACGAAGCATTACTAGAGGAGAAACAAGATCGAAATAATGCGTCGTACAAGACATATTATAGAGATCCTAATTATGAGATCGATACAGCAGAGATTGTGGGCAAAGAACCTGTGATCTGTGAGGCATTAGTTCATAAGGATACAACAATTGACCAGCAGTTTAAAAAGAAAGACTTTCACAGAAAGTACTCTTTCGACTTAACAAAAGCAGATGACATTTTTGATCATTTGCTTGCGGCCAACTTCCTTAAGTTACCTAAAGCAGTAAAACTGCCATCTCCAGATGAACTTAAGGGAAAAATATATTGTAAATGCATAACTCTTGGTCTCACTCGACTAAAAATTGCATTGTTTTTCGAGACAGATCCAAGAACAAATTCGGAAAGGGAGTTTGAAATTTCCAACCAAAACAAAAAGACCATGGGGATTGACAGCAATCCGTTTCCAGAAGTTAGAGAAAGCACAGCTAATGTGGTTGTACCAAACTTCCAGAATCTATCTCTGCAAGAGTTGGAAGAGGTCAATGTGCAGATGCATATTGCCAACCAGACAACTACCAAGAAGGACACTAGAAACCCACCAGCTATTGGACAAAGTTTCTCACACCAGCACTACAAAAAATTTCACTTTTAGTAGCGGCCAAAATGCCACTGAAAGCAGGAAAAAACGTCGTTGAAAACTAAAAGACTTTTACCCGCGGTTAAAATAGTGGCGACTAAACCGCTGCAATAGCCCCGTCGCTATATCCTTATAGTGATGTTTTTGTCAAACGTTGGTATAGTTATTTTTATTACGACGGTTGTGTAGCGACGGTTACAAGTATCACTATATCTTAAATTACCCATTACTTGATAACTTTATAGTGACAAATTGACTGCTGCTATATCCTTCGCTTTTGCGACATTTTGTGAACCACTACTATATTTTCACTCTATTCCATCAGTTTTACACTGTCGCTATAGCTATAGATTTCTTTTTAAATTTTATTTGCAACGACAGTTATTAACCACAGTTTTAGGCTATGTTTATTATTCAATTACAATAATATATAACTTGAAATTTTCAATAGTTTGCTAACCATCAATGGTTGTCTCTCACTTATACCTGCTCATTACATAACTATAAAAGCGTTATTTTATTCTAATGGCTCAATACTCAATAATTAAAAGGTAAAAGAGTTTGCATTTTTCATAATCTCAAAATATCCAAAAACACCTTAATTAAAAGGTTTTTACATAAGCTTGTCATACCAAATAGATCAAATATTTCTAGCAAACTAATAGCCACACTATAATCAAAAGGTACATATAAACTTGTCACGGGACAATAGTACTCAAAAATATTACTCATGACACCATTTTATAAAGACCTCCATGAAAAATGTTCAAATCGAGAAATGACGTCCATTGTTTGATGCTTTCATATTGTCTTATTTCCTGCAATAAAAATAATTTAATGAACATAAGTATTATTTTCAATTTCAAAATCTATAAAGAAAATTTAGACTATAAATAATTCTCGACAAATTTTTTTTTTTTTTTGGGTAAGTATGTGGTTTACGTATCAAAAAATAAAGATTACAATGAAGTTCAAGATCATTTGCATATTAAGAGAGATCAGCCATTAAGAGAGAAAACAACAGCGAATGGAGAAAAAAATACAGTATTGCGGAAGTGTGTTAAAGTGGCTAAAGATTTAAGAAACAAATTGTTCTCAATTTGGATTGAATCAGCCAATAGAGCCAAACATTATTATCAGCCACCAAATCAAGCAACCAATAGCAACATCCAAGAGTCTATTTTTAATTCTATATTACAGTTTGATACATTGCTGATATTCAAATTTGTTCGATTGCCTAATTCTCTATTTCACTAGTTTGTTTGGTATTTTTACGGATGCCAATAAAGGAAGCAAAGTAGAGCAGTCAACCTATCAAATCCCAATTTTGTCCAAACCAACTAACAAGTTATTGGTAAAGAAGTCATTAACATTGGTTCTAAATTTGTGTCAATGTATGTGTATTGTAATGATGACTTACCCCGATTAGAAGGTTGCATTTCATGACTCCCAAAAGAGGATCTTTGATGTGTTTGTGGAGAAACTTGGTCCGGAATGCCACTAGATCCATCTGTTGCCTAATTTTACAATAAAATTTACATGAGTAATATAAATTTAGAAAAGGATAGCATATGATAAATACATCATATAAAAGAATATGTTATATGTAGTTATACTTGCAAACCACTAGAACTATGTCTCTATCTCATCAAAAATGCTACTTGCTCTTTTAAAGAGTTTATTACAACATCTTGAGCTTGCAACTGAATACCTTGAGTTTGCAATTGATCACCTTGAGTTTTTAGCTGTTCCCTCAACTCAATTATAGTGTCTTTGTCTCTCATTCTCTCTTCATCTGAAACCATTCTTAAGTGGTCAAAACTATTACACATGAAGCCATGCTTGGGAAGAGGGGGCCCAAATCCTAAACCTTGAACACGACCATGATGCTCTTTATCCATCACTTGAGAATAAATATCATTTAGTGACCAAGATATACGTTCACTAATATTTCCTTCGGAGCAACTTGGTTGTGACCTCATCAAAGCTCTAGTTTTTCCTCTAGCATAAATGGGGGAAAAAAATAAGAAGACGAAGAGCAAGTGATTGTTTGCCACAAAAACATTAGAATTTTGATAATTACATCATCCCTGTCGCCTATCTTAGCCTTTGTTTATGTTGTTGTAATCAGGATTAGGCCTTTCAAAACTTTATGCTTCTTAAAAATTACATGCCCACATGTATGATATCCGAAATTGATATGTGATTCAAGATCACATCCATATTAATAAATTATAATTAAAATCAAAGTTAATAGGTTGCCTTACATTCTCACAGCTCTGTCTATAAAGTATCTCAAAATAAAGCCAAAAGGATTCCATAGTAGATATTTCAGTTATTAAATCTAAGAGAATAATATACATTAGAAATATACAAAGCCAAACCCCAATAGAAGAAAATGGAAGGAACCACTATAAAAAACTGATACTTGAAAAAGTAATTTCTTTTTCCCAAAAAAGGATATACATGAACTATGCAGCAAGCAACCTAGTGACTTCTAATAATCCTGCATTTCTGGAAATTATGAAATTATTAAGAATTATATTAACATATTTAGTTCATTGATGGAGAGTAAAATGAGCATTGTCATATATCTTTCCTACCCAATCGGAGAGCTCAGGCTCTGCAAGTAGCATATCTTGCAATAGTATGAATTCATTCCTTTTCTCTAGAACTACAAGGGCAGAAGAAAAAGTTTATATTTGACTCACTCACACAATAAATCATTCATGTAACAATAATAGAACAACTATCCTCCATTAGTTACAAAAGAGCAGGGAACATAAGACAATATGGAGAATTATAAAGCAACGAAAAATAAAATTACCACAACGATTTTCTTTTCCTTTTTTTTATTCATGAATAGTAGATGTGTGTTTGTTCTATGTGTAAAGCATCCACACATTGCTATACTGCACACATGGAACATACATTGTCACTAATTTAAGGTTGAATTATACCTCTTTATATTAGTTTTTCACGGATTATTCCATCATACCATGCATCTCACCCAACCTTGTTTGTAGTTTCCAAATCTAGTTTAATTTGTCACATTCTTAGTTCCATATCTCACTACAAGAATCCATCTAAAGTGTTTGCATATACCACCACAGTGTCACAATAAACTAACAACCCAATTGTTACCACGTATACC
The DNA here is from genome assembly GCA_030407325.1 of Camellia japonica. NCBI lineage: Eukaryota > Viridiplantae > Streptophyta > Magnoliopsida > Ericales > Theaceae > Camellia > Camellia japonica. The sequence continues at coordinate 27,411,500 of JAPPVO010000036.1, read as the reverse complement.
CTCACTATTAAAATACCCAATGCCGTGCACATCACATTCAATCTTTTAAAAACATGAGAACTGTATGTTTTGAATTAATGTTTTGTCATTCTGTAAAATAAACTTCCTTGTTAACGTAAACTTTTGTATGCCCGCTACCAGTATGAGTAACAAGACAAGAAAGGCCACTAGAAGTGCTTAAGCACAACATCCAATATACAATATATCCAATTGAAGAGATTTCATTTATTGTACAACAACCTAGCAGGACCATGACTTAAAAAGATCAAGAACTCTATTCTAACTTAAAACCTTATCCTTCCTAACCCTGTTACTATTCAGCTATATTTAAATTTACAATATGTGATGGAAGAATCTTAGTGTATGGGGATCTTCATAAAATTATGAAATGATTGATCTCAACTAGCCCAAATTGAATCTACAAGTTTAAGTGGATCAGTCCTGGCTCTAGACTCTAAGCACACTCCACAAGTTTATGTTGTAATTCTAACAAGAGTGCTCCCGTTCTGGAATAAATTTACTTCAGCCTTTTTTAACCCCCATACACTAAAAATTTTAAGGAATCAAAAGTAAAAGGCGGCAAAGGTCATCCAATTACATAAGTTTTCTTACATTAGTAAGATCTGATTGTTACTCTTTAATCATTTAGTTGTTGAGAAAAGAAGCACATCCTATTTGTTTGTCTAATGTGACTTGTTCGATTTGTAATTTTGTTTTTTTCTAAGTGGTGCAGCATATGTCAAGCACCACCCCGCACCACTTTGACAGCCAAGGGAACATCTCACATTCATTATGTATTCGAACGGACCAATTGAAGGCCTCAAGGGCGAAAGATTAGGTGTTCAAACTCTCAAGTGAACCTAATCAGCCTTTTCACTTTATTTAATGGACTGTGGTTTCCCCAGTCCTCAAAAAGGCTCATGGACCTCACACTCATCTGGTGCGGGAGAATAACTAGATGACCAAATTTTCCAATTGAAAAAATCTCTGTATCAGACAAATCCTATAGCACTGTAACTAGATGAAAATACAACCAACATATTTTGTCACTTTCTTGTTATTTAGGATTCCTTGGTTTGTCTAGCTCCTAAAAGGTTAAGGTTTCTTCAACAGAAACCAAGCAATTCCTAACAATCACCCACCAACTTTTCCCTCATCAAAAATGAGAAGAATTTTGATAAAAATTAAAATTTCTCTGAAGTTTCTTGTAGTAGTCAAGCTATTCTCTTGGTCCCTACCTCAAACTCTGCGGACATCCACCTAGGGATTGAGTCCCCCCTCCCTCTTTTCTTGTCCACTTTCTTCCATCCTTCCGCCAGTAAACCTAACTTCACTCTCTTAATCATCATTTGCTAAATCATGATTATTTAGTTCCTTCTTTAGGCCCAACTACATGTTTTAAACCAAAGCAAGAAATTCTAACCCAAGGTAATTATTCATCATCATGTAATTGCAAACAAAAATCAAAAAAAAAATTAAGTACGCACCGAAAATGAAATCAAGTGACAGCAACCTGTGGTGAATGTTATAATCACTACCAATGTAATCACAACCAAGTTACCAGCAACTGGGTGGGCCACTCCTTGAAGTAGGACAAACCAATAAACAAAAAGGTAGGCACTATTACTCCATTGTGGTATTTTATCAAATATCTAGCATACATAATGATTCATCAAGCATGAGATTTTACTGTTAGCATCAACAACAATCCATTCACTTCACTTCACTAATTATATTGGTCAAAATATGAATGTCATAGATGATCAAATATATATATGTGTGTGTGTGTGTGTGTGTGTTTGTGTGTGTGCCGCGCGTGTGTGTGTGAGAATCTCATAATCAGAATACAAAACATGCTAATCAATCTATTTTCTAAATTATTTTCCCAAATCCAAAATCATTCAAGATTTCATGAAATCCTTCAAAGTATCAAGGCAAGTATCTCATCTTAACATGAATTCCATGGACCCAAACTTGTTCGAAGACAGTGAGGGAAAGAAAAACAGAGGTAAGTAGAAGAAAGAGAGACGAGTAGAGAGAAACTGAGAGACCAGAAGAAAGAGGGGATACAGAAAGAGAAATAGAGAGAGTAGACTAACCTTGAAATCACAGTGGTGCTGCGGTTGACGTCGTCAACGCGCAGTGGTGGAGGATGAACGAAGGCTCTGAAACTTTGTAAAAGAAGTGTTGATAGACTAGGGCACAAATTGTAACAAGGAGTTGAACGGTTTTTTTTTTTTTTTTTTTGGATTGAAATTCTGATATGTTATTTACGAAAAAAAAATTGACTTCGCGCCTAATGGTAATTTTATTTGGCGGGCTTTTTATTTTGATTAACTTTTTGTAACGGTTGAGGTTAACCGTCACAATAAAAAAATATATAGCAGCATTTTAGAAAAAAAATGTTACTAAAATCTTATTTTTAGTTGCGGTCAATAACTGCTACAATAGCCCATCTATAGCAGCATTTTTCAGACTGCTACAATAAAAACGCTACTAAAACTTGATTTTCTTGTAGTGCAGAAGGAACACTTTGATGAAGAAGCACTAGATGATGATTCCTTGGAAGCAGCTGTAATGCAGAGGATGTGTCCCAAGTGCAAACTGAGTTATAAATGGTTAAAAGGGCTTCCAATCGATGGGAAGCAATATTACAGGGATGTACAGAGATGCCCTAAATCAACCAATGCTTACAACAAAAGGCCGTATCCGGCTAGTGATAGGCAGCGGCCATTAGTGGTTGAGCCTGCAGTGGACAGAGTGCATGCTAAAGGCAAGAGGCCCTTGTATGAGTCTAGGCCACCTAACTACTACAGAATGGAGAGCAGTCATTCTGAAAGAAGGCTGGAGAGGAGTTCAGGTTATGGGACCAAAGCCAGAGATTGGCCCCCTAGACCAACCTCACGCAGAACAGAAAGTGGCCACCTTCATCGAAGGTCTGAATCAGGCTCAAAACATGAGGTCAGAGCCAAACACTTACCTTCACAGCCAGCTTTGAAGATGGCTTCGAAGGTAGAAAAAAGCAGTTCAACATCTGAGTCAGCAAGTTCGTGGGTACCTGGAGTCCCAGACTGGTTTGTAATGCAAAACAAACCTAGGGAACTGCCTGCCCGGAGAGATGTTGGAACCCAAGGCAGGATGGTCAAGCCTCCTTTGGTGGCTCTGAACAATTGGGTATTGCTTAAACACCCAAAGACAAAGGAACAAGATATGGTCCCAGTTATTTCGAGATCACAAAGGAGAAAGATTCAGTGCAGGTACACTCAGTACCAGAACGATATAAAAGAAAATGGAGAGAGCTCTTCATTGGTCCAGACAGAAGGAAAGAAAACTCCAAAGTCAGACCATACTCCAAAGCTAACTTTACAAAGCAAAGTGGGTTGCAGCAGAGAACAATTGGCCAAGGTTCATTCTGAACTAAAAGCCAGAGAGAAGTCTAGCTTAGCAGGATTGGAGAAAGCTCTGATGGAGAGTGATAGCGAGACAGAAGAAGAGATTGGCATAAGCCAGAAGAAAGAAATGATGGAGGAAGAAATGTTCGAAGCCTTCATGGCTGAGCAAACATTTTTGGTTGAAAAACCAGTCGAGAAAGATCCTTCGAAGGAATCTGTTAACAACGAAGTACCAGAGTGCAGCATGGAGGATGCTGCTGAAGTAACTGAACAAGGTGGCCAAGAGAGGAAGCAGGTACAACCAGCCATCCAATTTGGCTCATTTCCTCCAGTATCAGTCAATATGGTACACATACTGCCCCATGAGTTCCAGGCTGGAAATGAGGACCAAGATGACCAAGACGTGGATCCTATTCCTGTCTCTAGTGAAGACTCGCAAGTAAGTATGGTACAAGATGATCCTAGGATGGCTACCCCAATGGAAACTGAATACGAGAGTGAAGAAGAGGTGATCATTAACCTCTCGTATCCTTTCGAGTATCTTTCGAATTCTATGACACAACATGTCAAGCCGTTGTACATCAAGGCTTTCTTCGATGGGATACAACTGAACCGTGTCCTGATAGACAATGGGGCAGCAGTGAACTTATTACCGAAATCTTCTTTGAAGAAACTAGGAAAAAAGAATCCCAGGTTGATTCCAACCAGCACAACCATCGCTGGCTTTGCTGGAGACAAACAGATGGCTCAGGGGATTCTACCCATTAACTTGAGTGTGGAACCAGGGACTGCATGACAGCATTCTTCGTAATCGACAGTAATGCTAAATACAATGCTTTACTTGGGAGAGATTGGATCCACACTAACAAATGTGTGCCTTCCTCTTTGCATCAGAAAATTATGATGGCCTTAGGCAATGGAGAGACGGAGGAAATTGATGCAGATCCTCAACCCTTCATAGCCTGTGCAGACTTTGCAGAGGCCAAGTTGTATATTGAGGGTGTAACACCACTCAGTATACTGAGGAAAGCTGATGGCTCAGCCGAAGTGACGGCTGATGAGGAAGTGACACACCTGAAGCACTTAGTCCAAGAAAGTGCTGATGAAGAGATTGTCATTAAGGATGACAATGATGCCTGGTTGTAGGCAAAGAGATGAAGAACAAGAAGCCAAGTCTTTGGCTCTAATTAAATTCTCAACATTGGATGTAAAAGCGATAGTCCAGAAAGTACAGGAGCAAGAGAGAGAAGCCATGATAATTGGCTGTGAACAGAAGCAGCAACGGGTCAGAATTTTGACCCTTGGCAAATACTGTGCATTGGACATTGAAACAAAAGTCCAGGAAATACAGGAAGAGGATGCCTTATGGACAGACTTTGTCTATGAGGAGGAGGGCAAAGATGTTGAACTAAAGAACCTGGGAGCAGAACAAGGCGAGAAGGTTGTTTCGAAGGTAGAAGAAACCAAGCAAGAAGCCTCAATAAGTTCTCAGACACAAGACCCCTTAGAAGAAGTAAATTTAGGGGAAGGTTCTATGTAACAACCCACCTATATAAGTGTTTGTTTGAATGATCTGGACAGGGACCAGTTATTGGTTGTTCTAAAGAAATATAAAGATTGCTTTGCATGGTCTTATAATGAGCTACCAGGATTAGATAGGTCATTAGTGGAACATAGGCTCCCTATGAAGCCTAATTTCAAGCCATACAAGCAGAAACCAAGAAGAATGAGTCCAGAGGTAATTCAGAAAGTCAAGGAAGAGATTCTTAGACTACTCAAGGCAAGCTTTATTAGGACAGCCAGGTATGTTGAATGGATCTAATATTGTGCCTGTAGTTAAGAAGAATGGTAAAATGAGGGTATGCATTGATTTCAGAAACTTGAATATAGCAACTCCAAAAGATGAGTACCCTATGCTATGCTATAGTGATCTGTTGGTAGACAGTTCAGCGGGGCATCAAGTTTTATCAATGATGGATGGGCATTCTGGTTATAACCAGATCTGCATCGCAGAGGAGGATGTCCACAAGACAGCATTCAGATGTCCTGGGAATATTGGCACCTTCGAATGGTTAAAATGCATTTGGCCTGAAGAATGCTGGGGCTACATATCAGAGGGCTATGAACACTATCTTTCATGACCATCATTGGAGGGTATTAGAGTGTTATTATGATGACATTGTAGTTAAATCCCAATCCATGGAGGAGCATCTGTTTCACTTAGAAGCAGCCTTTGAAAGAATGAGAAGTTCAAGTTGAAACTAAATCTTCTTAAGTGTGCTTTTGGAGTATCATCTGGAAACTTCTTGGGTTATGTAGTGCATAAGAAAGGAATACAGATTGATCAGAATAAAGCCAAAGTCATCATTGAAGCCAAACCTCCATCAAGTAAGAAAGAATTACAAAGGTTCCTTGGACAGGTTAACTTTCTTCGAGGTTTATTTCTAACACTGCAGGGAAAACTAAAGTATTTTTCTTCCTTGTTAAAGCTGAAAATGATGAGAGGAATTGTGTGTGGACAGCAGAGCATCAAATTACTTTCGAAGGTATCAAAGCCTACTTGGCCAACCCTCCAGTGCTGATGCCACCAAAAGGTGATAAGCCCTTGAAGTTGTACATAGCTGCAGCAGAAGATTCATTGGGAGCTTTTTTGGCTCAAGATAATGAAGAAGGCAAGGAGCAAGTTGTTTATTACCTTAGTAGGTTTTTAAATTCTTATTAATGTAAATATTCAGCTGTTGAAAAACTGTGTTTTGCTTTGTATTTTGCTACAATGAAATTAAGATACTATCTCTTACCTATAACTGTCTTGGTAATTGCAACCACAGATTTGGTTAAGTACATGTTATCTAGACCTATGTTGAGGGGGAGAATTGGCAAGTGGATACTAGCCTTATCATAATTTTATCTAGAGTATGTCCCCCAAAGGGCAGTAAAAGGGCATGTTTTTGCCAATTTTCTGGCAGACCATCCATTTCAAACAGAGAGCCAAGAGATAATGGAACTTGGTATGGCTAGTGTTGAGCCATGGCAGATGTGGTTCGATGGGTCGAAGCCAATGGTTTAACTGGAATTGGTATTGTGATTAAGTCTCCACAAGGGGTAGAAACCAACATGGTTTCAGAGTGGATGAAGCCACCTGTTCCAATAACCAGACTGAATATGAAGCCTTAATCGGGGATTAGAAATTCTTATTGGATTACAAGTACATGCAGTTGACATATTTGGAGACTCTCAATTGGTGGTTAACTAAGTGAAAGGGATTTTCAAGTGTCAAAGCATAAGTATTTTGCCATACTATGTTGTCGCATTACATCTGCTTTCTCAGTTTCAAATAGCAAATGTAACTCATGTTCCCAGATTCTTAAACAATAGAGCTAATGATGTAGCTCAGAAAGTTTCGAACTTCAAGAGAAGGGATAATACCCAGAGGGACATAAGCCAAACAACATATCAAAGATTAATACAACCTTTGAATAAAAGGAATATGGTCCTGGAAGTCAATCATAATGACTTACAAGAACAAGATTGGAGGCATCCAATAATGCAATACTTAGCTGGTCCATCTTCGAAGGCCAGCAGGAAAATCAAATTGCAGTCTATGCAATATATGATATATAGCAATGCTCTCTACAAAAGGGGGGGAGATGGCTTATTGCTGGAATGTTTAGGCCCAAAAGAAGCATTAACAGCTATAGCTGAGGTTCATGAAGGCATCTGTGGTGCTCATCAGCCTGGTGTAAAGATGAGGTGGTTGCTTTGAAGGCATTCCTACTATTGGCCAACTATCCTTAAAGACTGCATAGAATATGCAAAGGGTTGCCAGGCATGCCAAAAGCATGGAACAATAAGGCATGTGCCCATAACTGACCTACATGCAGTAGTGAAGCGCTGGCCATTCAGAGGGTGGGCTATGGATATGATGGGGAAAATACATCCACCTTCTTCGAAGCATCATTGTTTCATTCTAGTGGCCACTGATTACTTCACTAAGTGGGTCGAAGTTAAGCCATACAAAGCTGTAGACTAGACAGAGGTCATTGGATTTATCAAGGATCTAATCCATAGATTTGGCATCCCACAAACTATAACTGTGGATAATGGGACTGTGTTCGATGGGAAAATGGTGAAGTCTTTTGTAACAGAGTTTGGAATTAGTCTTGTTAATTCCACACCCTATTATGCACAAGCCAATGGTCAAGCTGAATCATCCACCAAGTCCTTGAAAAAAGGAATTCAAAAGGTTGTGGAGGATAATCCCAGGGATTGGCATAACCTTTTGTTGGATGTCTTGTGGGCTTACAGAACTTCCCCAAGGTCAAGCACAGGAGTCACTCCTTATGCCTTAGTATATGGGCATGATGCTGTTTTACCTGTGGAAATTAATGTTAAATCTTTGAGGGTAAGATGCCAAGATCAGTTAGATCCTGAGCAGTATCATCAAAGTATGTGCTTGGAGTTAGAAGGCATAGATGAAGCCAGAATTTTGGCGTTAAATAGCATTCTTTTCCAAAAGAAGAAAACAGCCAAGAATTATAATAAGAAAGTCAAGCACATTGGTTTTGATGAAGGTGATTTGGTATGGAAAACAATACTCCCAATAGGAATTAAAACCCACAAGTTTGGCAAATGGTCACCTAACTGGGAAGGACCATATCAAATTCATAGAGTTCTGCCTTTTGGAGCGTACCATTTGAGAAATTTGAATGGGTATATCTATCCCAAAAAGATTAATGGCAGATACTTGAAGCCTTATTTTCCAACCATTTGGGAAACACAAGGAATAAAGTAAAAAACCAAGTATAAGAACACAAGACTACTCAGATGATAGACAAAAATTTGTTCCTTTATAAAGAATTAAGTACATTTTGCCACAAATTGGCCCAAAAATCATTACAGTGTCTTAATTATTTTTGTACAATCGATTTCCTATTATTAAGTGAGGAAAATAGTTGAATAGCTGCAGCCATGACTTCTTTTCGATCAGCCAGTCCTTGGTTGGTGATTTGCAATTTGGTATCAGTTCGGACTAAGGCTTGATTTACTGCAGCCAGCTCATCTTCAAGTTGAGCTTTCTTTTCCAGCAGCTGGACTCGAAAATGGGAGGCAGAGGAGTGTTGTTCTTTCAGAGTTGATACTTCGGTATGCACTTGGGAAACAAAACTCTGATTTCTAGCCAGTTTCTCATCCGCAGCCTTGGCAGCATGACAAATGTTGAGGTAGAAATCGACAGTGGCTGCTGCCTGAGATAGATGACTTGAAACATTCATGCCGGACTGTTCAGCAACTTTGCAGCATTGGAGGAACCCATTTCTGATTATAGGCCTTTGCAGAGCCTCGAAGGGAATCCTCGAAAAGAAATTAACAGTTCTAGGCATGTGTCCAGGTCTATCAAAGGTCCAGAAGGCTTGCTGCTGGACGAAGAAGAACTCTCAAAAATTTCCAGTAAGGAGTCAGCCAAGACTAATGGCTCAGCTTCAGCATTGAATGTTGGAGAGGTAGAGGGTATGTCGAAGAGACTAGCTAGTCTGGTTTCGAAGATGTCTACCTCATCCGTAGACATAAGGGGTGCAGAAAAAGTATTGGTGGAAGGCACAGAGGACTGCATAGGGACAGGAGAAATGGATAGAGCATCTTTGGCAGTCTCTATGGTCTTAGCCACCAACGAATCAAGTGAGGAGGGGCTGGAAGTAGGCAAAGGTGATGAATTATGAGTGGGAGAACTACCAGCACCCTCAATAGGGGAATCAACTGCCATCGTAGACAGAGTAGCAGTTGGGATTTCCTTGGAAGAAGAGGGAGGAGCAAGGCTCGGAAGAGAAGTAAATTGAGGGACAAGATCAGTGGTTGTTGCTGCAAAAGGAGAAATATAAAGTAATGTTAAATCTCAATACTGAAGATTCGACAAGAAAAGAATAAAGGCATGAAGGAAATTACTTGTTCCAGAAGCGCTGGCACTGATGGGAGAGCTACGAAGGGAGTAATGTTCGGCAGTCTGTTGCTCACCTGCCATTTCCCTTGGTAATGCATCAGCAGCAACAGCTTCCTCTCTCAATCTTTGTTCCAGTTCGTCTATAACCAAATCATCCCAATACGCAGAATCTTTATTCTTGAAATCATCGAATTCTTCGATGAAGTTCTTTGCTTCGTACTGGGCATGAATTCGAAGAGACGAAAGTTGGTCTAAAGATTGCATAGTAGCCTTAGAGTTTTCTGCCAGTAGAGGAGTAATGAAAGTTGGTCCAGGAACATATGAAGTTCTGCTTGGGCAAGGGGATTAAGGACATGGCTCATAGTCAGAATATCACAAGCCCATTGAAAGTTCTTAAGAGGGACTGCGTCCTTAAGAACATTGAAGGGCAAGTGAGAGAAAGCTACAAGCAGAAGTTGAGCTTGTTTCCGCTCAACTGGAGTAGGGAATGGTGGAGGTTTGTAAGGTGGAAAGACTTCATTCATGGGGAGGGCAAGCCTCAGTTTCTCTGTCCAGCAGAGAGTTGGTGGAGGAGAAGGTGTAGATGCTTCTGCTTCAGAAGATGGAGAGAAGATGTGGATGCTTCTATTATGAGAGGTGGCACGAGGATGGAAGGAACAAAGACATTAATATAATCAAGCCAGTCAGAAGAACAAATCTTCGCCTTCTGGGCTAAGAATGATGGGTTGTACCCTTGTGCCTCTTCTGGGCGTCGGGCAACAAACACTGTCGTTGTGGGCATGGAAGATGTATACCATGCCACAAGCAGATTCTCCTCCAAACTACGTCGATGGTCAATGGGCACGTATGGGTAGACCACTGAACTTCGAGCGTAGGAAGGGAACTCCAAAGGGTCAGTGAATGCAGCAAAATGATGATTGATTCGTTCCCTCAAATCATAAGTCTCAGAGGTTGACCAACTTGTCCAGCCAGAAACCCCAGAAGATGAAGAAGTTGTAGCTTTATCCCATGCAAAGGTTGGTGAAGAAGAGTTTCCTAAGTCCATATTTGTAACTTTCTGAATCAAAGATTTGGGAGTAATTCGTTCGAAGCACAAGAGTGAGTCAGAGGAGGAACTTCTTGTATCTATATTCGCAAGCTTTTGAGTCGAAAGATTAAGGGCAATGTGTTCGCAGTCCAAAGGTCGATGATTTGCAAAGGCATCCATGATCTGAATATGGAAAGGTAGATAAAAGTGGCTAATTAATGCATGAAAATTCTTTCGAGGAGGAGCAGCATCACCATATGACTCTTCGTATGCTCGATCAATGGAGGGGAAAGTTGGTTCGGCCATAGAAGAAGTATCAGTCTGTGCGAGTGCTAAGGTATTGGGATGTTCAACAGATTGAAAGTGAATTAATGCAAGTAATCATCAATGGATGACGGTTGCATTTCCAGAATTTAGACCCCATGCACGTTCTAAAAAACGCGGGAAAAGAGCTTTGATCCACTAATATCACCAAGTATTGGGTATATTAGTGCGGGGGGTAATGTTGGCTACATATTTTGTAAAAGCCAATCACAATTCGACACGTGGCAGAGTAAGGGTAATATAGGAAGACTAGTCAAGTCCTTGATCCTGATCGTACACGTGGCAGTTAATACTGGTTCTCACATGATCTGAATAGCATTGGATCAGTAAAGAGATGCAAGGTGACGTGGCTTCAACGGTTACTCATATTCAAATTCAAATATAGGAGGGAAGCCTAACTGCAAATGATGGTGTAGTGGAACTACTTATAAGGCAACATGGTCTGCGATCATGGAGGATCAATTCGACGGTTGGAAGTGCAGTTCAAAGGTCATCCTTGACAAGTATAAATAGCAGGGAAACCCCCAAAAAAAACCCCCAGACTCTGATCCAATAAACCAGTCATTTACTTTATATTTTCTTTTCCAGTTTTTACATTTCCTGCACTTTAAAACCTGTTCTTTACATTCCTGCACTTTAAATTCCTGCACTGTACTTCGTTCGTAGGAGTAGTTTCAAGTAGGTCGTCATTGTAAACCTCTACGAGGCTGGGTTCGGATCATTGTAAGTTTTCATTTTAATGAAATACTTCAGTTGCTCGTCATTTCACTGTTATTTTGCTTAATTTCTCCTAAGTCAAGCCACCAGTAAAAGTCCTCTTCATTGAGGCTGAAAGAACTAAAACACAATCGTCTGATAATTGGTTGGCAATTATAATTTCTGTAAGGACTGATTGATCCTTGCTGGCACGCTCGCATTTACAAAAATACCCTTCGAAAGCCAAAAAGCCAACAGTAAGTGATGAGGTGAGTTTGATTATTATAAATATTATAACTTAAGAGTTGTTTAGAATGTGTTATATAAGTGTATTTTTTAATTTTTTGACTAAAAAAATAGAGAAAAAATATGTATGTATGTGATAACTTTTTGACTTTTTATAAAAAAATATGTAATAAAATATTGTAGTAAAATCAAGATGATTATTCTACCCTTATTGACTTTTTGACTTTTTGGTAGTTGAATTCAAATATTTTGCCCTCTAGGCTTCCCCCACAAGCTTTCCTAAAATAGTATGGACTTTTTGATCTTTTTAGTAACTTTTTGATTTTTGGAAATTATCCAAAACTAAGCCTGAATTTTATGAAATCATAATTTATAAAATAAAATAAGTTATAACCAAATATCTTATAAGATATAACCATAATTTTTTTTTATCATAATTAAATATAAACATCATCACAATAAATTATAACTAACATCATAAATCATAAATACCACATATCATGATTAGAATACATACACGGTCTTTTGAGATATGCCATAGAATTTTCCGCCATATAGATACTAACTAGCATATCATTGTACTATGAACGGGATAAAATAATATATATATAATAAAAATATAATAATTATATTTATTTATTTTTATTTTGTAAAATTAAAATTAAATGGAAGTTAACCAATTGGGATTTTCTTAATTGTTTAAAATTAAGAAAATCAAAAAAATTAGTATGAAATATTGATCATAAAGTTTCTTACTAAAAAAATCTCATTTTGTTTATATAAATGAGAGTATAAGATTCACTTTATGTAAGTGAAACAATTCATTTTTTCTTTTTATTTTCCTCGATATGGGATTATAAAATAAAAATTAAATGAAAGCTAGCCAATGGGGATTTTCTTAATTGTTTAAAAGTTGACAATTGTTTGAGCAAAAAATTTATTTCGAATCAAGCAATCTTAGCCGTTTAATCATTAATTAGATTAATCTTTAATTTATTTCGAATCAAACAAATTTAACTAATATATTTTGATAAAACCGCTAAAGCGCAGTTAAACTAGGAATTAGTCAAACCGAAAACGGTTAACCCTATCGGCTAGGTTAAAGGACCAACCAATTTATACAAAAATTAATTAATTAAAATTTTAAATTTTATTTTAATTTTAAAATTTAAACTGTCTTGAACTGAAACATACACAATACTACAATATTAAATAGGAGCATAATGTTTATATAGTGAAACAAATCATTTTTTTCCTCATTTTCCTTATGTGGGATTGTAAAATAAAAGTTAACAGTTGTTTGGACGGAAAATTCATTTCTAATTAAGTAATCTCAGTTGTTCAATTTTTAATAAGGTCGATCTTAGTTTATTTTAAATCAAACAAATCTAAGTACTCCCTCCGTCCCAAAATATTAGTCCCTTATTCCATTTTTCATTGTCCCAAAATATTAGTCCCTCTTCTAAAATCAAGTACAAAAATAATATAAATTTCCTATTTTGCCCTTCTTTTAAATTAATAAATAATATAAAAAGTACAATTATGCATTGATATTCTCAAAAAATGTACTATCAAAAGGGTCATTTTGGAAAATCAACTTTTTTCAAATACAATGATTGTACTACCAAAAAAAGTTAGATTCCCCAAAAGGGACCATTATTTTGGGACGGAGGGAGTAATATATTTTGATAAAACAGCTAAAACCGTGATTAAATCAGTAAATCAATCAATCTGAAAACGATTTAGCCCAATCGTCTAAGTCAAAAGACCAATCAATTTACAACAAAATTGATTAATTAAAACCTTTAAATTTTATTTTAAAATTTAAACCATCTTGAATTGAAATAGTACAATATTATAATATTAAATGAGAATATAAGATTCACTTTATATAAGTAAAATAACTCACTTTTTCTTTTTTCTTTTTTCCCTCGATGTGGGATTATAATTATTTTAAAGTTAAATATTATGAAAGTTTCACAATCTCATAAAATTATTTTTAAAATCAAAACGTCTATATGAGATTATAAAATAAAAGTTAATTAGAAACTAACTAATGGAGATTTTCTTAATTATTTAAAATTAAGAAAATAAAAAAAATGATATTGATTAAAGGGCTTCTCACTAAAATCTCATTTTATTTATATAAATGAGAGTATAAAATTTACTTTATATAAGTGAAACAATTCACTTTTTCCTTCTTTTCCTGATGTGAGATTGTAAAATAAAAGTTAAATGAAAGCTAACAAGTGGAGATTTTCTTAATTGTTTAAAATTAAGAAATTTCAATAATTTATATAAATTGAAGCAAAAGATTCACTTTATGTAAATGAAACAATTCACTTTTTTTCCCTCCCCTCGATTTGGGATTGTAAAATAAAAGGTAAATAGAAGTTAGCCAATGAGAATTTTCTTAATTGTTTAAAATTATAAAATTTAATAATTTTAGATTGAGGGTTTGAATCTTCTAGAATGTTTCTCCCTTAAAACCTCCTTTATAAGATTCATTTTATATAAGTGAAACAACTCACTTTTTCTTCTTTTCTCGATGTGGAATTATAATTATTTTAAAATTAAATATTATGAGAGTTTCAAAATCTCATACAAATTTATTTTTAAAATTAAAACGTCTATGGCCCCGTTTGGTAGAGCTGTGGAAAAGTAATTATAAATTATAGCTTAACAGATTATGGCTTATAGCTGTGAACATAAGCTGTTAACCTGTTTGGTGTAGCTGTGGGATTATGGATTTAAGCAGTAGAGTAGTGTTTGGTTAATAAGCTGTAAAATAACTTTTTACTGTATAATTATCCTTTCTGCCCTTGTATGATATAAAAATGATTATTTTGTCATTTTTTTCAGTTTTAATTTAAAAAAATATATTTCATTAATAAAAATTAATATAATTAGTATTAATTAGTATCAATTAATATAAAAATTGATACATTTGCTAAAAATGTAATGGAAGTATTATTGTCACAATTATTTTCCATTATAAATTAATTAGTATCAATTAATACTAAAATTATTAATTAATATCAATTAATGGCTTAATTAGTCTCAATTAATACTAAAATTATTAATTAGTATAAATTAATAATTAATTCATTACAAAAGTATACAATATTAATTTATTAATAATTAATACCAATTATATTGATTTTTTTTCTTTTTCTTCAAAATATACAATTTTTTATTTTTTAATTATAAAAATATACAATATGAATTTATTAATAATTAATACCAATTAATATTTATTTTTCAATTAATATTGATTTTTTTCTTTTTCTTCAGAAATATACAATTTTTTATTTTTTTAATTAATATTAATATTAATATTTGGGTATTGACGAGGACATTTAAGTAATTTTAGCCCCCACACCAGCTGTGCGCTTAAGTCAAAAATTTAAGCACCTCCTGACCAGCTTTTGAGATAAGCTGAGAAATAGTTTAATTTAAGCTATAAGCTGGTTAACTTAAGTTGCACCAAACACAATATTTTAGCTTAAATTAAGTTAAAAGTTGAAATAAACAGCTTATAAACTTTACCAAACAGGCCTTATGTAGGATTGTAAAATAAAAGTTAAATAGAAGCTAACTAATGAAGATTTTCTTAATTTTTTAAAATTAAGAAAATCAAAAAAATGAGTGAGATATTAATCATAGGGTTTCTCACTAAAAATCTCCTTTTGCTTATATAAATGAGAGTATAAGAATCACTTTATGTAAGTGAAACAATTTACTTTTTTTTTTTTTTTTTTTTCTATGTGAGATTATAAAATGAAAGGTAAATAGAAGCTAACCAACGAGAATTTTTTTAATTGTTTAAAATTAGGAAAATTCAATAATTTTATAATAAAGGTTTGGAGCTCTTAGAAGACTCCTCCTTAAAAATTCCATTTTTCTTATATAATATATAGATAGATGGTGAAACAAACTTTGTTTTTTCTTCTTCTCTCGATGTAGGATTATAAATAAATTATAAACTAATTAGAGTTTTATTTTTATATGGTTAAATGGAAGTTAGCCAATGAATTTTTTTTTTAATTGTTTTAAATTAATAAAATTAGTATGTAAAATTGTGATTAAACCAGTGAATTGGTCAAACCCAAAATGGTTCAGCCTAATCGGTTAAGTTAAATGACCAATCAACTTATACAAGAATTAATTAATTGAAACTTTTAAATGTTATTTTAATTTTAAAATTTAAATTATCTAAGTATACACAATATTACACTATTAAGATTTATTTTAGGGTTAATTACACTAATAGTCTCTATAGTTTGGGACTTGTGTCACTTTGGTCCCTGACTTTTCAATTGTGACACATTTAACCCTGAAGTTTGAATCTTGTTCTAAATAAGGACAATTGAAAATATTATTAGATTTTTCAAGCGTAAAATCGTCAATTTGATAAAATATAAACTAATTTGACAAAAATAAATGTCAAAAAATATTTTTAATTTTTTTAAAATTATTTTTATCCACCAATGATAAAATTATTTAAAATTAATAAAATTACATGATTAATTTTTAAAATTAATTTTACATGATCATCCAAACACATAATAAAAATTAATTTGATAAAAAAAAAAATGTCCAAAAGATTTATCAATTTTACATAATTTTATTTTTAGTAGGTGGAAATAATTTTTAAAAATTTAGTTTTATTTTATCAAATTGACAATTTTACCCTTGAAAATCTAATTATATATTCAATTGTCCTTATTTGAAACAAGATTCAAAATTCAGGGTCAAATGTGTCACAATTGAAAAGTCAAGGACCAAAGTGACACAAGCCCCAAACTATAGGGACTATTTGTGTAATTTGCCCTTTATTTTATATAAGTGAAATAACTCAATTTTTTTTTTCTTTTTTCGATGTGAAATTATTAAATAAAAGTTAACAATTATTTGAACAGACTATTTTTACATTTTGAACGACAGAACCGATTTTTCATTTTTACATTGGTTTTGCTCCCACTCCGGTTTTAGGGGTTTGCCGGACCGGAACAAGGCCTGGTTCCCTGTCCAGCCGGCCGGTCCGGTCCGAGTTTCAAAACATTGAATCTCAGTTTTTCAATCTTTAATCAGATCAATTTTTAGTTTATTTCGAATCAAACAAATCTAATCAATATATTTTGATAAAACCGCTAAAATAGCGGTTAAACCAACAAATCAATCAAATCAAAAATGATTTAGCCTAATCGGTTAGGTCATAATTAATTAATTAAAACTTTTAAAATTTAAATTATATTAAATTGAAACATGCATAACATTACAATATTAAATGGGATGGGAGTATAAAATTCACTTTATATGAGTAAAATAACTCATTTTTTTCTTTTTTTCCTGATGTGGGATTGTCAAATAAAAGTTAACCAATGAAGATTTTCTTAATTGTTTAAAATTAAGAAAATCAAGAAAATTAATATGAAATATTGAAACTCTCACAAGGCTTGAGAGTATAAGATTTCTTTTATACAATTAAAACAACTCATATTTTTCATTCTTTTCCAAATGTGGGATTATTAAATAAAAGCCAGCCAACGGAGATTTTCTTAATTATTTAAAATTAAGAAAATTAGTATGAGATAATAAACTCTCATAAGACTCCTCACTAAAAATCATTTTTCTTATATAATATATAAGAATAATTATTCAGTAATTTCGGAATATAGATACGTAATATTTCATAGTATTATGATTGGTAGAAAAGGTGGTATGTGAGGTATTGTGTTGGGTGATTAAAAAACATGAGAAGACATATTAAATGATAATTGAATAGGGAGTATAGACACGTGATACTTTGAAAACATTTAATAATTTCCCAATATATTGATAGATAGATATGAGGAAATATCGAATCATCTCTCTTCCCTTGCCACACTATCACATCACTGTAATTAAATTTTAGTAAAAGAAGATTTCTGACATTTTTTGTTTGGCTTGATGTTTTTATCATCTCTAATTTAGACTTATAACTTTCAATAAATTTAAATTTGATAAAAAAATTAATAAAAATAGTATTTCAATCGTTTCACAAAATTGATATCGAATGAAAGAAATCATACTTTTTCATCAAATCAAGGAAGTGTTTAACTTCCCATTAAATCTCATAAGTGACCATTAGTGGATGATAAGGTGAATGACCGGCCGGTCAATCGGGTGGACGACCGAATTGGAAAAGATTTGATAAAAATTTACACTAGGCCGCACAACCGACCAAATTTGATGAAACGATTGGAGCGCATCATATCATACCAAATCAAACTTTTACTCAAATTTAATGAAAAATTTAAATAAGTATTGGAGATGCTCTTAAAAATGAGAAGGTGAGACAAATAAGTTTTGCTTCTCCGCTCCATTCTTCTTAATCCTGTTTTAATTATATTTATTAAATATATTCATACATATAATAATTTTATTAATTTTATTATAATAAAATTAACACAAATATTACATTTAACATTCATTTTCACTTATTTACTTCTCATTTTATATTTTTTATTTGTCATTAATTATAAATTATTATCCATAATATATTATATTAATTTTTATTTACCCCACCACAAGACAAGTAAACTACAAACCTGCCCCATTGCCATCCATACTTCCAGCCATCTTCCTATCGATGCCTAGGCATTGATTATTCAATGGTAGTATGATTGATAGAGAAGGTAAAGTATTATGATTTTATGTTAAATGATTGAAAAATAAAAAATATAATGAATGGTAATTTATGAGAGCGCATGACCACATAATATTTTGAGAGTATCTAATAATTTTCAATGTATCTTGTTTTTACCTATTCTTTCAACATAAAATCATAATACTTGAATGAAGGAACCTTTCAATGTATCTTGTTTTTACCTTTTCTCCCACCTCATTCATAGTATACATTGCTTGAACATATTTTTCTTTGTCATGTGGTACAATTAAGGGTGGTTGTGGTTCGGATTTAGACGGTTTGCGGATCGATTTAGATCCACCTGTATTTATGCGGTTTGGAAAAAAGATAACCCACAACCGCCTACAGTGCAATTTGCGATTTGTGCAGATAAAGTTCGCAAATGTGCGAGTGATTGCTGACGGTTTGTGAATTGAATTTTTTTCTTTAAAAATTTATTTTTAAGCCTTATTTTTTCTCATTTTGTAAATATTTATTTTGGATCATTTTCTTCCCATTTTCTAAAATACTCCAACATTAATAATTAATGAATTAAAACTTATAAAATTAAAATACAACAAAATCAATTCGCAACACAAACAAATCATTCAAAATCTTAAATCAAATCATAAACTAACACGACACATATTTTAAAATTCTAAACTAGAACTCCATATTCATTAAGGAATTTAAAATTCCAAATCACACTTCATCCGGAACAAATTCAGTTATGTAACAATAATAATATGATCAGTATTTATTCAATTTCAGTTGATATAATATTATTAGCAAATGTAATGCTAGAGTAAGTTCAAAGAATAAAGAGGATTTTGTTTTGGGCAAAAATATCTAGGTAGGATATAAAAATGAAATCAACAGTTAAAATAAAAAAAAATAAAATATATATATATAAAAAAAGTACCGGTGGGTTCTTGCGAGTGCAGGTCAGAGTAAGTTCAAAGAATAAATGGTGTTTTGTTTTGGGTAAAAATATCTATGTTGGATATAAAAATGAAATCAACGGTTAAGATAAAAAAAATAATATATAATAATTTAAAAAGTATGGACGGGTTCTTACGGGTGCGGGTTAAACCCGCAACCCACAAACATGCCACATTTCAAACAACATCCGCCCGCATTGTGTTTGCAAAACCGTCCATTTGTATGCGAGTTGAGCAGTTTTTGCGGATCGAATAAACCGTTACCCACTCCTAAATACAGACCGCAACCCACAAACATGCCACATTTCAAACAACATCCGCTCGCATTGTGTTTGCAAAACCGTCCATTTGTATGCGAGTTGAGCAGTTTTTGCGGATCGAATAAACCGTTACCCACTCCTAAATACAGATTTAGAGTGTACTACAGAAATTCTGGGAAAATGTTGTCCATACAGAAAACAATCCTTGAATGGGAAATTTGAATTTGAAATCACTTCGTTTGAAAACAGAATGGAAGTCTTCTAATTTTGCATACAAAGTTTTGGTTAATGTTTAGAGATTTTAAGCCTTAATTGTGTTTCCTTTTGAGTTCAGTCTTTTAAGTTGTGTCATCTCGAGAACAGCTTCACTTTATTGAGATAGCAAGCAGATACAGGGTCTTGGAGGCAGCTACAAAAGCCCTGATCATCCTTGGGAAAAGATACTGGCAGAGGATGGTCCGGAACCACACCAACCTAAGATTATGATTCATAAAAAGAGGGAATACATGAGCATTCAAGCACGCATGGAGAGAGAGAGAGAGAGAGAGAGAGAGAGAGACCTTGTCAATATCAGTGTGAGCAGGTGTCTCGTAGCGAGCTACTGTAACAGCCAAACCAGAGCCATCGGATAGCTCAAAAACTGATTGAATCTTGCTGTAAAGAAGGGAGAGATATAAGACAGTAGGTATACGTATATATCATAATATTTTGCATGATGCAGAACGAAAATCATTTACCCTTTCCCATATGTGGGTTCACCAAACAACACTGCTCTTTTATTGTCCTTCAATGCACCGGCTAAAATTTCGCTTGCGCTAGCAGTTCCTTTGTTTACCTTAAAAAGCAGCACTTAGAAGAGAGATCAAAAATTCTTCACAAAAACTCAACGTAAATTCTTTTTCCAGAATAATTGTCAACACACAACATTATTGCCAATATTTTTCAAAAATCATTGTCATAAACATAACCATCACAGAATATAAGTTTGCATACCAGCACGGCTAAGGGTTCTCTAGCTGCTATAGCATTGCTTCCATCAGTGTCATATATATCTCGAACACCTTGACTATCACAAATATACACAATGACACCTTTCTCTAACCTGGTCGGCAATAGCTAAACATGAGAACTACAGGAAGTACTATGAAAATTATTCCTGATTGAGACAGGCTAAATGATTCCAATTGACTCGAAAAAAGATAAAGTAGCAGAAAAGGTTAGCCAAACAAAGTATGTGTGCGATATTGATCCTTCTATGAAGCTTACCAAATCTTAGCAATCTCAATTCCTTCAGGGAAAAGACCACCACTGCATCAAATTTAATCTTTCAGAAAGTTTGCTCAGAGGGAAAATTTAAAACAAAGCATGTTGAGAGCATTGTTATTGTCACCTATTATCCCGAAGATCCAAGACAAAAGCGTTAACATTGTTTCTCCTTAAAGTTTCAATTGCTTCCCTGACAGCACCTATAAGTGATGTATATTTTCAGTACATCAAGAAATGCAATGTCTAAAACTAAAGAATATACAGCATGGACAAAAGCATAAACATTGTTTTTCCAACATCATTTTATGTCCAAAATGAAAAAAGTTATTAAGATCTTAGATCTTAGGCCTACAAGACATCAACACATTATTACTTTAACAACTCTCTCTCTTCTCTCTCTCTCTCTCTCTCTCTCTCTCTAAGTTAAAATCGTTTTGAACCTTATAGAGTAAGGAAAATCACGTCACACGGGATAAGGTATTGAGAGAAATCTTAGCCTATGATTTGATAGAGACTAGCAAACAGTAGCTTATCCAAACAAGAAAACTCATTGATAAGTTATATGCTACGAAGTCAAAACAAGCTTTTGGGAAATTAATGGACACATCATGTTATCTGAGTGACTTTGACTGAAACTACAAGTGCATAATTCCACATAACTTAGAGAAAGTAACTATAACTATACCATACCAGAAGCGTTCTGGTTGAATGAAGTTAGTTTGATATATCCAACTTTGGAGTCCTTCCTCCCCGAACCAGTTATCTCACAGAGCCTCGACTGCACCGGATTCAATGAAACTCTCTCTCGCCTGAAAAGCAGCAGTTGGTAAATTTTTACATTTGTAGGATTAGAATATCTGCACAATAAGTCTATGTGCACAGAAACCAAACACAGAATGAGACACAACCCTCTCACAAGGGGTGGGTCCCACGTGTGGATCCTACACATATAGGCCCCAACCCTTGTGAGAGGGTTGTATCCCATTTGGTCTCTGTGTTTCTGTTTCTAGCATTACTGATATCTGCAAATTCATACTTAAATACAAACATGCATACTCATTCATCTATATATCTCAAGTATAACTAAGCACCACAAGTCATAAACTACTGGTCCACAACAGTAAATGAAAAAAAACAATCCCCTTACAAAATTAAAACAAAAAACTACATAGAAAAAAAGCTCATAGCTCATTGGAGCAGAAAAAAATAAGATGTTAAACATACGCCAAAGATAGGTGCTTTATCTCGGGTCCACTCTGAATAGTTAGTTCCACTGCACTGCCTTCAGGTCCCCTGCATTTCACTTGAATGTTTAGAATATCAAAATTACATAAATAACTAACAAACATTTGAAAGGAAACAAGAAGATAGTAGATGATCAGACAGGCAAGAACCTAACTAAGACAATCAGAAGTAAAGTTTTTTGGAGTATTTCATGCATTTCCAGCTATCTGAACTTCTCAGCATTAAAGTTCATCAAACAACAATAATTAGTTGTAGGCAAGAATGATACTTCCAAATCATCTTGACGATATAATTTTTTTATTTCAGAAAGGATAAATAAATAAATCATTCTCTCAGATTTCTAAAACTGATACAGATGGGAAGTTACTGCTCTATGAAAAAATCTTCTATATAAGCTGCAAGACAAGTAATCATTCTTCCATGAGCACTGGATCTCATTGACTGAATGTTAATTTTTGGCCAAAAAATAAGTCAAAACTCACTGCAAACGGTCTGCTGCATCGTATATGCCCATGGTTTCTGTACTTGTGTCATCAATTTTCAGGATAACATCCCCGGACAAAATACCAGCTTTATTTGCAGGACCTCCTGGAGCAGTTGAAATTACCACCAGTCCTGCAGTTGATCCATCACCTCCGGTAGGGTAGCCAATTGACAGCCCTACACCTGTAAGACTGCCTTGTGTCCCTAACTGCCTTCAAAAGATATATTCAAAGATTTTAGAGGCAACATGAAAAGGTGCTAATTTGCTGACCCCAAATAGTTACTAAAAGTCTTTCTCAAGTCAAAGTACAGTGAATTAAAGTGGTAAGAAGAAACTGCCTTGTACCCGCAGACTTTTAAACTTTTCAGGCTCCAAAAACCTAGTGAAAGGATCATCCAAGGTGGCAAGCATTTTCGTGATTGCCTTATCTGTTTACAGAGATAAGCTGAACTTAAAAGACATTCTGCATTTAACTTACAAAAATAGAAGTTATAACTAGTCCCAATGAAGGCCTATAACAGTTTAAAAACTACATGATTGAGATAGAACAGCCTGATTATTACTGATCAAAATTTTCACCTCAACAAAGAACAATCTTTTTGGTGTTCAGTGAAACCCACTGTCACAATTATAACCTGAATTATCATTGTTGTATATAAATTGCATATAATAGGAAAAATTAGACACGTACACACCAACCTGCACAATATAACTGTGATTGAATTATTGTCACTGTGGTCTTACTTTTTATAGTATACAAAGTTTTATCACTAAGTCTAGGATGCATGCAAACCCCACTGGAAAATACATGACTAAGAAGCTCCGAAAGCGTACATGTCTCTTCTCGGGTGTTCATTGGTTCATTGCGCAATGCATTTTCTCTGTACCTAAACCAACTTTGTCCATTGAAATTTTTGTCAACATATGCACGGTCAATTGTTCTCCATGCCTCTAAGAAAAGACGATTCTCTTCAGTCAGGGCCACTGCAAAATGTTAACATTGAAGTATTATGATAGGATATAAAATAAAATTTCAACCACCGGAAAAAAAGAGAAATAAAATCGCCATTCTCTTAAGCTTCAAACCAAATTTTAATCTACAAAACGATCCAACAACTTACAGGAAGGAGTTTTGCTAACAGCAACAGAAACCGTCATAACAAGAACCATACCCACAATGATGTGGACAAAAAGAAAGGATACATGCTTTTTAAAATTTTCTGAACATTTTACTACATGCGGAAGACGGATTGTGTGCTTCCTGAACTTGAAAAGGCATCCATTCCACACTGAGAACAAACCACATTGCAATGTAATCTTTCGTACTGGTTGACAAAAGAACCTGTGTCTATAATCTTGTAAAGAATAGAATACTGGCTTGCAACTTCTTGGCCTGCCATTGACACCTTTGCTTATATACGATAAGGAACTCCATAATCGAGTTTCTATGATCCTAATGGGAAGAGACCTCTGCAGCTGAACCAGCAAAGAATACAGTTGAACGTTTTCATATGCACATAAAACCAAAAATCAGTATCTTACTATTTCAGGAGATGCAAGTTGATAAAATATTTCTCCTTATAACAAAATTTAACTGCCTATCTAAATCAGTAATACATATAGACGCAATGAAATGCATGTGGTTTATGTCACCACTGCATTTCATATAATAGGACTGGTCAGGCGATCACAAATCTTTCCAAGAATGTGAGGGATGTTCAGATCACTTTGTCCGTTTACTCTGCAATAAATGTAGTTCAATAGGCTTGTCTCATTGAAAGAACAAAAATTCACTTTAAAAGCTTTTGAATGTTTTGTGAATTACACCAATAAACATCCATCTCCATGTGAACTTTGAAAAGACATCAGATTATGTAATACAATTAAAACATAGAGAAAAAAAGAGAGGAAGAATTGCCCACTTTTGGGGGTCATGAACCTCCTCCTGAGAGCAAAAGCTTTGTTTTTCAAATGGGGTTTCGTCATTCTACTAATACAATTATTTACAGTAACAAAAGATAACACTTCTAAAAACTAGCAAATTACAGGTAAGCTGTCTCGCCAATGCAAGTAAAAGCATAAACCCAATTCGCATAACGCTCTGTTTGGTTACCAAGAAAACAGACAGAAATCGAATTCATAATTTTCACCTCCTATTTAGATATCAAGTAAATGCATAAACCCAAATTCACATGTTAATTGTTTGGTTACGGAGAAAACAAAGGAAAAAAGATATAGAAAACGAATTTCAGAATTTTGAGTGGTGCTGTTTTCTTGTGAATTACCTTGGGAGAGAAATTGGGGTTTCTGTGTGCGTTGGAGAGGAGAAAAGGAGGAGAGAGAGACGCATAATCAGAGGATCCAAGTAGCACTACCTCCATTTCAGAGCATTTCAGAGAGCAAAGTCAGAAAATTATTTTAGTTCCAATTTATGTAGTATTTAGGTTCCTTATCGACTCTGCTTGGGAACATTCTTCTGTGTGAGGACTACAATTTATGCCTGGACTTTCATCATTTATTAAAAAATTATATATACATATATTAAACTAAATTAGTTAAAAGTAAAAGTAACATAAAAAAAAAATTAAAAAAATACTTGGCATTTTGGGATAAAAAAAGCTTCATGATACAAAGTTTGGTTTTTATTTTATTTATTGTATACATATATATTAATTTTTACTCGAATTTAATCATCAGATGAATACTTGATACTTCAATAAAAATAAATAAATAAACCCTTAGTGCTTAATACATATATTTTTGTTTGTTTGTTTGATTGAAAAGAAAAACAAAAAACATATTTGCTATGGTTATTGGAGGTAGGAAGTGGTCAGCAATGGTGGTGAGAAGGAAAAATAACAATTGGTACACATAAATAAAAATAAAAACAAAATGTGAATGTATGCTAAATCTCGGATTATTATTATTGTTTATTTATTTTTATTTTTGGCTAAATCTTGGACTAGGGTTCAACCATTGCTAAATCCAAAAGAGTAATACTAAAGACTCTAAAAATTTTATCAAAATTTTTATTAAATGTCTCATATGAGTGTGGGATTTACACAATGTGGGTCTCATATAGACCCCACACTTATGTGAAATATTTGATAAAATTTTTAAAATTTCTAACATTTTTGAATTCAAAAATCCTTTGTAGGCCTTCAAAGCATATTAATTGTCCCCTAAATTTCTTTGCATCATTTTATGTGCAAATTTTTGCGAATTTCATAAACATAATTATTTAGTGCTTTCATAGCACTTTTCAATGATATAAAATTCCTTGTAAATTGCTTTAGAATTAGAAAGTTTCAAGTATTTTGCTTTCAAGGCCAACCTTCGGCTCTGGTTGCGAAATGTCCAAAATCATGGCAACAATTGGACATTGGGCTAAACCAATACTTTTAAATCATCTTGGACCCTTTTTAAATTTGTTTTGGGCCTTTGAATTGAAACCCTGATTTTGGCACTTAAAAAAACAAAAAACAAAAATAAAAAAACTCCTCCCAAGAGGAGACTGGGACTGGTTCAAAAGGGTCCAATTTCACCCATGTTACTCAGGAAGTGATTATTGGGTTGCTTTAAAATATTGCTTCATACCATTTATCATATGACATTTATCAAATTATCTACTAAAATCTTAACAAAAAGTATTAGATTTTACAATTTTAATCAATAAATATCATATTGAGACATCATGTGAATTTGTCTCAAAATCAGTACATAATTTTTCGTTAACCAAGACCAGGACATAATTTTTCATTAACCAGACTACCCAGCTAAAGGTGCTCTGATCACTCTTTTTTTATTTTTGGGTAGGTAGTCTGATCACTTTTCCCCTAGATTTCTTGAATTTTTGCAATATCTTTCTTAAAATTATGATAACTTTACTCCATTGGATTTTCCAAATGAAGAAAAATATTTCTCAATATACATGCATTTCACCTTAATTTAATTAATGAACCAATTGGATGAGGAGTAAGGGCTAACCCTATGATTTGGCAAAGTAGGTTTCTAATCTATTTTCTGGTACTTGTTTAGGCTTACTTGATACACTTAATTGACAGGTAATTGTATGTATTTTGAATTTATTCAATAAAATTGAGTTTAATATGATCTTATCTTTGAGAGATTCCTTGTTAGCATGATAATCATTAAGTCATATAGTACAAATTAAACCTTTTGTTTTTTTTTAGACTCAAGCAGATTATAAGCTATTTTTTTCAATGGGTGGATAGAGAGCAAACACAAAATTAAATAAATTATAAAATAATATTTAAAAAAAAAAGGTATAAAATTAAAAAAAAAATAGTTATTTTCCTTGTAAACGGTTTTAGAATTAAAAGTTACAAGTATTTTGCAGTGAAGAATTTCATTATCACATTATTAATTTGATAATTATTAAAGAATGTGCTTTTTTCGAATCTTTATAATATGAAGTCAAAAAGCATTTCAAAGTGGTATGATGACATTTATTGAAGCATGCATATACGGAACCACCAACAACTCTGCATTCGGTTGCTTTGCTTTACGTTTCGTACCAATGCATTTTGACTCACCACCCACCTATGGGAACCAGCTTGGATTAGCTTTTTTATTTTTTATTTTTTAAATAAAATATTTGATATATTTAGAAAGTTATAGTGATTATTTTTTTATGAGCAAAAAAAAAAATTAATGATAGTTGATTTTTTAATTGATGAAAAAATATTTTTTTAAGTTTTTAATATTTTTACTTTTTTAATAAATTCCAAACGAGCCTGATTGTTTACCATTTCCAGAAGGACTCTTTGATTTGTCTTGCTGACCACACACCAATGACTCTATTGCTCAAATTGTGAGTTGCTCAGTCAAATTCTTTGAAAATTTGGATCAGCACTATCAAAGGTGTCAAATCCCTCTATATAGAAGTTTAACTCGAGATCTCATGGTATAAAGAGCGTTACACAACTACAAAAGTACAGTTTAATTAAGATAAAATAAATAGAATGTGAGGAAAATAGAAAGAAAAAAAATTGAACTATTACGAGTTTATTTATCTTGAAAGTTGTGAAAAATAGAAGAAATATTTTTTTATACAACCTATATTAACATTGTAACTATTTTTTTTGTTTTTTATTTTTTTACAAAAATACAAAAAAGCACTAGAAAAATTGAATGTGTGAATTATTTATAACTAAACTTTTAAGTTTTTCTGTCTTTTTCTTACAAAATTTTAATCTTAATCAAATACTTGTAAGAAAATATATTTTCTTTTTTCTTTTTTAATATTTCTTTCTTTCATTTTATTTTCTTTTTGGTAAATTACAAACACACCCCCTAAGGTTTGTTTAAAATAAGAATTACTCACTGTGGTTTTAAAAATTACATCATGCCCCTTAAGATTTTTAATTTCATAACAAATGGCTTCTTTTATTAATAAATTATCAATTTAATTAATAATTTTTAATGATGTATGAAATTTATTTTAATTAATAATTTAGGTAATTTTATTATTATATAGGTGAGCAGTTAAGAATTTTATTTTTTTCAGTTAATTCTGTTAAATAAAAATTCTAACAATAGGATATTTATAAATTTTTAAATTATAAGAGGCAATTTATATTTCAAAAGATGTAATTATAATTTATCTTTTTTTTTTTTTTTTATTTGCACATAAGTTTTGCTTTGAATTTTCTGAAGTCTTCAAAGTGAACTTCTAGATTTTGTCAATATCATTTTGGATACGGAATGAAACATAAAAAATTCAAGAAAAAGTAATAATTCAATGTACTTTAAAAAAATTTGCAGACTCAAATTATTAATTGAAAGCAATGTCAAACCTAACCAAATTGTTCACATCGCTTGTGTTCATGTGACCAATAGATTATGGATTCTGTGGACCTGTATTTCACCAATATGTCACTTTATTAATAAATTTTAATAGTTAGGCTTAATTTTTATTAAATTTTGTTGAAGTCTTAGTAAAAGTGTAGTAAAAATAATTTTTTGATTATTTTTTAGATATGTCGCTAAAAATTGACAGTTAGTAATTTTTTTGTTACGATTTTTGTAAATTGTCATTAAAATTATAATTAGTGATATTTTTCTATGATAATTTTTTTAAATTGTTGTTAAAATTTATAATTAGTGATATTTTTTGTGGTAATTTTTAAATTATCGTTGAAAATTAACAATTAATAATATTTTTAATAGTATTTAATGAAAAACGTCTCACAAAATCTATTAAATAATAAATTCATCTATTAAGATATGTACATAAATTCCCTCTATTTAATTGTACGGCTAAATTAACTAGTCAAATAAGAGAAATCAATTGGATTTGGTCGAGCTGATGGAAATTTATGACTGATTTTTTTTCGTTAATTGAGAAATTAAGGTATTATTTAGCATAAATTAAATAAACACATTTATTTAGATAAGTACACTTATTTATGTCACATTAACTCTCTATTTTTCTGTATATTTTTCATAAAAAATCAAAAAATATACTTATTTAAATTATTCCAAACAATCCCTAAAATTGATCATTACATGATATTTTGATTTTGGTTGAACTTCTCTCATGTTGATTATCTCAACTTGAAAGAACGTTTGGACTTGATAGTCCCATTTTAGAACCTATTTCGGTGATCTGAACCGTTTACTTTTTAGGAATTATCAAGTAAAATATTTATGTAAAAAATCAAAATTATCAGATATCGAAAACTATATTTTTAAATCAAATTTGTATTACAAAATATTCTTGAAATTATATTTGTTGTTTACTTTTTTAAATTAATGAATTAAACATATTGCTATCGATATTCAATCATCTTATTTTTTACATGAATATTCTACTCAATGAATTCCAAAAAGTAAACGTCTCAAATCATCAAAATCAATCAAAAAATAAACCTATCAAATCTAATGCTCTCCTAAATTAAGATGATAATTTGCGACAAGCTAAAGCCTTTTGATTTTTGTCTGATTTCAATTTAATAAAAAAGAGAAATTTATAGCTTTAAAGTTTTATAATAACTTATAGAATTCAACATTGTTAATGAGTGAAGTGAGCGAGTGAAGCTATATAAACGACTCCCTCTAAATACGTATGCAAAATGTATCTCATTGGTACTTATTTTCTAATGTTCAAAGATTAAAAAATATAAAAAGTAAATAAATATAAATTTTCAATCAATTCCGTCAGAATTCGTGTTAAATTTTTCAATATAGAGATAGGACTCGATCAATCTCATATAGTAAACTCAGTTCCATCAAATTTTTTTACAACGATACCTACTCGACATTAGTTGAGATCTAAACGCTCTTTAACTATTTTGTTTTGTGGGCAATGTGCAAAGCTTGCTTGCATTGGTCTTTTCATTTATGAGTTGTTTGACATTTTCGATATTAATACATTTTTTTTTTTATCTTTTTATTTTTTTAAATCATATCTTTTTAAAAAATACACTTATTTAAATTATTCTAAATAATTTCTTAATATTAAAAACTCTTAAAGCATTATTTATAAATAAATTAACAATTGACATGTAACAATTCGTCTCATTAGGGATAAATTTATGTATGCATTTATTTTTATAAAATTTAAAATAATGATATTTTAAAACTCTAAAGTATTTTTCTCTTTTTATTATCTAAATTAATTTCAGTTTGTTCGTTGCTATACATAAATTTCAGCTCATCATGGTAGTGCGTTTTGATATTATGAAAAATGATGAATATTTTGTTCTGAAAAAAAAAAAAACCCACCACATTCTAAATAATAAAACATTTATTCGTAGAAATTTCAGAATATGAATGGTGAGTGACTTGGACTGAACTATGAAAATTGGATAAGAACTCCACAAAATGATAAAATGACAATGAAATTAAAAAAGAAAAAAGAAAAAAAAGAATGTCCATGTCTTCATCATCTCTAAAGACTCCAGTCACAACCTCTCATCTCCAACCAAAGAATTGTCTTACATACATACATTTTTCACAACCCAATTAACTAATAACTAATACCCCAAAAGTAATAGAAAATTACTACTAACTAATGATAAGAGCATAAAAATTAAAATTGAAATTTAAAAAAATGGTTTAACTTTGAACTGATGGTTCAATCCTACTCATCTGGATCCCTGGCTTGTTTGACTCATCTTCATGGTACGCATATGCAAAACCACCATGTCGGGTCAGATCCATACCCGCCATCTCATCCTCGGCTGAGATCCGAAGAAGGTTCATTTTATGAAGACCAAAAAACAATGGACCCATTGTAACGCTGACCCACCCGAGTATCACCAGAATCTGGATCACATGCGCCGCCAACAACCTCCCTCCGCCACCCATAAACAACCCGTATGGGCGATCCGGCTTTCCCCCGTACACCTGGTTCACGTACTCCTTAGTGGCAAATAAGGCCGTGAAAATCACCCCCCACGCTCCACACCCGCCGTGAAGTTGCGCTGCCTCTAACGGGTCATCAAACCCGACCCGCTCAGCCAGCATATTGCACCCGATCAACACTAGGGCCGCCACAAACCCGCATATTATTGCCGCCCAGGGCTCCACCACCGAGCACCCGGCGGTGATGGCGGCAAAACCGCCCAAAAGTCCGTTACACACGTCGGTTACATTCCAGTGACCCGAAATGAACCGTTTCCCAAACAGGGTCGTTAACGCTGCGGTACAGCCCGCTAGGGTTGTGGTCACAGCGGTCCGACCCACCGCACTCCACTGCCCATAATAACTACCACTACTATACGGATTCAAGATCTTGGTAAACGAGCCCGGGTTAAAACCGTACCACCCGAACCAGAGCAAAAAGGTACCAAGCACTACAAGCGAGGCACTGTGTCCACGAAGCGCAACGGACCGACCCGAGTGGTCGAACCGGCCGATCCTCGGACCTTCGATGAGAGCGCCGTACAACCCAGCAAGGCCGCCAACCATGTGCACAACTCCGGACCCGGCGAAATCAATGACTCCGGATCCGAACAAGAGATTATCGGCTTTGGATGCGCTGGCCCACCCGTCTGGAGACCAGAACCAGTGAGAAACAACCGGGTATACAAACCCGGTTAGAAAAGAAGAGTAGATTAGGTAAGCGACGAACTGGGTTCGCTCGGCTATCGAGCCGCTGGTGATTCCGGCGGCGGCTATAGCGAAAGCCCACTGGTAGAGGAAGTAGCTGTAGTCGAAGAGAGAGGAGGGGATCGACTTGAGAGCAAAGTTGTGGTGGCCGATGAAGCCGTTGGAGGGGGAGCCGAAGGCGAAAGCAAAGCCGAAGAGGTAGTAGAAGAGGCCACCGGCGGCGGCGTCGAGGACGTTGGTGAGCATGATGTTCATGGTGTTTTTGGCGCGGACGGAGCCGGCGCAGAGCATGGCGAAGCCGAGCTGCATGGAGAAGACGAGGTAGGCGGAGAAGAGGAGGTATGTGGAGTCGACGGCGTAGCCGGTGTCAATGAATTTGTTGGAGACGGCGGCGAATTGGCCGCATATGTAGGAGGCTGCGGCGGCTGCGTCGGTGGTGTTGGAGCCTAAGTATTGGGCTAGTTGGTCGGCTGAGCAGTTCAGAGGGTCCATGGCTGAGTGCTCTGAAGAGAGAGAGAGAGAGAGGGTGAGAATGAAAATGGTGGGGATAGACTATTGGATCCTATTTTATAGAGAGAGCGTTTTGACTTTTGTTGTTCTCTTTCATAGAGTGCAGGTGTTTAGAATAATTTAAATAAATATATTTTTTTATTTTTTTATAAAAAGATATTAAAAAATGTAAATAGATTATGTGATTAAAAATAATAAAAAGATAAAAAAAATATATTTTTTTTTTGTAATGCACTCTAAACACTCTCTGAGATTCAGTAAAGATAAATGAGTCATTTGGGCATATTTTGGTAATTAGAAAATAAAATAATTTATTCAATTATTCAATTATATCATTTTTAATTTTTTTTAATATATTGTTTTTTAAAAATATAAAAAAAACCAAAATGTTAAATTTTTTTTTTCTTTCTAATTTTTAAAATAGACCTTTGCAATAGGTGATTGTGGAACCACATTTCTATGACATTACAGCACGTGCTAATCAGAACTTTATTACGAAAAAAAATAATAATAAAGAAAAAAAATAATATTAAATAATTGAGTGGTCACATTCTTTCCACAGAGTTCGGATCCTCTCCTTGAGGAGAGTCCTTGAAATCCTGCGGGCAACGGCTCAGATCAGCCGTTGGTCATCCAACGGCTGAGATAAAAAAATTAAAAAAAAAATTAAAAATGAAAATTTTCGGATTCCCGCCCAAAACAAAACAACAACACAGATATGTTCATTTCATTCTTCCACTCTCACACAGAACTGAAGAACTCACGCAGCACTCGCCTCGTCGAACCATCCTCATCTCTCACCGGCGAACCCATCCTTACCGACGGCGGAACTCCATCCTCACCGACGGCGAACTCCACCGCCCAACCCTGTACAGAGCACTCTTCTCCCTCGTTTGCCTTCGACTGAAGCTCAGAACCAAATTACAGTCTACAGTAAGGTAAGAAATCGAATACGAGTTCGGATTAATTGGTGTGTTTTACCTCTTTCTGATTTCTTTATCTTTTCTCTAAGGTTCTGCTATTTGGTAATATTTGTCCACGAAATGTTTAAGTTCCAGTAAGGTTCTGCTATTTGGTAATATTTGGTAATATTTGGAATTTTTTGAATGTTTGTCCAGGAAATGTTTGGAATATTTGGAATTTTGTTAAAATTTTTGAAGTAACTTGAAATGAGTGGACAAACATTTTAGATTATAGTTGAAGTAATATTTGCTATTTCTAAGTTCCAGTATTTCTAATTCCAGTAACTTGAAATTGGTGTGTTTTAATTTAATGTATATGGTTTCAGTATTTCTAAATGTAAATAGAAATACAGTGTGTTCTGAAATTGGTTTACAGTGTCTTCCACTCTCAACAAAAACAATGTAAATTGGTTAATGTATAACATGTAAATAGAAAATAATCTGAACAGAATCTGGGCATAATCTGAACCAATATAACATGTAAATAGAAACACACTGTGAAATGTATATTGGTTAAAATATCCGTAACATGTAAATAGAACACACTGTAAATTGACCCATTCTATGTATATTAATTTAATCTGGATTTTAATAATTCAATTTCCTTAATTCCAGTCTATCATTAACTTAAGATTTTATTTATATGGGTTTTCAGTTGCATTTTGATATCGATATGGAACCTGAGAATGACTGTGATTGGAAGCCAAAACTGGGAATGATATTTGATTCTGAACAATGTGCGTATGAATTTTATAATACATATGAGGAAGAACGGGGTTTAGCATAAGAAGAGATTATTGTAAGAAGGACAAGTTCACTAATAAACTTATTCATAGACTTTTGGTTTGCAACAAGGAGGGATTTCGAAAGGTTGACAAGCGAGACCCATTGTCAAAAAAACTCTAGAGCTGAAACTAGGACTGGGTGTGAGGCTCGACTTTATATTAAATTACATGAGGGTACTGGAAATATTGTTGTGACTGATTTCAAAGAAAAACACAACCATGATCTTGTATCACACCGAGTGTGCCCACATGTTGCTGTCACAAAGAAAGATATCCACTACCCAAGCAATTCAGTTAGATTTAGCGGCACAATCTGGTCTTCGTTTAGGCCAGTCTTTTGAACTCATGGGTAAGGAAGCTGGTGGAAGGCAATGTCTTGGTTTTACGAAATTAGATTCTAAAATTATTTGAGAACCAAAAGACAACAAAGTTTAGCATATGGGGAAGTAGGCAATGTGTTGCAATACTTAAAGAAAATCTTTGCAGAATCCTTCATTCTTCTATGCTGTTCAATTAGATAATGAGGAGCAAATAACCAATATGTTTTGGGCCGATGCACAAATGATCATGGATTATGCCCAATTTGGTGATGTTGTCACATTTGATACGACTTACAAGTTAAACAAAGAACATAGACCGTTCGCATCTTTTGTGGGATTCAACCATCATAGGGAAACAGTAATATTTGGTGCAGCATTATTGTATGATGAGACTGCCGAATCGTTTGTATGGTTATTTGAAAACTTTCTACAGGCTATGTCAAGGAAGGCACCAAAAACTTTGTTCACCGATCAAGATGCCGCAATGGCTAAAGCCATACCCATCGTTATGCCTGACACAAGTCACCGATTGTGTACTTGGCATTTGATGCAAAATGCATTAAAACATGTTAACTGTTTGTTCCAAGATAAGGGGGTCAAGGGTGTACTAAATAAATTCTTCTTTCACATTGAAGATACAAATCAATGGCAATTAGAGTGGGCGGAAATGCTTGATAAATATGATGCGCATGAAAACCATTGGTTGAAATTGACTTTTGCGGTGAAAGAAAAATGGGGATGGCCTTATGTTAGATCAACATGTGTTAATCTGGTATGTCTTGGGCACATGTCTTGGGCACATGTGCAACATAACATTCCATAACAGAATCTGTGCAACATACCTGTGCAACATAACAAATCCATAACATTCCATAAGATGCTCGTGTCTGGTGCAACATAACAATTCCATAACATGCCTGTGCAACATAACATTCCATAAGATTCCATCATTCCATAACAGAATCTGCCAACATAGATTCCATCATTCCATCATTATATAGATTATAGTTACATAACAACACATTCCATCATTCATTCCAACATTCCATAACATTCCATCATTCCATAACAGATAATAAATAACAAGTTGGAGTACATAAAATCCAAAAGGATACAAACTTCCATTAAGTTTCCCAAAAATACAATAAAGTCGAAAAGTTACATCATAAAATACAAAATGATACAAAATACAATGACGTAGACCATCTTTTTCAGATTGTTTTCCATCCTTTGCAGCCTTCGACCATAGTCATTTTCCATGTCATAAAGCCTCATCCTTACATCGTTCAAGTCTTCTATTGTTATACCAGCAGCAGCTGTACTGTTGGAACGAATTATGGACGTAACGTCTTCATCATCTTCAGACACGAACTTAAAGTAATTGCACTGGTGAGTGGGAGGGTTACTCTGCAATGCATGCGAATACATTACTTCAATAAGACAAATATTAATGTGACTAATAAAGGAAGAAAATAGCTAGAATTACCAACTTACATATCTCGATGGGCAAACAAAGTACATACGGCCTTCATTTCCGTTCTCGTTGGTTCTTACAATATGTATAGCAGCTGTTCTTCGACAATGGCACATTCTCGGTACCAATCTCATGTCGCTAATGTTAGAAGAAGAAGCCATTTTTCAATCTGCATACATGAGGAGAGGGACAAACTTGAGGGTCTTATACTAATGGTAATAGTATATAGAATTTAACATTGAGGGTCTTTCTCTTCTCTAAGAATTTCCTGATGAACACCTTACACAGTTTTTATTATGACTTTGTGATTGTTGTAATTGTTGAGTTTGATATGTACTTGTGGTTATGTGGTGTTAATGAAGGGCTGCTACCTATTACTAGATGAATTTTTATCACAAGACCAACCATAATGATGATAAAATTCTTCATTGTTTTGTAATATAATATAGAAAAATGGATTCATCCCCTCAATTGAGGCCTCTCAATTCCCCCTAATGATGCGGCTAAGACTCACGTGAAAATACACCAACACTCCTCTCTCTCAAACTTTATTTTTTCATCCACATCATTGGGAGTGGAATTAGGGGTTCAATTAGGGGATGTAACAGAACTCTTTAAAAACTTGTTACGGCATTTTCACTTCATATACTAGGGGTGCCTTGCCTAATTCTATCCCAAAGAAAGTTTCAGAGAACTGTTTAATAAGAATACCGATCCAAATTGCACTCCAACATTACAAACCAAAACCCAAGTAATATATACCACACCATACAAAAACAGACTGGAAAACCACAAATGATGAAACAATACTAGATTCAAATTGAATAGATACCACACCATACAAAAACGGACCATTGAACCTTGTCATTATTCACCCTAATTCCTAATATAAATTCAAAGCCCTAATAATATTTACCCGTTCGAATATAAATTCAAATCCCTAATTCCTAATTCTGAAATCCCTACTTTTGAAATTCCTAATTTTCTAAAAGCCCTAATCCCTAAATTTTTCAAAAACCAAATTCCTAATTTTTCGAAACCCAAATCCCTAATTTTTTAAAAAGCCCTAATTTTGAAATTGTAAAATCCCTAATTCTGAAAGCCCAACTTGTCCATATCAATTCCAAACCCAAATCTCAATCTCAATCTCAGACGTTGGAAGACAAAAGATGTTTGTTCGAAGACCAACCTGGTTCGTGAAGAACAGATCTTTGCTCAACCGATGGTGAGTTCACGAAGCGTAGAGGCTGTACTGGTGGAGTTCGCCGTCAGTGAGGATGGAGTTCGCCGTCGGTGAGGATGGGTTCGCCGGTGAGGATGAGACGGAGGCGAGTGCTGCGTGAGAGTTCTTCAGTTCGGTGTGAGAGTGGAAGACTCTCCTCATCTCAACTGTGTTGTTGTTTTGTTTTGGGCGGGATTCCGAAAATTTTCATTTTTAATTTTTTTTTTTTTTTTTATCTCAGCCGTTGGATGACCAACGGCTGATCTGAGCCGTTGCCCGCAGGATTTCAAGGACTCTCCTCAAGGAGAGGATCCGAACTCCTTTCCACATACATGGCCATTACTCATAAATTGTAGTTTGAATTTTTTTTCCCAGTGATATGTGATTATTTATAAATAAATATAAAGATAATTATATTAAATTAGACATTTATAGTCAAGACCATTTATAAATGGAATTTTATAATGAATTATATTAAATTGGTCAGTCCTAGTTAATGCCAACAATCAACACAATAACATCATTATAACAACAGTCCCGCTACATACTCTTAGTAAAATTTAACCCCCACGACTCCAATGACGTGACAAATGAGGTGGCAGTTGATGTGGAGGATGAGTGTAAATGCAACTGTAAAGAAAAAAAAAAAAAAAAAAAAAAAAATGAAATCTGGATATAACGGGAACCAAACCTGTCTCCGCTATCTTCCCTCGTCTGTCCTCACCTGTCCCTGCCATCCTCCTCCTCACCGTAGCTCTCCGCAATCGACAACGGCCATAGCTCGCCGCAGATATACAGATATATATATATATATATATACAAGCAAATATATAGAGAGAGAGTCGGGGCTTCACAGATAGATATATATACACATATATATATATATAATATATACATATATAGATATACCTGTCGGATGAAAAAGATGAGAGGGATAGAGACACAGAGAGAGTCGGGGCTTCAACACAGAGACAGTGGGGAAATTTACCTCTTAATCGTCCTTCGTCAGATGAGAGGGAAAGAGAGATAGAGAGAGTCGTGAGTGAAGGGAACGAGCTGTCGCCGGCGTCGGAGTGGCGGTCACTAGCTGTTACTGTGCAGCCGTCTCAACCGTTGGAGTGAAGAAAGATGTGTTTAAGGGGAAGATTATTTTGAAATGTGAATATGTGTTTGGGTCTTAAAGTCACGTGAATATCACGTGACGTGCCACATTAGGTGGGGGTCACTGGGGATTGGAAACATTTTTGTTATAACAAAACACGCTCATAATGAGAGATATATAATTAATCTTTGTATTTGGCAAATATCAAGACTATGACCTTATATATATATATATATATATATATCTATGAGAACATGACCTTTCAGTTAAAATGTATAAGGTCATAGTCTAGATGCATATCATTTTTTCATGCCTCTTCAATTTATAAATCAAATGTCATATTAACGAATATTATTTTTTTAA
Organism: Camellia japonica; assembly: GCA_030407325.1. Lineage (NCBI taxonomy): Eukaryota > Viridiplantae > Streptophyta > Magnoliopsida > Ericales > Theaceae > Camellia > Camellia japonica. The sequence goes on along the minus strand of JAPPVO010000036.1, from coordinate 27,373,201 downwards.
CAACCAAATATGATATGAAAGAAGGTAAAAAGAATTAAGTGTAAACATCAAATATTATTTTTAAAAAAAATATATTATTCATCTAAACAAAAGGAAGTAAGTTGTTAACTTTAATGTTGAACGATATATTAAAAAACAAAAAATTAAATGAAACTTTAATATTGACGGACTATATATAGAAGGACAAATCTTATCGTCCATCTACAATTTTTTTTTTTTTTTTAATGATTCTTTTTTTTAAACGAGTCCATCTGTAGGTTTGTTCTTTGCTATTTGACATGAAAAGTGGGGTGCGACATGTGAAGTTCCATTTCTACATAAATGATTCATGATCACACAGTGGAGTTACATAGAATCCATGGGAAGATTGCAAACAATTACAAATAATTCCAAATCAAGAGAGTCCTGCTACGTCGCCCGAAAATTTAGGGCTCGAATAGTCCAAATTTTTTTTCCTTTCTCTTCCTTGCCCCTCTCTCTCAAACACACAACACACAACAGTTTCAGAAGAAGAAGAAGAAAAAAGAGGAAGAAAATCAACATCATCATCTTCAACAACATCAACACAGAGAGAGAGGAATGAACATCTTCATCAACATCATCATCATCAACAACATCACAACAGTTTCAGAAGAAGAAGAAGAAAGAAGAGGAAGAAAATCAACATCTTCATCTTCAACAACATCAACAGAGAGAGAGAGAGGAATGAACATCTTCATCAACATCAACACAGAGAGAGAGGAATGAACATCTTCATCAACACATCATCATCAACAACATCTTCATCAACATCATCATCATCAACAAATTTTTGTTTTCCTTCATCTTCAAATCCAGATCTGCTAGAAAAAAAAAAAAAAAAGTAGAGAAAACAGTCGATCGACCAATCGATCGACGATACCCACCGTCGATCTTACACCGCCATCACCGTCGATCTCCGCCATTGCCTCTTCTCTCCTCTTCCTCTCTTCTCCTCTCTTTCTCTGGCCTCTCTGTTTCTCTCTCTTTCCCTCAAACCAATTTCGAGGAAGAAGGAAAAAGAAAAAAAAAATTTGTCAAAACGACGTCGTTTTGATATTCGGGGGATTTGAGCCATTGTAATTTCGAGCTCTCATGAATTTTCCAATCAAGATATACCGAGAGAGAGAGAGAAAGAGAGATTACTTGTGCTCTTGTCTCTACTTGCACTCGTTGAAGCTTGGATGAGATGGCACATAGTTTTCTTAACCTCTAATGAATTTTGTGGTGATCAATTTTGGATTTTGAATCTTTTCTTTATTTATTTATTTTTTCTTTTTCTACACCAACCGCTTTTGAGATTTGGAGGAAAATTAGAATTTCATATTATTATCTTAATTCATATAACATTTGACTCGTTTTTTTATTAGTAATAATCATTCTTTTAACATTAATATATATATATATATATTATCTTGTTTATTTATATGTTTATATACCATTTGTATTAATTCAATTACTTTAATCTTACAAACACAAAAATTAATATAATTATATTAAATTTGCAAAACTTATTAGAAATTTTAAACTTAAAAAATGGTCAACATAATTTATTTATTTATTTGTATTTGTATTATCTTCTTATGGACTAAATACCTAGAGAAATTTGTCACATTTCCAATGGATGGGATAAACAATTGAGTTGAAATTAGTTCATGAATTGAAAATTTCAATTTGAAAAACTATATTTGTGAGAATTTTTTTTTATTTTTTTTAACAACACAATAAAATATTAATAAGTTAAGGGAAAGCACCAATAAATTCTATATCCATATCTTACTAACCAATAAGTCTTCTAAATAATTTAATGAACCTAACAATTCTATTTGTATGAAAATCACAATATAGTCCTACAATTTATACTTGTGGATGGAAAATTCTATTTCTATATACTTGCTTAACTCATTGTAAATTATTTTTCAGTGCGCACATTTATTAATTTGATTTTTAATTATTCTTCTCATTCTACACACTTGATATTTCAATTGTACCCTAAATCATATCCTTGTACATACACCACCTAAACCCTCATTCCTCACATCTTTACTCCCTTCAACCATTTGAACACAACTATGAACAATGCTTTAAAACCAGAGATTTCCCAGATGGGTTGTTTTAATTAAGAAGTAGATTTTTCCAAGAAAATGAGAAGGAAAATTGAAGGGTTTAAAGATATTTATAGGATTTAACGACATTCATGTTATTTCCATGAATTACAACCTCAGATTTTTTTGCTGTTTTCTCAAAAAATATCGCCAGCGACCATGATAGGGAAAACGAGAGAGAGAGAGAGAGAGAGAGAGAGAGCAGAAAGGAAAAAAGGAAGTGGAAAGAGAGAAGATAGCCATTGGTTCATCCAATTAATTAGATCCTCTCTTGATGTTATATTAGCTTGTTTGTTGATGTACAGAAACTCAATATTGTAACCTCTATAATTTTGTTGTGTAGTGACATGGATAGGCCCATAAAGGCCACAGCCCACAACGAACAAACCCAAGCCCACCATTTGGACCCCATTGCATAACCCGGTTGGTAAAGTCCATGACAGCTGGAGGCCAACTGGACATGAAGGCCAATGGCATTCGGACACATGGCAGGTGCAGAACAGGCCATCAGCAGACAAAGATCTGCAAAGTTATTGCTACAATACATCACCATTAATGCAGCCCATCACAGCATTTATTACGACAACACCTCCCCGTCGGAACAGCCCCCCTTACCCTGTACAAGGCAAGCTACAACACAGGCTTTCGGCGTGAGGGCACGTCGGAAGGGACAGTGAAATGATTACCAAAGGATATAAGCAAGCATCGAAGACAAGAAGAAGGTTAAGCTTTTCTATCTCCAATCTCTCTCTACATACTTCATCTCTTTCCTACTTGCTAACTTGCTCGTCGGAGGGTTCGCTGGGGGACTACCCCGTTCCCCATTGAACTTACTTGCAGGTCATCTAGTGGGCTCCGCCACCAGACGTGGGCTCGAGGAGCTTGGATCGGTCCAGTCCATCCACCGGGAACGAACTGTATCATCAGTTGGCGCCGTCTGTGGGAACTGGTTTGTCCGTGCGCCAGTTGTGTTCATTGCCGCCGGAGACCCTGTTCCAGCAACCTTTTCATCTCATCCATCAAGGTGTATGGTCACGACTAGATCCATGGCTTCCCACCATAATGCTGCCGACCATCAAACCGACCCTCCCAATCCAAACAACCCACCACAGTATTTCACCGAGCTTACCAACAGCATTAATCGTATGGCCGAGCAAAACCAGGCCCTGATAAACGCTTTACTCCAAGGAACCCTCCCCATTCCTCCACCACCACCTCCAGATATTCTACCCAACCCAGAACGAACTCCGGGCCATACTGCCCCACAACCCAATCCACCTAATTTGGGAGGTTTGCAACCTCCTCACCCACATATAAATCCACCACCTCCACCCCCGCACCCATCGATCATAGCACCAGCCCCAGAGGGAGAGGCCAGCAGCATCCAACACCTGTCTCCCTCTGGTGGTGACAACATTCCCCTTTGGGACGCTGAACTCCGCGCCATGAAACTCCAGCTCCAAGGGGTTATGCAGAACATCCAGCATAAGCCCTCCACTACGGCCAACTCACCATTTGTTGCCTCCATCCGAGACAAACCTCTGCCCCCCAAGTTCAAAATGCCCTCCATCGACTCCTTTGACGGTACGACAGACCCGGTCGACCATCTGGAGACCTACCGCACCCTCATGATTCTCCATGCCTTCCCAGACGAGATCATGTGCCGAGCTTTTCCCGTGACACTGAAGGGGTCAGCTCGGCTGTGGTTCAGCCAGTTACCACCAGACTCTGTCTCCACCTTTCAACATCTCAGTGACTCTTTCCTGAGCCACTTTATCGGAGCCCAGCGCCAGCGACGCCCGGCAACCCAACTTCTCAACATTCGTCAGACCGAGGGGGAATCACTGCGCAGCTTCGTTACTCGCTTCAACACCGAAGCCCTGCAAGTCGTAGAAAATGACGACAAGGTCATCCTCACAGCTTTCATGGCCGGTCTGCGGTCATCTGATTTCCTTTTCTCCCTCTCTAAAAACCCCCCCTCAATGGCAGCCCTACTCTCCAAAGCCCAAAAATACATGAATGCCGAAGATTCACTAGCCGCTCGGCAGGATCCAACAGCTAAAAACCCGACCCCAGAGAAAAGAGAAAGGACCCAGAACCCAGAAACGCCCAGTATCATAGCCAAACACCCCGCTATACCGACCGACCCCTCGTGCAGACCGGTCGGCACCAATCCGACCGCCGGTCGGTTCGAGCGGTATACACCCCTCAATTCTCCCATGGAACATGTCCTCAACCAGATCCAACGGGACTACCCCCTCAAATGGCCTCCCCTCCACGGAACCCTTCCAACCGAAAAGACCAGTCCAAATATTGCCGTTTCCACCAGGACCATGGCCATAACTGACGACTGCATCAACCTCAAAGATCAGGTGGAGACCCTCATTCGCCAGGGGCGTCTAAGCCGGTTCACAGACACCCGCCCTCAGCAAAGGCAAAGAACCGAACCCCACAGAGACAATCGCCGACGCACCCCACCGCGGCAGCCAGCTCAACCAAATCAGGGCCATGATCGACCCCCCCAGCAACCTCGGCCACAAGGTAATCCACCTCCACCAGTTGGTGAAATTAGAGTTATTTCAGGTGGTCTTGCTTGTGGGGGACCATCTCGCTCAGCTCAGAAGGCAGAACTTAGAAAAATACGGCAGGGCTCAGACAAGGCAGTCACCACAGTAGACCGACCCCCCAAACAGCCCAAGCAGTGGACAGAGCCCATCACCTTCACGGACGCCGACTGTACAGGCATCCGTTATCCTCATGATGATCCTCTTGTCATTTCCGCCATCCTCTCCAATTATAAGGTCAGACGAGTTCTCATCGACAATGGCAGCTCTTCAGACATCATCTTCCTCAACTGCTTCCGCCAGCTCAAGATTGGGGAAGAAAGCTTGTCTCCACTCCAAACCCCCCTGGTCGGATTCACTGGCGACCGTGTGACCTCCATTGGTTCCATTGACCTTCCCATCACCATCGGCGAATACCCACGGCAGGCCACGAAGTTGCTCACCTTCCTTGTGGTCGATTGCCCATCTGCCTACAACATCATCCTTGGCCGCACCGCCCTAAACGCTTTCCAAGCCATCACATCCACCTATCATCTTGCCCTCAAGTTTCCACCGATCTCGGGGTCGGAACAGTCAGAGGAGAGCAGACCGTGGCCAGAGTGTTATGTTGCTTCACTTAAAGAAGTCAAGCTGAAGGAGGCAATGATCATCGAAGGACTTGACGTCCGGGATGAGGACGAGCTGGTCAGGGGAGAACCAGTGGAGGAGCTCGTTGAGGTCCCTATTGACCCCACCAACCCATTGAAAACTGCTAAGATCGGCAGCCAACTATCCCCCCAAGCGAAATCCGATCTTACTGCCCTTTTGACCGAGCACAATGACGTCTTTGCTTGGACCCATTCAGACATGCCAGGCATTGACCCCTCCTTCATAACTCACCGCCTCAGCATCGAACCTCATTTCCGACCTTACAGACAAAAGCAGCGTATTTTCCACCCAGAGCGCAATAATCTCATAGCCGCAGAAGTTGACAAACTCCTTGAGGCTCAGTTCATCCGAAATGTGGACTATCCTAAGTGGCTGTCCAATGTGGTTCTGGTCCGCAAGAACAATGGCAAGTGGCGACTCTGCGTCGATTACTCTGACCTGAACCGAGCTTGCCCCAAAGATAGCTATCCACTCCCCCGCATAGATCTGCTGGTCGACGCCACGGCCGGTCACCAAATGCTCAGCTTCATGGATGCTTTCTCTGGGTACAACCAAATCATGATGCACCCATCCGATCGGGAACACACATCCTTCATTACCGACCGAGGTACCTACCACTACTGTGTAATGCCGTTCGGACTAAAGAATGCTGGGGCCACCTATCAACGGTTAGTCAATGCTGTTTTCCAAGATCAGATCGGTCGGAACATGGAAGTGTATGTGGACGACATGCTAGTCAAGAGCAAACTCTCCACTGACCATCTGACCGACCTACGGGAGACCTTTGCCACCCTTCGCAAGTATCAGATGAAGCTCAACCCCGAGAAGTGCGCCTTCGGCGTAGGATCTGGAAAGTTCTTGGGTTTTATGGTCAGTCAGCGCGGCATCGAAGCCAACCCTGAGAAGATCAAGGCCTTGATTGAGATGCAGTCACCCAAAACTGTCAAAGAAGTTCAAAGACTCACTGGCAGAGTGGCGGCTCTCAACCGCTTCATTTCCCGCGCACAGATAAGTGCCTACCATTCTTCAAAGTCCTTCGGCAGACTTTTGAATGGACAACTGAATCCGAAGAGGCTTTTCAGCAGTTAAAGCAATGTATGGCAATCCCCCCCTTCTTTCACAAGCAATCACGGGCGAGCCCCTCTTCCTCTACTTAGCAGTATCGAACACCGCCGTCAGTGCAGCTCTTATCAGGGAAGACGGCTCAGTCCAGCGGCCGGTCTACTACATCAGTCGAGCTCTCAGGGGAGCAGAGCAGAATTACCCATTGCTAGAAAAGTTGTCCCTGGCCTTGGTCATCGCCTCCAGACGACTTCGTCCTTACTTCCAGGCCCATTCTATAGTGGTCCTCACCGACCAACCCCTGAAGAAGGTCATGCAGCAACCAGAGCTTTCTGGCCGACTTATGCAGTGGTCAGTGGAACTCAGCCAGTTTGACATCTCCTACCGTCCTCGCACAGCAATCAAGGGACAGGCCATAGCCGACTTCATCCTGGAATTCACCAACCCTACCCCAACCACTACCTCTCCGCCCCACCGACCCCTGCTGACCCAGAAGACCCCCATTCTTGGACTCTCAACGTCGACGGGTCATCCCGGAGGGAAGGTAGTGGGGCTGGCCTCATCCTCACCTCCCCGGAGGGTGGTTATTTCAAATGTGCTCTCCGTCTCTTGTTTGAGGCCAGCAACAACGAGGCCGAATATGAAGCATTGATAGCAGGACTCCGTCTGGCCAAGGATATTGGTGTCAGCCACATCCGAGTGTTCAGTGACTCACAGCTCGTCGTCGGTCAGATTACGGGGGAATTCGATGCCAAGGATGGCACAATGCGGGCCTACAGGGACATGGCACTCCCTCTTGTTCGCCTCTTCAATACTTTCCAGATCAAGCACATACCTCGGGCGGAAAACTCCAAAGCTGATGAGATGGCTCAGTTGGCCTCTGCAGATCAGTCGACCTCAGCCATGGAGTCCGCCTCGAATACCTAACTCACCCGGCTATCTCACCCGACCCGCACGAGGTGCAGTTCCTCCAAAATGAACCCATCCCCTGGGCATCCGACATCACCCTATTTTTGACAACAGGAGAACTCCCAAATGACCAACAGCAGGCCGCCAAGGTCAGGGCTCGGTCGTCTAACTACGTCCTGGTCAATGGCGTCTTGTACAAACGAGGTTTTTCCCGACCATATCTGCGATGCCTGAACTCAACCCAAGCAACCTATGTGATGCAAGAAATCCATGAGGGAATTTGTGGCAATCATTCGGGCGGCAGGTCTTTGGCCCACAAAATACTCCGTACTGGTTATTTCTGGCCACTCTCAATCAAGACGCTACTGATTTTGTCTCAAATGCGATAAGTGTCAGCGCTTTGCCAACATCCCCCATGCTCCTCCCACTGAACTGATTACGCTCTGCAGCCCGTACCCGTTCGCCAAATGGGGGATCGACCTAATTGGTCCACTTCCCACCGGCCGAGGCCAGACCAAGTTCGCGGTTGTTGCCATTGATTACTTCACCAAGTGGGTCGAGGCAGAACCCCTTGCCACCATCACCGAACGGAACATAACCAAGTTCATCTGGCAGTCAATCGTTTGCAGATTTGGTATCCCTCAGGCCATCGTGTCAGACAACGGCAAACAATTCGACAACGCCAGATACAGAAAGTTCTGTGCAGACCTCCAGATCCAAAAATGTTTCTCCTCCCCCGGTCATCCCCAAGCCAACGGCCAAGTTGAGGTCACTAATCGTTCTCTTCTGAAGATCATCAAGGTTAAGCTGGAAGCTGCTAAGGGACTCTGGGCCGAAGAACTACCAAATGTACTTTGGGCCTACCGAACTACAGCTCGGACTCCCACCGGGGAAACCCCTTTCCGCCTAACATACGGCGCTGAGGCGGTTATTCCAGTAGAAGTCGGTCTGCCAACCCCTAGAGTTTTACATCCGGATCCAGCATTCACTAACGAGCTCCGCCGAGCCGACCTAGACCTAATTGAAGAACTCAAGGAGACCACTGCTGTCAGACTGGCCTCATACCAACAAAAAATGAGAACACATTACAACCGCTAGGTCCGACCAAGGGAGTTCGCTGTTGGGGACCTAGTGTTGAGAGAAGCAACCCTTGCCACCAAGAACCCGACTGAGGGTAAATTGGTAGCCAAATGGGAGGGACCTTACATTGTGAAGGCCAGACCACGTCCAGGCACTTACCGGCTTCAGGATCTGGAAGGACGAGACCTCCCACACCCCTGGAACGCCGAACACTTGAAACGTTATTTTCAATAAACTACTGCTTTTGAGTTGCTCAGTTATTGTATTTTCTTTTCGAAGAAGTAACACGCTTGAACATTTCTGTCATCCTTTTTGTGCAATGTAATTTATTGACATTTGTATCTCTCAGTCATATATATGGTGTCTCAATGATGATTTCAGTTCCAGAAAACCTCGGCCAGACCGAGCACTTCAAAAGCCTCAACCAGACTGAGCACTTCAAAAAGCCTCGGCCAGACCGAGCACTTCAAAAGCCTCAGCCAGACCGAGCACTTCAAAAGCCTCGGCCAGACCGAGCACTTCAAAAAACCTCTGCCAGACTGGGCACTTCCAATGCCCTCGGCCAAACCGAGCACCTCAAAAGCCTCAGCCAGACTGAGCACTTCCAAAGCCCTCGGCCAGACTGAGTAGTTCGAAAGCCTCAGCCAGACTGAGCACTTCCAAAGCCCTCAGCCATGACCGAGTGCTCCAAAAGACTCAACCAGACTGAGTGCCACCAATGCAGGTCCAGAATGCCTTACCTACAACCTCAATTCCACCATCAGTGACACTCCATAATTATATCCTTAATAAGATCTACATTGCGCATTAAGGAGTTCCCTACTTTCCTTTGACAGTCACAATTCCAGATCAAAGTTTTTACACCACCCTTTACTTAGTCAAATTCCCAAGATGTTCTCACATGTTTCATTTACTAATCAGATTATTTCCTCCACCATCTAGCGTGAATTTTTATACAAGTCCCATGTCAGCCTACATTGCTTTAAGGAGTTCTTTACTTTACTTTGCATTGAAGATTTATCCAAGTCCAATTTTACTCTGCATTAAGGAGTTCTTTACTTTACTTTGCATTGCATTTTTATACAAGTCCTATTTCAGCACCACTTTGAACTTCACTGAATTTTCATACCACTCCAATCTGGCTCTGCATTGAGTTTTTAAGTTTTTATACAGGTTCAGTTTTACTATGCATAAGACAGTTTTTAACTTTGTTCAATATTAAATTTTTACGCCTCTCCCAAATTCAGTTCACAACCGACTTATACACAAGCAAACGCAATCGTCTGATAGACACATAAATAAAGTTTTATTCAGCCACAAATGTATGCACAAGTTCACTACATCAAAAAAGAAAAAGAAAAAAAGAGAGAGATACAATGTGTATACAAAAACAAAACAAAAACTCCTCAGTACACACATCTTCACTTCATTCCTTTTCATCACTGGAGACAAGGTCCGCCTCTTCAATTCCTTCATCCAGGGGGGTCTGGGCCACGTCATCCTCCCCAATCGTAACACTACTCAGGTCAAGCTCTGGGAACAGCTCCTCCGCCCTACGTTTGAACATTTTCCATCCGCTGTCCCAGTACTCAGCCATTTCGTGCTTGTAGAAGTCTGACTGCTGGGAAACTCTCAATGACTTCGACTCAGTCCTTCCCCCAGCAGTCGTCCTTGATGCCCAGCCCCCCAGTTTCCTCCCTAGCTAAGCTGATGGCGACTGTGGCATCAACCGCCATTTGAAATTCAGCGATCCTTTGAATTGGTCAACACTGCAATGCACAGATCGGGGTAGGCCGCCTTTCAGAGGCTGCCTTCGCCCTCTTCTTCATCCAGCTCTTTCTGAAGGATCGCCTTCTCGGAAGCGGCCTTGGCCCTCTCAGCCTCCAATTCCTTCTGTAGAGCCTCCCTTTCAGCAATCGCTCTTCCTCTCTCCACCTCCAACTCCTTACGCAGGCTCTCCCTCTGCTCCTTTGCTTTGGCACGCTCGCCCTCCAGCTCCTTTTGCAGAGCGTTAACTTTCACATTCGCCTCATCTTTTTGCCTGACCAGCTCTTCATTGTTGTTCATCGCCTCTTCATGGCGTTCAACTGCGACTGCGCAAGCTTTCTGGGCCTCATCCACTTTCTTCTGCTCGCCAACCAGCTGGAACTCGAGCGACACAACTTGGCGGCGTGCGCTCTCCAGCTCCGTCTTGGCCACTCGCAGATCGGCATGAGCACTCTCCCAGCTTGCCTTCTCCTCCTTCAATTTTGTAAGTTGAGACTTAGCCTCCTCTGCCTTTAATTTGGCAGCCCCCGCCTTCCTCAGAAGGGCCCCTGCCAAGGTGGTTACCTCCATTTGGGCGGAGCATAACCCTCTCAGCAGGTCAGCCTCACTGAACTTAGACGCCGAGCGCAGAGCTGCCTCCTCCACGATCTTCACTAGGCGGTCTGCCCCCGCCCTGGCTGGGCCTTCCTCTCCCTCCAGCCGTCCGGCCACCGCACGAGCATGGTAGATTGCTGTGGCCAGACCGACTCCTCCTTCCTGGGGTACAGGGCCCTTTTGGGTCTGTTCCCTCCCACTTGGTTCAGCATCAGTTACCCCAACTCCTCTTTGTCCTGCTGGGGCCATCTCCACAACCTCCAGCACTGGGATGACCCCCACCACTTCTGGGGTATCCTTAGCCGCAGGGGTCTCCACCCCAGCTGGAACAACCCTAAGTTTCTTGGACCCAGGCTCATCCGCAGCCTCCTCAGGGGCACTTCTTTTCTTCTTCTTCTTCTTCTTCTTCAGAGCCTCACCCTCCCTTCTCGCCTGTTCTTTCACAGGATCAACTGGGGGCGGTCGGGGCTCGAAACTGCCTAAGTCTTTACCCCCCAATGGCCTTGGGCGCGGTCGGATCCTCTCCCGCGCGATCGGTTGACGCAGTCGGTCTCCTTGAGCTTCTTTAAACTCTGTGGCCCTGGCCAGTATGGCCCTATCTTCAGCCTTCTGTGCTTTTCTCCTCGCCTTCAGCTCCGTTCGGTCGAGGTTCCCACTACTTGGCCTTGGACCCAACCCTGCCTTAAACAAAGTTGATGGCTGCACGAGTTCATCCCACCTGGCCCCCTCCTTCTCCCTCCAGGCCTTCACTTTCCTTATCATTTCCTCTGCTTCTGCCCCTAACTTTAGCTCCATAGAGCGTGTGGGCACCTTCCACATCGTACGCACCCCAGCCCCTCCAGCGGTGGACACATAGAACCACCTGGGTCTCCATCCCTTGATCGACGTTGGCAACCCCGCCACCAAACCCTTCCCTGCCGCCGCCTGCAGGGTGACCTAGGTCTCCTGCTGCCCTGCGGCCTTGTAGCAGCCAAATAACTCATCCACTGTCATGGCCTGCCCCCCATTCGCCTTCGGCCAGGCACTTGCGCAAGATAGCATGATCTTCCAGGCATTGGGCATTAGTTGCCCTGGTGCTACTTCTAAACAGTTAAGCACGTCTACCACTATTTGCGGTAGTGGTAACCTCAGTCTACCCTTTAGCGCTTCCTCATAGAGGGAAAACTCTCCTGCCCTGGCATCAGACGGCCTTTCTGTCGATGTCGGCAGCGATAGCTCCACCTCCGCAGGGATCTGGTACTTTTCACGGATCACCTCCAACTCCGCCGCCGTAATCGTGGATTTGTCAGCCTTCGTGTGCCAGTGGTCTGGTTCCACCTAGCTGATTAGCTTTGGCGCTGCTATTATGGTGGAACCATGGGATCGCACCACCGGCTCCCCCACCCTCTCTGACCTATATTGCGCCGCTAGCTCCTCTGCATCGTCATCTCCAAAGGGGTCTACCCTCACATTCACAGCTCCTTCTTGTGCCATTTCTAGGGTATGTTTACGAATTGCTTCTGATGCAGGAGCAAGAAAATTGAAGAAATGTTGCAAAGGGGTATCGTGAGCGACAAATGAAGTAAGACTTGGAATGTTTTGGTTTTTTGTAAACAAGTAAGTGAATCGCACAACGCCAAAAGCCCACGGTTTGCCCGTATTCCAAGGATCCCAATTAATTTTCTCCAGTTTGAAAACTTTTTAAATCATCCGCCAAAACTGTCTTTTCAACCCCATAATGACCTATCGTTTCATCTTTGCTCCAACGCCTCACTTACCCCCCACGATATCGCCACGTGTATGGCCGCGATGCACTGCCCCAACAACTTTCCCTGTCTTTTCCACTTCAAATCCCGATTTCATACGCCGCCTCTTGAGCCCCGCGCCCCTCCGCTCGGCCTTCACGCGGTCAGCTCTCCTCACGGTCGGCCTTCCCCCTCATGGTCGGCACCCCTTGCGGTCGGCCCTCCCACTCGGCTTCCCTCGCGGTCGGCACCCCTTGCGGTCGGCCCTCCCACTCGGCACTCCTCGCGGTCGGTACTCCTCGCGGTCGGCACTCCCACTCGGCTCCCCTCGGGGTCGGCACTCCTCGCGGTCGGCCCTCCCACTCGGCTCTCCTCGCGGTCGGTCCTCCCACTCGGCCCACCTCACGGTCGCCCCTCCCACTCGGCTCCCCTCGTGGTCAGACCCTTTCCCGCTCGGTCCGCTAACCCGACCCCATTACTATTTCCTTCGTTGGACTGAAGCTGCACTCGGGAATGGGGGACTACTGACATGGATAGGCCCATAAAGGCCACAGCCCACAACGAACAAACCCAAGCCCACCATTTGGACCCCATTGCATAACCCGGTTGGTAAAGTCCATGACAGCTAGAGGCCAACTGGACATGAAGGGCCAATGGCATTCGGACATATGGCAGGTGCAGGACAGGCCACATCAGCAGACAAAGATCTGCAAAGTTATTGCCACAACACATCACCATTAATGCAGCCCATCACAACATTTATTACGACAACACCTCCCCGTCGGAACAGCACCCCCTTACCCTGTACAAGGCAAGCTACAACACATGCTTTCGGCGTGAGGGACACGTCGGAAGGGATAGTGAAATGATTACCAAATGATATAAGCAAGCCTCGAAGACAAGAAGAAGGTTAAGCTTTTCTATCTCCAATCTCTCTCTACATACTTCGTCTCCTTTCCTACTTGCTAACTTGCTCGTCGGAGGGTTTGCTGGGGGACTACCCCGTTCCCCATTGAACTTATTTGTAGGTCATCTAGTGGGCTCCGCCACTCAGACGTGGGCTCGAGGAGCTTGGATCGGTCCAGCCCATCCACCGGGGACGAACTGTAACATCGTGTAGTTTCATATTCCTCGTGATAATATTCTGAAATTAAGTTGATAATTTTGATAGTGTTAGGCTTATTGTTAAGGGATCTCTCAAAAGAATGATTTAGTTTCATATTAGTATGACAATCTGAGATATCTCGTGGAAAGTCCAAAATGATTTTTGCTTTTTGTTTTTAATCAAATGCATCGGTTAACAATGGATTCGACAAAATGACCTCCCTTCAAGCATCAGTGCTTTTTTATCAGCGTTTTTTTACAGTATTCCATTTTTGAATTCAGTTGTGCACAGGTCTCGATCAAAATGTACTCCAAGATGCTGGATTTGCAAGTCTCCATTGTAAGATTCTTGGTTTCTCTCTGGTTTCTTTTCATTCTTTTTATTTAAACGATTATGAGGTAATTCAAGGCTTCTTACTCGTAACTTCCCTTTGTTTAAATAATATAAAAAAAAATATTTGCAACTTCCCTTGTAGAATTGAGTGGCAGAAAGGAGAAAATGAAGTGGAAAGAGAGAAGAGAGCCATTGTGTACAGAGATTTTTTAATATAATATTGTGGATGTGTTTTGATATCCATTATAGTAATTTTGTTTTAGGATACAATTGTCATTCAAATAATGTTTTATTAGATGTGTGTATAGAAGTAAGCAGATGTGTAGAAATAGAATTTATCTTTGTGGATAGGGGTGTCTGCGGTTTAGTTGCGGCTGGAAAACCTCCAATCCGCCATCTATCCACCGGATTGGCGAATTGGAAAAAATCAATCTGCATTCGTCCGCCGGATTGACGGATACAGGTTGAGCGGATTGGCGGATGGATGCGAATCGGTTTGGCAATTTAAACTTTTATAAATTTTGAACATAATACAACAACTTATCAACATTTTTTTTTTTCCATAACAATCCAACTCAACATAAGTAAAAGATTATCAAGTAAATTGTCAAATATCAATAATAAATACATATAAGAAAACCATGCATTATCAAAGCAATTTCATTATCTTTTTTATTCAAAAACTATTTAATTTCATTTTTTTAAAAAAGAACAAAATTAAGCCTTATATTTTCCACACAAAAATACTAAATATCAACACTTGCCATTTGATAAAAGAATTTTCAAATTGAAAATAAATGGAAAATACAACATAATATTTAAACTCTTTTTCAATTGAAAACACAAACAGAATATCTAAATAAATTGAAAAACAAAGTCTTACAAATTATTAGGGGTGCTTACGGTTTGCCGGTTCGGTTAAGGCCAAAGAAAACTCAAATCCGCCATCTATCCAAAACTATACGGATTGGAAAAAATCAATTCGCAACTGTCCGCTCGTCATCACGCATCTGTCCAAATGCAACGGATCGGTTTGGTTCGGTCAGTATAGGCGGATCAAAATGTCCGCTACTCGCTCCAACTTGTGGATGCTTGCTAATACCTATAAATGACTGAAATTCCCACAGTTTGAAATTACACGTTTGCTCAAAATTTACTAAGACGTTTTGGTACTCCTTTCGCAATGTTTGAAAAAGCACACATTTTAAGACATTTTAAATCAAAATACCATAGTTTGAAATTATATATTTATTCAAAGTTACTAAGGAGTTTTTGTACTCCTTTTTGGAATGTTTGAAAAATCTCACATTTCAAACCATTCAAAATCAAAACCCCATAGTTTGAAATTACACATTTGCCCAAAACTTACTAAAAGATTTTTGTGCACATTTTAAAATGTTTGCGAAATCTCACATTTGAAATTACACATTTGCTCAAAGCTTACTAGTGGATTTTTGTATTCCTTTTGAAATGTTTTAAAAATTCCATATTTCAAACCATTCCAAATAAAAAAGATTCACATATCAAAATCCACCCCAAATTTGATTTTCATAAATTAGGTATCTTATCTTTTCAATACAAAAAGAAGAAAAAAAAAAAGAAAAAGAAAAAAAAGAAGGAAATATAATGCAAATAAGAATATAACCGTAAATCTAAATTTAAAAAAATATATTAAATCCAATGTTTTCAAAATTAATGAAACTAATCGGTTTATAAAAAAATCTTTAAAACTAAACAAATTACCATATCTCAATATAAAATTTATGGGTAAAATTTCCATAAATTAACGTAATAGTTGGATGTCATTTTATTGACTCGCCTTGATGTTATCTAAATAAAAATCTGATTATTTATATATTATAAGGATAATACTTGGTAGCTTGAAAACTATTGGCCTGAATTGCTCAAATACCTAAAACGACGTCGTTTTGGGTATTACTCTCTTTTTTTTTTTTTTTTTTCTTTTCTTTTCCTTCCCTCTCTGAAAGAGAGAAGATGCGAGAAAGAGAGAGGAGGAGAAAAGATGGAGAAAATTGGGAGAAAGAGAAGAAGGAGACGGTGATGGTGGCGTCGGTTGGCCAGTTGGTGGCTCTCTCTCTCTCTGCCGGTGGGTGGCCCTTTCTCTCTCTCTCTCATATATATATATAGATGTGTATATGTGTATATATATATATAGATATTTGAGCATCATTACACAGATCTGGTGCTCTCTCTCTCATATATATATATATATATATTGATATGTGTGTGTATAGATGAAAAATGAGAGAAGATGATCTGGTGTTGATGATGATGAAATCTGGTGTTGATGATGATGCTCTCTCAGTTTTTTTTTTTTTTTTTTTTTTTTTTGTGTGTGATTGTCGATTGTTGATGTTGATGATGTGTTGCTAGTCCCCAGCTCCATCTTCTCTCTTCTTCTTCTTCTTCTTCTTCTTCTTCTTTTTGTTCTTGTTCTTCATCATCTTCATCCTCTCTGTTTCAAAACAAAGCAAAGAAAGAAGGGGGGGGAAAAAAAACCAAGGGAAAAAAAAAAAACCAAAACGACGTCGTTTTGGATTTGAGTCATTTCGGGCCAAACGCTATTCGAGCTACGTAGCAGCTCCGATATTATAAAAGGAAAAGGGTGTTTCTAACCCATAAGCCTTATAGGAGCTCCAAGTTTTCAATCTAAATTTATAATTTTTTTGATTTTTAAAAATTTTAAAAATCTTTTATTGGCTAGCTCTTATTCAAGCAAAAATAAATAAATACATAAAAATTAATAGCTCTTGATTTATGACTTTCAAATAGAAAGTATATCAAATCTAAAAAAAATGAAAAGTATACTAAATTAAATTATTTTTAAATTATGTTACTATAATTAGAATGAGATCAATATTCACATGTGTCATAATGATGTGTCATAATATTATTGGTCTAAACATAATATATTGTTAAGTACGCGTATTTAAATTATTAATCACTATTAAAAGTTTATATTTTTTTTTTGTCATTTTTTGTTTTAAAATTTATATATAAAAAAAATGTCCTTCTAAATTATGAGGACTTAAACAATAAATTTTTTTAATACAAATAATTTTTTTAACAAAATACAAAAACATTAAGAAAATGAATGATTTTTTTAACAATTGCAAAACATAATGGATTCTATTAATTTTTTTTATTTCAATTATCATTTAAACAAATT
The DNA here is from genome assembly GCA_030407325.1 of Camellia japonica. NCBI lineage: Eukaryota > Viridiplantae > Streptophyta > Magnoliopsida > Ericales > Theaceae > Camellia > Camellia japonica. The sequence goes on along the minus strand of JAPPVO010000036.1, from coordinate 27,356,102 downwards.
AAAATAAAAAAAAATAAAGTTTTTTGGCTTAAATAGTTAAGAAGTAACTTTTGCTAAATCAAATAGAAACAAACATTTTTTCAAATTAAAAGTGATAGTTGGGGAAACCTATTTTTTTTTATATAATAAAAAAAGAAAATTGAAGTTACATGTGATAATTTATTATTCCAACAATACTACAAACCCATACTTTCACCCACAATAATGTGATAAGGGAGTTGAGCCTCATGTCATTGAGTACATAGCAAATCAAAAGTTGGCACATATGATATCATGTCACTGTGGATACAATTGCAGGTGTTTTTTGTAGGTCTCAAATATTTTCTTATTATTCATCTAAACTTTTTTAGCACTTGCGAAACATGGTAGATCCTATTAATTTTTTTTAATCTCAGTTGTCAATTAAACAAACTAAATTAAAAATGAAAAAAAATTGGCTCAAATTGATAAAAAGTGAGTTTTGCTAAAACAAATAGAAACAAATGTTATTTTTCTAACAAAAGTGATGGTTTGTGAAATATCTTTTTTTATTTTAAAAAAATGAGGGTTATAGTCGATAATTTATTGGTCATCTATAATTATTTTCAGATCAAATAAGAATACTATTCTAAATTTTCTTCTTACCTTTTTTTTTATTTATATGCAAATACTTTTATTTTGTAGAAATTTAATTTTATTATATTTAAATATTTTATTGTAATTTTTAAATTAAAAATAATTTTTGAAAAATCATATTTAAATTATTTTATGCTATTATAAAATATATATTTTTTTAGTATCAACTTATTCGATGATCCATTTTTAAAAGGTGTATTTGCTTTTATTCATTAATATTAAATTTTTAATTAATCTTATTTATTATTAAAAAGATAAATGAGCAAATAATTTTATATATTTATATATACAATTTTATTTAAATTGCTCAGATTATTTGGTATCCCTGTCAAAGTCCATTCAAATTTATTTGAGTTTTTGAATTTTACATAAATTTTTACCGAATTAAAAATTACGTTACACAATCTTTAAAAATTTACAGGATTGGCTCAAGTTGTTTGGGTTCAACTCGTTCAAATTTACAACATTAGTAAGGAGGTTGAAAGTTACATTATTGAAGTTGTGATAAATTAAAAACTGATACCTAAATTGTGATACAATTATAAAACTTAAATTGTAAGTTTTAATATTTTTTTATTATTGTAATTTACATATAAAAATCTAATTATTTATATTATTTCATATAAATGTATTTTATTAATTTTTTTATATCTCGTGCAAGGCACGGGTTTTCACTGCTATACTGATAACTGTAAGAAATGGGAGATACTGCTGAGCCTCAACTCAAGGTACAGCAGTTACTGTTGTCCCCTTATGGGAGATTATCATTGAGTTGTGGGCTTGTAATGAAGTGTAGAGTTTGTGATTGTAATAATGATTCATAGTTTTAAATTTGGAGCTTTAACAATGACATTAATAATGTGACATAGAGTAAAAAAAAAAAAAAGAGTAATGCTAGAGAATTCAAAAATTTTATCAAATGTCTCACATAGATATGAGATCCACACAATGTGAGTCTTATGTAGGCCCCACATTCATGTGAAATATTTAATAAAATTTGTAATAGAATTTTTAAGATCTCTACATATACATCAAATCATTCACAAATAAGACTCACTGGCATGTAAATAAAGCTTTCATTAGAGCTGTTATTTTAACACTCTCAAACATTTTTTTTTGTTGTGAATGTGATTGCTTTTCTGGCTCCATAGATTTGCCTAACATTTTCCACGTCAAATTTTTTAATGATATTTGGATTTTGTGTTTTAAATTTATAAATTTAAGATGGAAAGACAGTTAATTGACCGTTGGTTGCCGTACATAATACACGTTGGTCTTATTTTTATTTTTGAACGACACATTGGTTTTATTTGGTAGGGTTTATTTTCAGCTTATTTCAGTTTTTAGTTTAATTTAAATTATTTTAATGTGTTTGGTTCAACTTAATAATACAGCTTATAACTTTTTATAAAGTTTTTTATAAGTCAAAAATCAACTTATTCTTTGAGTGGGGAGGAGAACCTTAATTTATAAGTCAAAAATCAGTTTATGTTCATAACTATAAGTTATAAGCTGTTAGGCTATAAGTTATAGTGCCTGTTTGGCAGAAATTATTTACAGCTTATTTCAGCTTTCAGCTTAATTTAAACTATTTTGATGTGTTTGGTTTAACTTATAGCTTATAACTTATAGTTTTGTGGAAGTCAGAAATCAGCTTATTCTTTGAGTGGGGCAGGAGATGCTTTAAGAATAAGTTGGAAATCAACTTAAGCTGAAAGTTATAAGCTGTAAGTTGTTTAGGCATAAGCTATAAGTACTTTCCCACAACTCTACCAAACAAGACTATAATCACTTTCCCACAACTCTACCAAACGGGCGTTATCTAGTCCAAATATCCTTTAATTTCCTTTAAAAAAATAATAATAAAAACTTGAACCAATAGATGGTGTTATGGTGGTTGTATAGATACATGTGAAGCTTTACCGCTCACACCCAAAAAAAATAAATAAATAAATATCACAAATTACACAGTACGATTGATTCGGAAAATTGATTAAAATTTTTTTTTTTTTATAATAAAAAATATAAAAAATAATGACTCAAAATAAATAAAAAATAAAAAATTAATTTTTAACACACTTGTCAAAAGATCCCATATTCACATCTTTGTTTTCAATCTTTCCAATAAAAGTTGAATTCAATAAGCTGAATGTCAGAGCATATCTTAATTCACAATAAAAGCTAAATGTGACCATGTTAGGGACATTGCTCCCATTATGCCTTTCACATATTCATTCAGGTTATACACTAATCACATCCTAAATTAAAATATTCAATGAGTGTCGCATCACATGTTTTGAAAACTAAATAAATTAAACTTTTATAGTAAAACCATTGGTGCAGACTAATTTGATTAACACATATTCAATATGTATTTTCAAAATTGATGGCTTTAAAATTATGACTTGTCTAAAATAACCTACTAATAAATGACCATAATTGGTTCATATTTTCCTCATGATTTGGATTTAAACTCTCAGTTCCATTATTTTTAGTGACATTTTAATATTTGATGTGAAAAAAGTAAAATGTGTTCTAAAAAGACTTTTTAAATTGGGTGAATTACACTAATAGTCCTTATAATTTGGGACTTGTATCACTTTGATCCCTGACTTTTCAATTGTGACACATTTGATCTTGAATTTTGAATGTTGTTCCAAATAAGGACAATTGAAGATATCATTAGATTTTTTAAGGATAAAATCGTCAATTTGATAAAATATAAATTAATTTGACAAAAATAAATGTCAAAAAAATATTTTTGAATTTTAAAAAATTATTTCTACCCACTAAAAATAAAATTATGTAAAATTGATAAATCTTTTAGACATTTATTTATTTTTCTTACCAAATTAATTTTTATTATGTACTTGGATGATGATCATGTAAAATTAATTTTTAAAAATTAATCATGTAATTTTTATTAATTTTTATCAATTTTACATAATTTTATTATTGGTGGATAAAAATAATTTTTTAAAAATTAAAAATATTTGTTTGACATTTATTTTTGTCAAATTAATTTATATTTTATTAAATTAACGATTTTGCCTTTGAAATTAAACAATAGTATATTCAATTGTCCTTATTTAGAACAAGATTGAAAATTCAGAGTCAAATGTGTCACAATTGAAAAGTCAGGGACCAAAGTGACACGAGTTCCAAACTATAGAGACTGTTAGTGTAATTTGCCCTTTTAAATTTTATGAAACAATTTTAATTACTTTTTAACTTGTTAGTTTTTTTTTTTATTATTATTATAAAACTTTTTATTAGCTTAAAAACCAAGTTCCAAACCAGGCCCAAAATCTCTCCTCTGTATACCTAACCCATAAACTAATTCAGCTTCTTCTTTGCCCATTTTTTGTTTCCCAAGTTCACCCGAACCAAAATCCCAGTGAAACAGCAGCCCACTAAACCAGTATTTTTTGAATAAAAATAATAATTCCAAAAAAAAAAAAAACGAATCTTTTTTTTATGTTTGATATCTTTTTTTCAAGCACAACAACATTTATTTAAAATTTAAGGTTGTTTTTTTCTTTTCTTCCAAGACCAAAATTTTGAGATATTAAGAGTGTTGGAAATTATATTTTTTATAAGTTTATTTTGGGCCAATTTTGAGCCTAAATTTGAGTAGGGTCCACACGTCTTTTGGGCTGGGTCCAAAGATGTAATGTGTTCCTTGCCACATGACAAGTCATACGGTAAAGACAGTTCGTCAAACTCATTTATCAGTGAATGAAAAGTTGACGTCATTTTCGAGTTCATGGAATGAAAAATTAAAGAGTCAAATGTGGGTTACCTTAAAATTATTGTTTCACATTGAAACTTTAATAGAGCTTATATGGGTATATAAACTCTAGGTCGACATATTTGGGTTGGGCCTCAAGAGGCACTCCAAGTTTGTAGAAGGGAGGAGTTATAGACAAAATGAGCTTTGGCTCAAACCACCACACGCGCCACTGGGTTGGGTTGAGTCATAACATTAATTTTTTAGACAAAATTCATTTGAATTTTTTCAAATTCTTGTGGGGAAATTATTTGAATTTATGAACAGAATTAATTTCAAATTTTGCTCCAAATTTGAATTCAGAATTCCTGTCTAAACAATGCCTCTTCCGGTTTCATTTTCCAACAGATCAAACTGTTTCAAACAGATTTGAATTCTGCATCTGTTCAGTTTGAATTCTACCCTTGTTCGGTTCTATGTTAGACCTATTTAGGTCTTCCGAAAAGGTACCAATTTGCCTATAAATTAAGACCCTCTTCCAGCAGTTTGTTCATTCCGAAAATTCTCTCTGGTTGCCTTCTGTTTTGATCTCTTGCATATATATATGTATTATTTATATTAATTTTAGACAAATTTCTGAAAGTATAGAACATAGGTTTTGGTTCGTCGAAACAGATTGTTTTTAGTGCTAATAGAATATGTGAAAGATCATTGCATCTTAGGAGATAAACGCCATTATTTCATAAGTACTTGAGTGGGGCGAATCTGTCTTAAAGACAGAGTGTCACACACTTGACTTGATGATCATTCTTGTTCTTAAGTTGTTTCGATAAATAAATTTGATAAGTAATTTATTTTTATTTATTTGATTTATTTTAAATTATTTAATTTACATAGAAGATTATTCCAATAAAAATCAAATACTAGACTAAATAATTCAAATCAAAGCAACTACGAAAAAATTGTTGACGCACCTTTTAACTTTAGAATTGTTTATTAAAAAGTATCAAAGAATAAAGAAATTGATTTATCGACTTTCTATATTTAAGAAATTAATTTGAAATGACAGTTTTCCCTGTAATATATGTAATTGTCATTGAAATAATAAGAAGATGAAAAGTTCAAATTCACAGAATAACTGTAATTCTTACATTGTAACTAAAAATAAAATAAAATTAAAAGATATCAAAATCCAAAAAGTTGTACATGAAATGGCAAGACTAATGAAAGTAATTTTAATTTTTATGAAAAAATTACCACTAAGTGGTACTGTCAAAATATTATTACAGATTCACAAAAAAAAATTAATATGTATAAAGTTTATCACTTATCTATAATTTCTTTTGTTAAAAATATACACTGCATAAATTTTCCCAATTTCTATCACTTTCAGTATATAATAATTAATTAATATAATTGACATGGGTAGGCCCATAAAGGCTATAACCCACTATGAACAACCCAAAACTACCACTTAGGACCGAATACATAATTCAACTGATGAGGCCCAACATGGCTAGAAGTCAACATGGCATTAAGAATCAATGACACTTAGACACGTGGCAGGTGAAGGATAAGCCACATAAGCAGACAAAGATCCTGCAAAGTTATTGCACTGCACATCAGCCATTAATGAAGCCCCTTGCAACATTTATTGCGATAAGCCCTCCCCGTCGAGACAGAACGGCCTGACCATGAACAAGGCAAGCTAGAGCATAGACTTTCGGCTATGGCGACAGGTTGGAAGGAACAACGAAATGATTACCAGATGATATAAGCAGACGTCGAAGATAAAAAGAAGGTTAAGCTTTCTATCTCTAATCTATCTCTACATTCCACCTCTCTTTCTAACTTGCTCGTCGGAGGGTTCGCTGGGGGACTCCCCGTTCCCTGTTGAACTCTTGTATAGGTTCCTCTGTGGGCTTGGTCACTCGGACACCGGTTTAAGAAGCGTGGATCAGTCTGACCCGTTCCATCTAGAATCCGCAGTATCATTAGTCGGCGCCATCTGTGGGAAAGCTTTGCTCCACGCGTCAGTTGTGCTCATTGTCGCCGGAGACCCTGTCCTAATAACCCTTTCCTGCCACCCACCAAGGTGTATGATCACGACTGGATCCATGGCTTCTCACCACAATGTTGCTGACCACCAAGCCGACCCTCCCAATCCAAACAACCCACCATAGTATTTCACCGAGCTCATCAACAGCATTAATCGCCTGGCCGAGCAAAACCAAGCCCTGATTAATGCTTTACTCCAAAGAAACCCTCCTATGCCCCCTCCACCACCTCTAGATATCCCACCCAACCAAGAATGAGCCCCGAGCAACACTATCCAACAGCCCCATCCGCCCAACTTGGAGGGCTTGTGACCACCTCCCCCAGATATGAACCTACTCCCCCGGGCCCCACATCCATCGGTCCAGGCACCCATCCCCGAGGGAGAGGCTAGTAGCGTCCAACCCCCGTTACCTTCTGGTGGTGACAACATCTTTTTCTGGGATGCAGAACTCCGAGCCATGAAGCTCCAGCTCCAAGGAGTCATGCAGAACATACCGAATAAACCATTCACCACAACCAACTCACCATTCGTTGCCTCCATCCGGGACAAACCTCTACCGCCTAAGTTCAAAATGCCCACCATTGACTCTTTTGACGGTACAACAGACCCAGTCGATCACTTGGAGACCTACCGAACCCTCATGATCCTCCATGCATTCCCTGATGAAATCATGTGTTGGGCTTTCTTCGTAACACTCAAGGGGTCGGCTCGACTTTGGTTTAGTCAACTGCCAGCAGACTCTGTCTCCACTTTCCAGCACCTCAGTGACTCCTTCCTCAGCCATTTCATTGGAGCCTAGAGCCAGCGACGTCCGGCAACCCAACTCCTCAATATCCGTCAGACCGAGGGGGAGTCGCTGCGTAGTTTCGTTTCCAGCTTCAACACTGAAGCCTTGCAGGTAGCGGAAAACGATGACAAGGTCATCCTTATGGCTTTCATAACCGGTCTACGGTCATTTGACTTCCTTTTCTCCCTCTATAAAATCCCCCAACCTCCATGGCAACCCTACTCTCCAAAGCCCAAAAATACATGAACGCCGAAGATTCCTAGCCGCCCGACAAGATCCTATAGCCAAAAACCCGACCCCCAGAGAGAAGAGAAAGGACTCAGAAACCAGAAGCAGCTAGTACACTCACCAAACACCTCAATATACCGACCGACCACCCCAAGCCGACCGGTCGGCATCAACCCGACCGCCCGGCCGGTTCGAAAGATACACACCCCTCAACTCCCCCATGGAACAAGTCTTGAACTAGATTCAGTGAGATTATCCTCTCAAATGGCCCCAACCGTCGCGGTCTCCTTCTAACCGGCGAGACCAGTCCAAATACTGCCGCTTCCACCAGGACCACGGCCATAACACTGAAGAGTGTGTTAACCTCAAAGACTAGGTTGAGGGCCTGATCCGTCAGGGACGTCTCAGTTGGTTCATGGAAGTTCACTCCCAGCAGAGGCAAATGACTGAACCTATCAGAAACAACCGCCGGCGCATCCCTCCACGGCAACCAGCACAACCCAACCAGGGTCATGATTGCCCTCCACAGCAACCCCGGGCACAAGGTAACCCCGCCCCACCTGTTGGAAAAATCATAGTTATTGCTGGCGGGCTTGCTTGTGGAGGACCATCCCGCTCGGCCCAGCGAGCAAAACTCAGAAAAATAAGGCAGGGCTCAGACAAAGAAGTTGCCACATTGGACCGCCCTTCTAAACAGCCCAAACAGTAGATGGAGCCCATCACTTTCACGAAGGCTGACTGCATAGGCATCTGTTACCATCATGACGACCCTCTCGTCATCTTTGCCCTCCTCTCCAATTACAAAGGCAGACGGGTTCTCGTCAATAATGGCAGTTCTTCCAACATCATCTTCCTAAATGCCTTTCGCCAGCTCAAGATCGGGGAGGAAAATCTGTCTCCTCTCCAAACCCCGTTGGTCGGTTTCACTGGAGACCGGGTGACCTCCATCGGCTCCATCGATAATCGGCGAATACCCGCGGCAGACCACAAAGTTACTCACCTTCCTTGTTGTCGACTGCCCCCCTGCTTGCAACATCATCATTGGCCGCACCGCCCTAAATGTCGTCCAAGCTATTACATTCACTTTCCATCTTGCCATCAAGTTACCCACCGATCTTGGGGTCGGCACAGTGAGGGGAAAGCAGGCCATAACCAGAGAATGTTATGTCGCCTCACTTAAGGAGGTCAAGCTCAAGGAGGCTATGATCATTGAAGGACTCGACGTTAGAGATGAGGATGAGTTGGTCAGAGGGGAACTAGTGGAAGAGCTTGTCGAGGTCCTTATCGATCCCACCAACCCGGCAAAAACTGCCAAGATCGACAGCCAACTATCCTCCCAGGCCAAGGCCGACTTCACTGCCTTCCTGATTGAGCATAACGATGTATTTGCCTGGACCCACTCCGATATGCCGGGTATTGACCCCTCTTTCATCACCCATCGTCTCAGCATCGAACCCCATTTTCGATCCTTCTACCAGAAGCAACGCATCTTTCATCCAGAGCGCAATACTCTTATCGTTGCTAAAGTAGATAAGCTCCTTGAGGCACAATTTATCAAAAACGTGGACTACCCCAGATGGCTGTCAAACGTGGTCCTAGTCCGTAAGAACAACGGTAAATGGCGACTCTGTGTCGACTTCTCCGACCTCAACCGAGCTTGCCCCAAGGACAGCTATCCCCTTCATCGCATAGATCTGCTTGTTGACGCCACGGCCGGCCATCAAATGCTTAGCTTTATGGATGCCTTCTCTGGGTATAACCAAATTCTGATGCACCCGTCTGACCGGGAACACACCTCCTTCATCACCGACCGGGGAACCTACCATTACCGTGTCATGCCATTTGGGTTGAAAAATGCCGGAGCCACTTACCAACGGTTGGTCAATGCCGTCTTTCATCATTAGATAGGCCGGAACATGGAAGTATATGTCGATGACATGCTAGTCAAAAGCAAACTCTCCACTGATCATCTGGCCGACCTACGAGAGACATTTGGCACCCTACGGAAGTATCAAATGAAGCTCAATCCAGAGAAATACGCCTTCGGCGTAGGATCTGGGAAATTTTTGGGTTTTATGGTCAGTCAGTGAGGCATCGAAGCTAACCTCGAAAAGATCAAAGCCTTGATAGAAATGCAGTAACCCCGAACAGTTAAGGAAGTTCAAAGGCTTACTGGCAGAGTCACCGCCCTCAACCGCTTCATTTCCTGTGCAACGGACAAGTGCCTCCCCTTCTTCAAAGTTCTTCGGCAGACTTTCGAGTGGACGACCGAATCCGAAAAAGCCTTCCAACAGTTGAAGCAGTGCATGGCCAACCCACCCTTACTCTCCCAAGCACTTATAGGCGAGCCTCTTTTTCTTTATCTAGCCGTCTCGAGCACCGCAGTCAGTGCAGCCCTCATCAGGGAGGACGGTTCAGTACAGCACCCGGTTTACTACATTAGCCGGGCTCTCAGAGGCGCCGAACAGAACTACCCATTGCTAGAAAAAATGTCCTTGGCCTTGGTCACCGCCTCAAGATGACTCCGTCCTTACTTCCAAGCCCACTCCATAGTGGTCTTCACTAATCAACCTTTAAAGAAGGTAATGCAACAGCCCGAGCTGTCCGGCAGACTCATGCAATGGTCGGTCGAGCTCAGCCAATTTAACATCTCTTACCGAGCTTAAACGGCGATTAAGGGGCAGGCTGTTGCCGATTTTATCCTGGAATTCACTAATCCCACTCCGCCCACTGTTCCATCGCCCCCCCAACCCCAGACTGAGGCAGAAGACCCCTATTCTTGGACCCTCAACATCGACGGATCATCCCGCAAATAAGGCAGTGGGGCTGGTCTCATCCTCACCGCCCCCGAGGGTAGTTATTTCAAATGTGCTCTCCAATTCTTATTCGATGCAAGCAATAATGAGGCCGAGTATGAAGCATTGATAGCAGGTCTCTGCCTAGCCAGAAACATTGGTGTCAGCCATATCTGGGTGTTCAGCGATTCCCAGCTTATCGTCGGACAAATTATGGGAGAATTCGATGCCAAGGAAGACACAATGCGGGCTTACAGGGATATTGCACTCCCCCTTGCTCGCCTCTTCAATACTTTCCACATCAAGTACATCCCTCGGGCGGAAAACTCCAAGGCAGATGAGATGGCTCAATTAGTTTCTACAAACCAATCAGACCTTAGCCACGGTGTCCGCCTCGAGTACTTGACCTATCCTGCCATTTCCCCAAACCAGCAGGAAGTCCACTTCCTCCAAAATGAACCTATCCCATGGGCGGCCGACATCTTTCTATTTTTGACAACGGGGGAACTGCCAGATGACAAACAGCAAGCCGCCAAAGTCAGGGCCCGGTCGTCCAATTACATTCTTGTCAACGGCCTCTTGTACAAACGTGGCTTTTCACGTCCATATCTGCGATGCCTCAATCCAGCTCAAGCGACCTACGTGATGAGGGAAGTCCATGAGGGTATATGTGGTAATCATTCGAGCGCCAGGTCACTAGCCCACAAAATACTTCGCACTGGTAATTTCTGGCCTACTCTCAACCAAGATGCTGCTGATTTCATGCTTAAATGTGATAAATGTCAACGTTTTGCCAACATCCCCCATGCTCTCCCTACAGAATTGATCACACTTTGCAATCTTTATCCATTCGCCAAATGGGGGATCGACCTAGTTGGCCCATTGCCCACTGGACGAGGCCAAACCGAATTCGCAATCGTCGCCATTGATTACTTCACTAAATGGGTGGAGGCGGAACCCCTTGCCACAATTACCGAGCGGAACACAACCAGATTCATCTAGTAGTCGATCGTGTACCGATTTGGCATCCCTAGAGCCATCGTCTCCGACAACGGCAAACAATTTGACAATGCCAAGTTCAGGAAATTTTGTGCAAAACTTTAAATCCAGCCATGTTTCTCTTCCCTAGGTCATCCCCAAGCCAACGGCTAAGTAGAGGTTACCAACCGTTTTATTCTGAAGATCATCAAAACTAAGCTGGAAGCTGCTAAGGGACTCTGGACTAAGGAATTACCAAATGTACTTTGGGCCTACCGCACTACCGCTCGAACCCCCACTGAGGAGACCCCTTTTCGCTTAACATACGGCGCTGAGGCGGTCATCCCAGTGGAAATCGGTCTGCCTACACCGAGGGTTCTACACCCGAATCCAGAACTAACCGAAAAGTTACGTCGGGCAGACCTAGACCTAATTGAAGAGCTCCGAGAGACCACTGCTGTCAGGCGGGCCTCATACTAACAGAGAATGAGAACACACTACAATCGCAAAGTCCGACCAAGGGAGTTCGCTGTGGGGGACCTTGTTCTGCGCGAAGCAACCATTGCCACCAAAAATCCGGCCGAGGACAAGCTGGCAGCCAAGTGGGAGGGACCTTACATTGTTAAAGCCAGACCTCGTCTGGGTACTTACTGACTTCAGGACATGGAGGGTCGAGACCTCCCCCATCCATGGAACGCCGAGCACTTGAAGCGTTATTTTCAATAAAAGTTCAATTTTTGTATCAATCTTTTGCTGTATTTCCTTTTTGACAATTTACGCACTTGAATGTTCTCATTCTCTTCTCATATGACGTAAATCTCTAATCAAATGGGCTACACTTTAATGACAAACAGTCTTATTTCTCAGTTAATCTCTGTGGCATTCCCATAACATCTTGATTGCAGCACTCAGCCAGACTGAGTTACTTAAAGCCTCAGCTAGACTAAGCACGAAGGGCTCAGCCAGACTGAGTTACTCAAAGCCTCAACCAAACTGAGCACGAAAGGCTCAGCCAGACTGAGTTACTCAAAGCCTCAGCCAGACTGAGCACGAAGGGCTCAGCCAGACTGAGTTACTTAAAGGCTCAGCCAGACTGAGTTACTTAAAGCCTCAGCCAGACTGAGCACGAAGGGCTCACCCAGACTAGGTTAATTATGGCTCAAGCATTCTTACCACTTCATGTTTGTAGCATAGTTGCCATACTTGGTCAAGTTCCAGGTCAATGCGTTCACACCTCTTAACATTCTTTAATTTTTTTAACTTTCATTTGCCAACGGTTTAACATTTCAAGACTGTCACATTTTGAGACCTTTTCACTCTCACATTTTCTCAACACTTTGACCACATGACTTAACACTTCAAGATTCTCATATTTTAACTCTCATATTTTAAGAATAACCATTCTCATTCTTTTCAGCTTTACAAAGACAAGGGCCACAGTGTGACAAACACAACTCATAATTTTATTTATTCATAAACTTATACATAAGTTTACTACAGAAGTCGCAAAAAAAAAAAAAAAAAAAAAAACAACAACAACAACAAACAAGCAACAACAAAAATTTTATTTACAAACAAAGCGCAAAAATTTTACATTCATCATTCCTCCTCACTCGAAACAAGATCTTCTTCGTCAACACCTTCATCGAAGGGGGTCTGGGCCACATCGTCTTGCTCTACTCTAACAGTGTTGAAGTCCAAGTCTAGGAACAACTCTTCAGCCTTTCGCTTGAAAGTTTTCTAGCCACTGTCCCAGAACTCAGCCATCTCATGTTTGTAGAAGTTCGACCGCTGGAAGCTTTGGATCACTGGTATGTTTGGTTTGATTTTGGGAGAGTAGTTTTTGAGATAAAAAGTACGAAAACTTGTTTGGTTTGTCTTTTTTTAGAAATGGTTTTGGAAAATTGTTTTGGAGAGAGAGTTTTAAAAAAAGTGATTGATTTGATGTGTATGAGAGAGATAGTGATTTTGGAAAGAAGTAAACCAAACAAAATTTTCAGATTTTTTTTGGAAAAATTTGTTTGGTTTGATTACTTTTGAAAATTTGTTTGTAGAGAATTTTTCTCAAAAATTTTTCCCAAAATCAAACCAAACAAGCCCTTCTTCTTCACTCCTGCTCCCAGCGGTCGCTCCCGACCGGCCAGCCCCCCCAGACCCCTCTCTTGCCAAGTTGCTGGCGATCGCGGCATCAATGGCTATCTGGAAGTCGGCGAACCCCTTGAACTGCTCAACCGCTGCAACACATAGGTCAGGGTACGCCGCCCTCTCAGATGCCAGTTTTGCCCTTTCTTCCTCCAAGGCCTTCTCCAGCCCCGCCTTCTCTGCCGTGGCCTTGGCGCGCTCGTCTGCCAGATCTTTCTCCAATCCAGCGATCTTCAGATCTGCTTCTTCCTTTTCTTTGATCGACTAGGCGCGCAGATCCTCGTTACAGGTCATCGCCTCATCCCACCGTTCGTTGGCGACGGTGCAGGCCTTCTGCACCTTTTCCAACTTCTTCTGCTCGCCGACCAGCTGGAATTCGAGCGACACCACCTTGCGGTGTTCCGTCTCCAACTCCAACTTGGTCGCGAGCAGCTCAATATGGGCACGGTCGGCAATATTCCTCTGCACTGTTGCAAACACTTCTATTTTCTTCGCCTTCTGGGCCTCTTCTAGCCCCCTGACACACGCACTCCGCGCGCTCTTCCTCTACCCTGCAGTCTCCATCCTCAAATTTTCAAGCTGTGTCTTCACCTCCTCCAGCTTCGCTTTCAACGGCTCAGTTTCGCCCTTTGCATACGCCGCTTTCCTCAGTAAGGCTCCTCCTAAGGTCGTCGCCTCCATCTGGGCAGAACACAACCCCCTTAGCAGTTCGGCCTCAGTGAAACTGGGCATCAAGCGCATGGCTGCCTCTTCCACTACCCTCAAAAGGCGATCTGCAGTTGTCCTGGCTGGGCCTCCTTCTCCCTCCAGTCGCCCAGACACTGCTAGAGCATGGTAGATGGCAGTCTTCAACTTGAGCCTTTCTCCTTGGGAAGCGGGACCCCCCTTGGGCTGCTGCCCCACCCCCTCCTCAGGGCTAGCTGACCCACTTTTCACTTGCATCTTGGGGCCCATGGCACTCATGTGCTCTTCTTCCTCTTGGGCCCCTTGACGTTTGTCCCCCTACGCTTTTGGGATAACCACTCCTTCTGGAGTAGCCTCCGACCCTCTCTCCTCTACCTTCTCCGCTATGGGGGTGTCCTCCTCACCAACCCTCATCTTCTTCGAATCGGGCGCATCTATAGCCCCCTCAGTGGCAACCCTCCTATTCTTCGACCTCTTCAGTCCCACCTCCACCTCTCGTCTGCCCCTCTTCTTCAGGAGGTCTATGGGTTGTGGCAATGGGGCAAACTCACTCAAGTTCTTATCATCCAAAGGCTTAGAGCGAGGTCGAATCCTCTCCCTTATTACCACCTTTGGAGCAGGACCCAAATTTGCCTCTTTATACTTGTCCGCTTGGGCGAACAATCTCCTCTCCTGTTCCTCCTCTGCCTTCCTCTGCGCCTCTAGCTCCTCCCTTGTTGGGTCCTCCCCCAACGGTTGCGGTCCCAATTTCAGGGCGAACAACGTTAAAGGCAAGACCAGCTCATCTCATCTCACCCCTTTCTCTTCCCTCCATTCCCTCACCTTCTTCACTCGGTCTTCAGCCTCCCTGCCCAACTTAGGCTCGATTGATTTGGCGGGGACCTTCCACATTGTGCAAACCCCAGCTCCACCGTTCGCCATCACAAAGAACCATCTCGGCCTCCACCCCTTCACCGAAGATAGAAGACCCGCCACCAGCCCTCGCCCTCGCCCTCGCCCTCGCCCTACCACTGCTTGTAGAGTCACCCAGGTCTCCTGCTGACCGGAGGCCTTGTAGCAGGAGAAGAACTCATCTACTGACATTGTCGTCCCCCCGGTCGCCTGCGGCCAGGCACTCGCGCACGCCATTACTATCTTCCAAGCGTTCGGCATCAGTTGTCCTGGCGCCGCTTCTAACTTGTTTAACATACCCACCACTACTTGGGGGAGAGGTAGCCTCAAACCCCCTCGCAACGCCTCCTCGTACAAGCTGAACTCCCCCGGCCACACATCCGATGCCCTTTCCTTGGACGTGGGCAATTTTAACCCTATCTCTGAGGGAATCTGGTACTTCCTCTTTATTCCCTCCAACTTCTCCTCCATAAGCGTAGATCTATTCGGCTTGGTGTGCCAGTGGTCTGGCTCCACCTGGCTAATAGGCTTTACGGCTGCAATCATCGTCCTTGGACGAGCCTGCAGAGGCTCACCGACTCCCCCTCCTTCCCTACGCTCCGTACGATACTGCTCCGCCAAATCTACCGCATCGTCGTCGCCCAATGGATCAACCCTTGTGGTTGTTGCTTCCTCTTGGGCCATCTCTCTCGTGTGTCTGCGAATAGCTTCAGATGCTGGTGCGAGATAGTTCACGAAATGTTGCAACGGTGTATCACTCGACACGAAGGAGTTTACACTTGGAATATTTTGATTGTTTGCAAAGAGATACGTAAAACGGATAATACCAAAAGCCCAAGGTTTGCCTATATTCCAAGGGTTACAATTAAATTTCCCCAGTTTGAAAATTTTCAAAAATCCGCCAAAATTGTCTTTTTAACACCCTATATTGACCTATCGTTTCATTTCTTGCTCAATGCCTAACCTTCCCCATCATGGGATTCCGCCACGTGTACGCCCACGATCCACTACTCCCTTCCTCTACCTAGTCTTTTCCACTTCAAATCACCACGTGCCCAGCCACTCCTCGAGCCCCGCGCACCGCCACTTGTCTCTCCTCATGGTCGGCCCCTCCACTCAGTCACCCTTTGCGGTTGGCCCTCCTTATGGTCACCCTCTCCACTTGGTCACCCTTCGTGGTCAGCCCTCCTCCTGGTTACTCTCTCCACTCGATCACCCTTCACGGTCGGCCCTCCTCATGGTCGGCCTCTCCACTCGGTCACCCTTCACGGTCGGCCCTCCTCATGGTCACCCTCTCCACTCGATCACTCTTCGCGGTCGGCCCTCCTCCTGGTCGGCCTCTCCACTCGGTCACCCTTCGAGGTCGGCCCTCCTCCTAATCAGCCTCTCCACTCGGTCACCCTTTGTGGTCGACCCTCCTCATGGTTGCCCTCTCCACTCGGTCACCCTTCGCGGTCGGCCCTCCTCATGGTCGGCCTCTCCACTCGTCACCCTTCGCGATCGACCCTCCTCATGGTCAGCCCCTCCACTCGGTCACCCTTCGCGGTCGGCCCTCCTCATGGTCGGTCCCTCCATTCGATCACCCGTCGCGATCGGCCCTTTTCATGGTCGGTCTCTTCGCCTCGCCGGTCTCTAGCAACCATCATTTTCTTCATTATTCATTTCGTTGGACTAAAGCTGCACTTGGGAATGGGGGACTACTGACATGGGTAGGCCCATAAAGGCTATAGCCCACTATGAACAACCCAATCCCACCACTTAGGGCCCAATATATAATTCAATTGATGAGGCCCAACATGGCTGGAAGTTAACATGGCATTAAGAACCAATGACACTCAGACACGTAGCAGGTGAAGAACAAGCCACATAAGCAGACAAAGATCCTGCAAAGTTATTGCACTGCACATCAGCCATTAATGAAGCCCCTTGCAGCATTTATTGCGATAAGCCCTCCTCGTCGAGACCGAACGACCTCACCATGAACAAGGCAAGCTAGAGCATAGACTTTCAGCCATGGCGATAGGTCGGAAGGGACAACGAAATGATTACCAGAGGATATAAGCAGACGTTGAAGACAATAAGAAGGTTAAGCTTTCTATCTCTAATCTATCTCTACATTCCACCTCTCTTTCTAACTTGCTCGTTGAAGGGTTCGCTGGGGGACTCCCTGTTCCCCGTTGAACTCTTGTGTAGGTTCCTCTGTAGGCTTGGTCACTCGGACACCGGTTTGGGAAGCATGGATCAGTCCGACCTGTTCCATCTGGAACCCGCAGTATCATCAATAATAATACTATAGTATAGATAACAAGGAAAATCCCTTAAATTTTCTGAGTTATAAAAAAAAAAAATCATAACCGAATAATACATAAGGCATAAGGTCATAACTAAAAAAATAAAATTGATCATAACTAAAGAAAAGGATTTAGGGTGGTTGCTGTGCGCAGCCACTATTGTGCAGCCTAATGGGCCCATTTTGATAATCCGAACCGTTCATATTTTAGAATACATCAAGTATAACATATATGTAAAAAATCAAGTTAATCGGATATCGTTTACCCTTTCATTCACTCACATTTGTATTCATTTTAATACTTTAAATTACAATTGTTATTTGTTTTAGTAGATACAAATGTGAGTGGATAAATGGGTAAACGACATCCGATTAACTTGATTTTTTGCAGATATATTCTACTTGATGTATTCTAAAATGTGAACGGTTCGGATTATCGAAATAGGTCCCGAAATGGGCCATTGGGCTACACAATAGTGACTGTTGTGCACCCCACACAGCAGCCACTCCAAATCCAGAAGAAAATGACTTAATTTAGGGTGTACAGTAAAATTTTCTTAATTGAGGAAAATTCTAATATACGCATCATTGAAAAGGATATACCATATGCACCCCTAGTTATGTTATTTTTTTTCTTTAATTATGACATTATTTTAGTTATGACTTATGAGTTCTTTAGTTAGACTTCATATTATATTTAGTTAAAATATATATTTTTTAATTATGACTCAAAAATATAAAATTATGTTATTTTTTAAATTATAAAGTGCATATAGTATTTCCTTAGATTATCTCTAACTGTAGCGACCTTAATTTTCTTAAGTCATTATTTATTATTGTTATTATTACTTTATTTTAGTTTTGGTTTTATTAATTGTGTGGATACATGAAAATTTAATGTGGTATTTAATTAATTTAATATGTTAGTTATTTATATATAAGAAATTATTGATATAGATTTATATAAGATATTTATATTGATATATGTTATATTTGTGATTTATTTGTATAATATAATCAGAAATTAGGATATTATATATTTAGACTTAAGTTTATAATATAGTATAATATAAGTAGTCAATTAGGTTATAAGCATAAGAGAGGGGTTTGTTTGTGCTGCTGCCGAGAGAGAGAGAGAGAGAGAGAGAGATTAGTCAACAAAGAAATTGAGAAAGCAAAGAGACGGCGGGAGAGATGTAGAGAAAAAGGAAAAAAATAGATTAGGATTTTGTTTTGATGGCTTCATTAGTTTTTTAAATATTTTTTTGATCTTCAAAAAATAATTATGAGTGCAAAACCCACTTCTCTTGACTTATGTTTAATTAATTGTTTTTATTTATTTATTTATATTTATTTGATGTTGGTTTGATTTTGTATTTGCATGTAGATGATAGATTGATTTCAATTATTTTGATTAGTTGTGTATGCCATGTTTAGGGTTTCTATATGGATTTATTTTGTGGTTATAATCACACTCATGAATATATGAAATTAAAATAAACTTAGAACCCATAGATAAATTTCTTATACTCCACCATGACTCCATGAATTGTTGTTTTATTTGAGTGATAGTGAGAAAGAGTGTATAAGAAAAAAAAGTGAGAATTATGAGATTTATTTGAATGTCTTAGGCTTGACATTGTTATGTTTGTTCTCATGAGTAGATAATAGATTGTGTATATATATATATATTGTTGCCTCGTTCTAATGAGTAGATGAGTCTTTGATTTACGTACGTATGTATATGCTAATCATCCGGGGAGTGTGGGTCAAACTCAGGACGATATTCCCGTGCAAGGGCTTCAGAGTGGTGTTAGGTATACGGGAGGCACATGATATATATATGTAGGCCGGAAGTGATGGGCCGAGGTGGAAGTTAAGGTATAAAGAATTTAATTATGAGTTTATTGATATAGTGTGAATTATATTGATTTGTACATCTTGAAAAATAGTAAACAACTTGATACATTATGAAATTTAAGTAGAGGCATGTATATGTGATTCTAGATAATTTTTGTGTTTTAACTTTTTATTAAAAAGATCGATTAGAACTTGTAATTGAATAATCTTGATTACAATAGTTTTTATTCATTTTTGCAGGACAGACTTTAGATGATGTTTTAACCCACGAAACGATCTCATTTTTATTGATTTCACTATTACTGAAGTAAAACATTATTCTGAACACTTTTCGTGTTTTGAAATTTTTTGAAAAAAATCATCTTACAGCAGTTTCTTTTCGTTTTCAGTTCTAGTTTTTTCGATCGAATTTCGTTTAGAATTTTCTATTAAATTTTTCTCTCAATCTGTTCAGTTTCTACTAAATTTGTTCGCTGTACCCTTTAGGAAATTTGATTCCGTACAACTTTTGTTCTTTAAGTTTTGGTCAATTCGAATTATTTAAGCATGAAACGGTGCATTTTTATAATTTTTCAGTAAGTTATTTATGATTAAATTATACTAACTTTATTTTTTGGCAGAATGGTGAGTCTTACTAACTTTTTATGTAGGATTGACCCACCATATTTTTATTTCTATTTTGCTTATTTTATACTCAATTTATATTTCGTTGTGTACGGCAAGAAACTAAATGCCATCGTATCTCGGAAAACTACTCATTCGTCTCGGTGCGGATGAACTACTTGTTTTATCCCGTAACAAGAATTAAATATATTTTTGTTTGTGTCTGGTGGATACATGGGTGTCAAATATTTGTACTCATACCAGTATACTTGTATACTGACCCGTTTTGTCTCTTGGCATCATGGGTGCGTTCTGTTTGGTGTAGCCGAGCTTTCTTTGCAGGATTAGTTGGGACTACGGTGGTGAATAGAAATAACTATAGTTGTTGGACATATCGTTTGGACTTCTTTTATTTTCTAAAGTTTAGAGTTTAGGGATTGATATTAGTTTCTGTATTTTTTTATTTTTTTTTATGACTGTAGTATTTTGACAATTTGGCATTGTGAGTTATTTTTCAACTTTACATTATTTTAAGTTGTTTTGACTAGGTGTTGCTACCTTAATGTTGAGGTATTGCATAGTTATGAATTTATGATAGATAGTTTGATTGGCGTTTTGTTCCTTTTTTTTTTTTTTTTTATCCCTTGTGATCTTTTGATGATGAAAATTTACTTAAACCCTTGTGGAAATGTGAACATTTAGATTTTGTTTCATCACTAGGATTTGGATGATGGAATATTGATTGGGATTTAATCCTAATTTAATATTTAATTGTACAAATTTTGGAGTGTGACACTTGTTAGATAATGTCTCAATGGGACCACATAATTAAATGTGGTGTTATCATTTATAAGAAGCCTACAATTTAAGTGATTCAATTTAGTTAATAGGCTTAAGGGTATATGTGTTATGGACCTAATGTGTAGATACTAGTTGTATAATTTCTATTTCTATGAGGGGCAGAAATAGAAATTAAAACATATTGGTTAAAGTTGGTTTTCATTCCTTTTGAACTTCCACAACCTTTCAGTTTTGAAAACCAATAAATAGAAATTAAAACCAATAATGGTTAAAGTTGGTTTTCATTCCTTTTGAACTTCCACAACCTTTCAGTTTTGAAAACCAATTACAACCTTTAAAAGGTTATGGTCCCTATTCCTTCCCAAGTGGAAAAAAAGAACACTGCCATTTTTCTAAATCCTCTCAAGGAGAAACATAAGGCACCAAAGGGGAAAGGATTAGAAGGCAATAACATAATCAATAACAAAGAGTTTATTGATAATCACGCTTCCGTTTAACCGTTCATCAATGGATTCAGGTATGTCATTTTGTCTTGATTTCTTGATAATACACATGGTAAATGATCCGAAGTGTAAGGTTTATGTTCTGAAATTTATGTTACAATTGGTATCAGAGCATGCATATCATGTGTCTTATCAGAATTGATATGCTTTATTCATTCTATTTAGTTTCCTGGAATCAGATTCTGAATTTTCTTATGGATGTAAATTCTGTTTTTTCCTGTTTTGTTCTGTGAAAATGGCAATCTGTTTTCTGGAATTGTAAAATGATTCGGTGGGCAGTTTTTTTTTTTTCTCTCAAATGGATGAACATCATGTATTTATATATATATAGATATATCTTGCGATTTGATCGGTTTAATTTTGAACATCATAAAAAAAAAAAACTATTTGTTTTTGGACCCGTCAATTCTATTTATATATGTATGTATATAATTGGGATTGCTGCAGATTATATAACATATACGGGGTCACAAATTTAGAAATCTTTAAATTTAATGTAATTTCATACAACGTCTACAGAAATTTAATTTTCTAACATTCTCAATATAAGTCAATTCAAACAAGATGTCACAAAAAGTGATCTCTCTTGTCTAGATTGTTTTATATGGAATGTTTTGATGTTCATGTCTGTGTATCTCATGCGGGTATTTATCGGTCCAAAGACATGATTAAGACTTGGCAGAATTACACACATTTTGTGGTGATAAACATGTGCCAATTGTCAAGAAAACCTAATGTGAATAATAAATTCATCAAAAGATAGATTTCTTATTTGACATAACTTATTGTCAATGTTTGATCGTTACAACAAGAATACCACTTACAGTTAATATCACTACCCAAAGGCTTGGTATTAATGTTGTGCTAGGTATCTTGAGATGTTGTCATTAAATTAATTTATTTAGAGATTATCTGTTTGGTAACTTAATGTGAGCATAATTGTTTATTCCTTTTATTTTCTTTTCTATTCAGCTTTAATGTCGACTACTTCAATCTCTGCCAACATGAACAATGTTCCAATGTTAAATGGAACAAACTTTAAGGACTGGAAAGAGAACATATTGATTGTTCTCGGCTGCATGGACATAGACTTGGCATTAAGGATGCCAAAACCGAATGCTCTCACTGCACAAAGTACTCCTGAGGAAATTGTGTACTTTGAAAAGTGGGATCGTTCTAACAGGCTAAGTCTTATGATCATGAAGCGTGGGATTCCAGAAGTCTTTCGGGGTGCAATAACAGAGGATGTTACCGTTGCCGGTGAATTTCTTTCAGAAATTCAAAAGCGTTTTGCTAAAAACGATAAGGCTGAAACAAGCACGCTTTTAGCAAGCTTGATTTCAATAAAGTATAAAGGCAAGGGTAATGTTCGCGAGTACATCATGGAAATGTCTCATCTTGCTTCAAAACTTAAGGCACTAAAGCTCGACCTATCTGATGATTTGCTCGTGCATTTAGTTCTCATCTCTCTTCCTGCACAATTTAACCAATTTAAGGTCAGTTATAACTGCCAGAAGGAGAAATGGACTCTCAATGAGCTCATTTCATTTTGTGTGCAAGAGGAAGAGAGATTGAAGCAAGAAAGGACTGAAAGTGCTCATCTGGCAAGCACCTCCAAGCATACGGGCAAAAGAAAGCATAAGGGAAAGGAAGTTGCTATTCCTCAGGGTCCGGAACCAAAGAAACAGAAAGTGCAGGATGGTTGTTTCTTTTGTGGCAAGCCCGGACACAGAAAGAAGGATTGTGCCAAATACGTCGCCTGGCGTGTAAAGAAAGGTACATTTCATGTTTTGGTCTGTTCTGAAATAAATTTAGCTTCAGTACCAAGAAACACTTGGTGGGTAGATTCTGGTGCTACTACTCACATATGTGTTTCTATGCAGGGTTGCCTGAACTACCGAAAGCCAACTGATGCTGAAAGATACATCTTTGTGGGTGATGGCAAGTCAATAGAAGTGCAGGCAATAGCGCACTTTAGATTATTACTGAAAACTGGTTATTATTTGGATTTATTAGACACTTTTGTTGTACCGTCCTTTAGACGGAATTTAATTTCTGTTTCTGTATTGGACAAATTGGGATATTATTGTTCTTTTGGAAATATGAAGTTTAGTATGTCTATTAATTCCAATGTTGTTGGTACTGGTTTACTTAATGTGTTTGATAATCTATATTTGCTCGAAACTATTGCATCTTATAATGCAACCTTGCACGTGGAATCACGAGGTACAAAGCGTAAATTAACTAAGGAAAATTCAGCCTCATTATGGCACAAACGCCTAGGTCACATCTCTAAATCTAGAGTTGAGCGCCTTGTGTCTGATGGAATTTTGGACTCTCTTGATTTTTCAGATTTTGATGTCTGTGTTGAGTGTATCAAGGGAAAACAGACCAAAATAAAGAAATATGGTGCCCATAGGACTACAGATGTCTTAGAATTAATTCATACGGACATTTGTGGCCCATTCCCTATGGCGTCTTGGAATGGTCAACAATATTTTATCACATTCATAGACGACTATTCCAGATATGGGTATCTATTTCTTATCCATGAGAAATCACAGTCTTTGGACGTATTCAAAAAATTTAAGGCCGAAGTTGAGTTACAACTCAACAAACGGATTAAAAGTGTCAGGTCTGACCGTGGTGGTGAATACTATGGCAGATATGATGGATCAGGTGAACAACGTCCAGGACCGTTTGCAAAATACCTGGAGGAATGTGGAATCGTCCCACAATACACCATGCCAGGATCACCTAGCATGAATGGTGTATCTGAGAGACGAAACCGGACTCTTAAGGATATGGTAAGAAGTATGATCAGTCATTCTACTTTACCAGAGTCCCTCTGGGGTGAGGCTCTAAAGACAGCAACTTATATCTTAAATCGGGTGCCAACTAAAGCAGTTGTAAAAACACCTTATGAGCTTTGGGTTGGGCGAAAGCCTAGTCTAAAACATTTGCATGTTGGGGGTGTCCTGCTGAGGCGAGGCCTTATAAACCTCATGAACGAAAATTGGACTCTAAAACCATTAGCAGCTACTTTATTGGCTATGCCGAACGATCACGGGGTTACAAGTTTTATGATCCCACAAATAGGTCAATATTTGAGACGGGAATTGCAACATTTTTTGAGGATGTTGAGTTTGGGGGGAGAAATCCAGTTAGAGACATTGTCTTTGAGGAGGAAGCAGGAGTAATCCCACTTCCTACTACTTTTGACCAATCACAGGTTCCTATACCTGTCATTGCTCGAGAAGTAATTTCGGATCCTCAACCAGACAATGTTGTTCAAGATAATATAGTTCAAACCCCCATTCAAGATGAGGTAATTGTTCCTGAGGAACAAACTCTACAACCTCAACCTCAAGAATCTGTGCCATTAAGGCGATCCACAAGAGAAAGGAGATTTGCACTTTCAGATGATTATATTGTATATCTCCAGGAACATGAGGTAGAAAATGGAATGTCGAAAGATGATCCAATCAACTTTCGTCAAGCCATGGAAAGTTCCAACTCTCATAAGTGGATAGAAGCCATGAATGAAGAATATAAGTCTATGCAAGACAATAAAGTTTGGGAACTTGTCTCATTACCAGTTGGTGCGAAGCCCGTAGGTTGTAAATGGATATTTAAAACCAAAAGGGATTCAAATGGTAATGTGGAGAGGTATAAGGCACGTCTTGTAGCCAAAGGCTTTACTCAAAAAGAAGGAATTGACTTTAAAGAAACTTTCTCTCCAGTTTCTTCGAAAGATTCTTTTAGGACAATTATGGCGCTTGTTGCATATTTTGATCTTGAGTTGCATCAGATGGATGTCAAAACAGCTTTTCTTAATGGTGACATTAAAGAAACAATTTATATGGTGCAGCCAGAAAACTTTGTGTCAGGAGACCCAAAGAATATGGTTTGCAAATTGACTAAATCCATCTATGGACTCAAACAAGCTTCTCGTCAGTGGTACTTCAAATTTCATCAAGTTCTCACTTCGTATGGTTTTGAAACTAATGTTGTTGATGAATGTGTGTATCACAAGTTCAGTGGGAGTAAACACATATTTTTGGTTTTATATGTTGACGACATATTGCTTGCCACAAACGATATAAACTTATTGCATGACACCAAGAGATTTCTATCTAAGAATTTTGAAATGAAAGATCTTGGTGATGCTTCCTTTGTATTAGGAATCGAAATACACCGAGATCGTTCTCGGGTATTCTGGGATTATCACAAAGGAGCTATATCGAAAAAGTACTCAATAGATTTGGCATGCAAAATTGTAAATCATGTGAAACCCCGGTTGTTAAGGAAGACAAGTTTAGTCTCAGCCAATGCCCGAAGAACAGTCTTGAAATTCAAGAAATGCAGAAGATTCCTTATACCTCGGCTGTAGGGAGTCTAATGTATGCTCAAGTATGTACGCGTCCGGATATTGCGTTTATAATTGGCATGTTAGGCAGATATTTAAGTAATCCTGGCATGGATCATTGGAAAGCAGTCAAGCGTGTTATGCGATATTTACAGAGAACAAAGGAATATATGCTCACATATAGGAGATCGGATAAGTTAGAGGTCATTGGATATTCCGACTCTGATTTTGCTGGATGCCAAGACAGTAGGAAATCCACATCAGGCTATATTTATCTGTTAGCTGGCGGAGCAATTTCTTGGAGGTCTGCAAAGCAGACGCTCATAGCTTCATCCACCATGGCCGCAGAATTTGTAGCATGTTATGAGGCATCAAACCAAGGGATATGGCTGCGGAATTTTGTCACTGGGTTGCGTATTTTGGAAGGCACTGAAAGACCACTTAAGTTATATGTGACAATAATCTGCAGTTTTATATCCAATACCAACAGGAGCTCGACAAAATCAAAACATATTGATATCAAGTTCCTAGTTGTAAAAGAAAGAGTGCAGAGTGGACAGATTTCCATAGAGCACATTGGGACAAACTCCATGATAGCGGATCCACTTACGAATGGACTACCACCCAAGGTCTTTCATAAGCACACTGCTCAGATGGTGTTGTTCTATTTGAGAACATTCTGGTTTAGTGGGAGTTTGTATTTATATTACTGCTTTATGTCAGCCTTGAGTTTTATCTATGTAATTAGATTAATTTCTGCAGAAATGAAATATTCAGTTTATTACGCTCTGTTACGTATTGTGAAGTATTGATCTCAATAAAGTTAAGTAGGACCAGTTGGAAATAGGCATGTATGGAACATCACCTGTAATTTCCATGCTACGCATCCATGATTGATCTATGTCATTTAGCTGTATTAGTATACGTGACCATTGGTGGGTCGAGTTACGATTGATGTAACGAAGACCGCTTTGATCTATATTAATATAGTTAATGGACAAGATTGTTTGGATACCCTCAAGTTATGATAACAAATTTCTGAGCTCACTAAAGTTAAGCACATTTTCAGGATACATATGTGGTCCAGTGGGAGATTGTTAGATAATGTCTCAATGGGACCACAATATTAAATGTGGTGTTATCATTTATAAGAAGCCTACAATTTAAGTGATTCAATTTAGTTAATAGGCTTAAGGGTATATGTGTTATGGACCTAATGTGTAGATACTAGTTGTATAATTTTATTTCTATGAGGGGCAGAAATAGAAATTAAAACATATTGGTTAAAGTTGGTTTTCATTCCTTTTGAACTTCCACAACCTTTCAGTTTTGAAAACCAATAAATAGAAATTAAAACCAATAATGGTTAAATTTGGTTTTCATTCCTTTTGAACTTCCACAACCTTTCAGTTTTGAAAACCAATTACAACCTTTAAAAGGTTATGGTCCCTATTCCTTCCCAAGTGGTAAAAAAAGAACACTGCCATTTTTCTAAATCCTCTCAAGGAGAAACATAAGGCACCAAAGGGGAAAGGATTAGAAGGCAATAACATAATCAATAACAAAGAGTTTATTGATAATCACGCTTCCGTTTAACCGTTCATCAATGGATTCAGGTATGTCATTTTGTCTTGATTTCTTGATAATACATATGGTAAATGATCCGAAGTGTAAGGTTTATGTTCTGAAATTTATGTTGACAACACTAACGTTGCATCTAATATTTCATAAAATTTAACATTGATAAAAAAATCGATAATTGTTTAACCGCCAACCCTTTCATCAAACTCATATCAAATGAGGAATAAATCAAGACTTTTATCAAATGAAAAGAGGCTTTCATCTTTCATCAAATTTAAATTATTACCATTGAGACGAACATCGATGTCCACCCAAGAGCAACTTTGACAATCTTTTTTGTTCATACCTGGAGGATCTCCAAGGCATCCGTTCAGACCTCCTCTCAAACAACTATTGATGTAAAAAAATCTGATAAAAATTTAATTTTAATGTTAGAGTGATCGATATCAAATCAAACATTTTATTAAATTTCTATGAATTTTTTTAGGGTAAATTACACTCACCTCCCCTAAGATTTCAGACAATTACAGAGACCTACCTTGTAATTTTAATAATTATAGAAACCTCCCTTACTTTTTCTGATATTGTCAAGACTTCCCCCTCCCGTTAATTTAAGCCAAACGATGTTAACTTGGTTGTGCAAATAACCATAATACCCTTTAATTATAATTTACCTATATATATAATATATATATATATATTAAATTATCATTTTTTCTCACAAATTTTTTTTTTATTTCTTTGATTTTATATTTTTTTCCACTAAAAGTTTTGAACTTTTATAAGTTTTTTTTTAAAAAAAATTAACCATTAATGAAATTAAGAAAGAATATCCATATTTATTATTTGAATTAATTTTGAGATTTAATTTAATAAAAATAATTTAAATGAAAGAAACAAAGATGGAGATATAGATTTTAGATTTTAGATGTAATAAATGACAATTATTTGAGTATTTTATTATTTTTAAATAATTTATTTCTTCAAGGAAAATTCTATTTTAATTAGATGTTAGAAATGACAAATTTAAATTGTTTATTATTCTCAAATAATTTCTTTATCTTCCATTCCCTATCATCTAATTTTAATTTATTGTAATGTAATTAGATATTTTTTTTCACTTTCCTATTTATTTTTAAAAATTTTATTATTAAGGTGAGAAATATTGACTTATTTTTTTTAATGATAATTAAAATTTGAAAATAATATAAGATTGTGAAAAGGTAAAATGATAATTTTTTTATATATATATTTATGAGGTAACATTTGGTAATTTTTATAAGTCAATTTTTTTTATTATAAATATAAAATGTTATTATGTTTATTTTTCTTAAAAAAATTTATACACAAATATATTTACAAACACAAAAGAAAAATTCATGTTTCGTAAGTTGCTATGATATTGGGTGACACTAGCTAATATTAATGAAAGAGAAAAAAT
The DNA here is from genome assembly GCA_030407325.1 of Camellia japonica. Taxonomy (NCBI): domain Eukaryota; kingdom Viridiplantae; phylum Streptophyta; class Magnoliopsida; order Ericales; family Theaceae; genus Camellia; species Camellia japonica. The sequence goes on along the minus strand of JAPPVO010000036.1, from coordinate 27,327,745 downwards.
GATGAAAAATTTGAGAAAAAAAATAAAGAAGAGAACAAGTAATAATAATAATAATAATAATAATAATAATAATAATTATATGGTGTTGCTATTTGCTATAGTGACACTATAAAAAAATGAATGAGAAAATAAATAGAAAGAAAAATGAAAGAAATAAAATAAAGAAAATGGAAAGAGAGGGATAATTTCTCAAAATATGTACTTTTCATATGGAAAAAAAAAAAAATATCTATATGTATTTTCAAATTTTTATTCAAACTCTAATTTCTCAAAATAATTATTTATAAAATTGGTAGTCTTTTAAAAAAATAAAACATATTTTATACTTTGTTTCGTAATTTTTAACTAAATGATTATATTTAATCTAGTATAAGGTTTAATGATGATCAATTTATTAGTTTTTTTTTAAATAAGATAATGTTTAGTTATTCTACTATATATATGTTTGTCTTAACAATTTAGAATTTTTTTAAATATTGTATAGAATTTAATAAATTTGTTTACTAACATTATTAAAATAATATATGGGTCTTTATTATTTTTTTGTAAAACCTTAGGGAGGTGAGTGAAATTTACTATTTGAATATATAAAGGTAATCTTGTAATTTTTTACTCACAGTACATGACGTCAGCATATTTTGTTAAATAAATTAACAGAAGATTAACGGTGAAATTTTTTTAATAATAGTTTTAAAAGTAAGAATAGTTTCAATAATTATTGAAATTACAAAAAAAAATTATAATTGTCAGAAAGCTCAGGAGAGGTGAGTGTAATTTATTCATTTTTTTATTAAATCTTGTAGATGTTATATTGGGTTCGTTTGGGATATGGGTTGACTTTTTAGTTATTTTAGCCTGGGCTAAAAAGGCACTATTTGGGAAAAAGAAGTTAAGACTATTGTAGCCTCATATATGAAATAAGCCAAAAGCGTGAAGAATGCACGCTTGTGTACAGCTAGGTTACAAACAGGGGTCGAATTACCATTTTACCCTTTGACTATTTCAAAGGGTATGGGTTTATACACAGCTGAAACAAAAGCCTCTGCCCTATTCTCATCTATTCCGTCTCTCACAACCGATTGCAGCAACACGAGTTCGTGACTGATCTCTCTCCGGCAGAGCTTTGCCTTTCACACAACACGACTTGCGAAGAACTACGACAGGTAAATCACCTGAATTGATAATACATCTGTTTGTTACCTTTACGACTCGGTTATGTTGATTTTCCATTCCGATCTACAAGATCTTGCTATGTTTTGCCCCATACTGATGGTATTTGGTGGATATTTACGCCGATCTGGTGATGATCCATCTTTCCCCAAATTTAAATCGCCGGCAACAACATTTTTTTTTTTCTCTCCCCTAAGTTAAATGGCTCACAATAACCCAGAATATTGTGTTGAGCTGTTTTTTTTCCCCCATTGATTTCCATAATTATCAATTCACAATCCGAATGTGCAGATGATTAGTTTTGGAGTTGGAAATAAATTTTTTTTTTTTGTTCAAAACGATTACATTCCATATTTTGATCTTCGTACCAGTTGTTTGAAATCTGATTTTGTATGCTGTGTTTTTCCCATTTTTTTCTGTCAATCTGTGTCTGTGCATCATATATGAAATGGAGCAAATTTTTCGTCATTTTTTGTAAATCCGTGTTTGTTAATTAAGATTGCAAGCCATTGAAAGCCATTGGAATTAAGGGTAGAATAAAAACAAATTAAAATGAATTAATCTGACTTTCCTGATTGGAAGCCATTGGAATTAAAACAATCTGATTTTAATTAATTTGAATTAAAACAAATTAAAGCCATTGGAAGTCACTGCAAGCCATTTTCTTGATTTCGTCAATAAAGGTAGAATAAAAACACTTTAAAATAAATTAATCTGATTTCGTTATTTTCCTGAAAAAATAAATTAAGACTGTAAGCCATTGGAAAATAAATTCTATTTTTTACTTGTAATATACCTTGATTACAACAATCAAAAACAAATTTCATACAACAAACTAAAATGATTGAACTCTTATTTTAAAGTGTTTTTTTTATTTTTATTTTTATTATATTAGTCAAATATGCAGCTCTATAGTTGTGATTTATAGAGCTGCATTGTGGAACTTGTCATGCCTCACATGCATCTCAAATTACAGATAGCCATGGGCCAGTTCATTCTTATAATTTTAACATTTGGAATACATTTGTAGTTTTATAAATTCTTGGACAGGACTTGAGATGGGAAATTCTAATTTAATCCGTTAGAAAAGAGTTCGCGTTCAAGCCAAAAATATATTTGAATTTAATTTTTACTATTAATGACAATGGGACCATACACATTATAGTTGAAATACAAATAATTGGAAAAAAAATTACTTGAAAAAAAAAATTTGAAAACAAAATAGTTGGAAAAAAAAATTTACTTGAAAACAAAAATTGAAAACAAATTATTGGAAAAAAAAATTCAAACAAATGTAATGGACACAAAATTTATTTGAAAAAAGAAGGTAATTGAAAAAAAATTTATTTGAAAAAAAATAATTAATTGACAACAAAATAATTAAAGAAAAATACGTATTTGAAAAAAAAAATCATTATAAACTGATGATTATTAATAATTTATAAATGTTAAAAAATTATAAATTATATTAATGGGTCAGATTTAACAAATGGCTGAAGGTTTGTTCATATATATAATTAATTGTGTATAAGTTTTACAATTTTTTTTTTTTTTTGTGTACATGTTAAAATTACAATTCAATTAAAATAAATGACAATCCTTTTTATTTTTTTGTTACCCAGGTTTGTTTATTTTTTTTTCAATTAAAATTACAATCCTTTTTTTTTCAATTAAATGACAATGGCTGAAGGTTTGTTTATTTTTTTTTCAATTAAAATTACAATCCTTTTTATTCAACAATCCCATTTCGTAGCTCGAAATGGCGTGGGTCGAAAGGCCCGAATTTAGGCATTTCTTTGTACACCTACCCCATTCTTTGTACACAGGTCATTCCTTACAAAACTCAGACATTTCGTTTCCAAAAAAAAAAAGAAGAAAAAAAAGAACACAGTATAGAGAGTGAGAGAGAGGACGCCGACCAAGGTTGTGTGTGCGAAAGGGTGCCACCGACGAGGCTGCTGCCGCTTTTACTAGTACCGACGGGCGCTGCCGCTGTGTGTGCGAAAGGTGCTGCCGCCGCTGCATGTGTGTGCCAAAAGGTGCTTCCGCCGATTCATGTTTCTTATTAACACATTATTAATACATTTATTCTTGTTAATAAGATTGTTGTTATGAAATGTCTAATTTTGTTGTTAATCTTGTTAAAGTTTCGTAGCAGATTGAATTCATTATTAACACAATCCCATTTCGTAGCTCGAAATGGCGTGGGTCGAAATGTTCTGTTAATCTGTTGATAAAATGTTCTGTTGATGAAATGTTCTGTTGTGTTAATCTTGTTAATGAGATTGTTTTTTGTTAATCTTGATAAAATGTTTTATCAAGATTAACATTTTGTCAACATTATTAACACATTTATTCTTGTTAATGAGATTGTTGTTATGAAATGAGATTGTTAATCTTGTTACGAAATGGGTTGTTTTTTGTTGAAAAAAAATGTTCTGTTGATGAAATCTGCTGCTATTAAGGAACATTGTTGTTGATGAAAATTAGAAATGAACTTCATGAAAATTTAACAAGATTAACAAAATTAACATTGTTGTTGTTATGAAATCTGCTGTTGTTACAAAATTAACATTGTTGTTATGAAATCTGTTACAAAATTAACATTGTTGTTGTTATGAAATCTGTTCATAACAAGGAACTTCATGAATTCCAAATTCAATGTTCTATTCATAACAAGGAATAATTCAATGTTCTGTTCTGTTCTATTCAATGAACTTCATGAATTCAAAATTAATTCAACGAATAATTCAATGCTCATAACAAGGTATTTTCATATAGATTGCCATTTTGGCAGTGATCCACTTGCTTGAAAGTTATGTTTTCTATAATTAGATTCCATTGAAGGGCACTCCACATCAAGTCACTTACTTTGCTGAGAAGAATCTATACCCACTTACAGTTTCAGTTCCAGTAAGTGGATTTTCTTGCTTTTATAACATAAATGTTACTAGTATCTGCTTGTTCCTTGTGATAATTCTCTTGCTTTTCACGCTGCCTATGATAATTTGTGCTCTCTTAATGTCTATTCTATTCTATTTCACTTTGAAGCTACAATGGATATTGATTCAATGAATAATTCATTCAATGTGAGTGAGGAAGTTGAAGAACAAGATAACAATGTTGAATTTAATGAGAGTGGTGAAGTTGAAGAACCGAAGAAGGGGATGTGTTTTATCTTAAAGCAAGAAGTACACACATTTTATGCAAAATATGCGAAACAACTTAGATTTGCTATAGCTTATAGAACACAAAATGTAACAAGGGATTGGGAAGTAAAGTACTTTGGAATTGAATGTACTCGGGCGCGGAATAAAATAAAAAGATCAGAAGTAATCCCAAACCATCTTTGTCGTCAAAAATAGATTGTAAAGCAAGGGTTAGAGCCACTCTACAAAAAGATGGAAGATATAAGTTAACCCGTTGTGCTTGAGCACATTATGTCATATTCATCGAGTGACTTACGACATTTTTCCAATGAATAAGAGGATTCTTACATCGGTGAAGAGGAGGCTAGAAGTTAACGATGCAGCAGGGATTGGGGTGGTTAGGAATTTCATTCCATAGTTGTTGAAGCGGGAGGATATGAGACATTAACGTTTGATGAACAAGATGCAAGGAATTATATTCAGAATGCTAGAAGATTGAGACTTAGGGTAGGTGACGCTGAATCAGTTACATTTTATTTTCATAAAATGCAATAACAAAATTCGAACTTCTATTCGGCAATTGACCTTGATGAAGATGGTTGCATGCGAAACTTGTTTTGGGCGGATGCAAGGAGTAAGGCGGCTTATAAAACATTTGGGGATGTTGTCTCTTTTGACACAATCTATTTGAAAACAAATATGATATGTCGTTTGCTCCGTTTGTAGGAGTTAATCACCACGGTCAGTCAATTTTGTTTGGTTGTGGGTTGTTAAGTAATGAGAACACGGAGACATTTGTTTGGCTATTCAAAGAATGGTTATGTTGCATATCAGATGCTCCCCCAAAAGTGATAATAACTGACCAGTGCAAAGCTATGCAAAATGCCATAGAAATTGTCTTCCCACCGGCTCGACATTGTTGGTGTTTATGGCATATTATGAAGAAAATTCCAGAGAAATTACGAGGATATTCGCAATATGAGTCCATAAAGGTTGCTTTGAGTAATGCAGTTTATGATTCATTCACAAAAGATGAATTTGAGGAATACTGGGAAGCAATGATTGAAAATTTCAATTTGAATGATAACGAGTGGTTGGGGGTATTATACCGTGAGTGACATAGGTGGATTCTTGCTTATGTTAAAGACATATTTTGGGCTGGTATGTTAACTACACAACGAAGTGAGAGTATGAATGCATTCTTTGATGGATATGTGAACTCCAAGACAACCTTAAAGCAATTTGTTGAGCAGTATGACAATGTATTGAGAAGTAAGGTAGAGAAGGAGACAAAAACAGATTTTAAGTCTCGTAACAAATTGTATGATTGCTTAACAGTGTATCTTTTTGAGAAGCAATTTCGTGCAGCTTACACTAATTCAAAATTTAAAGAAGTTCAACTAAAAATGAAGCGTCTAGTGTATTGTCGTGCAAATCTTATCAAAGAGGAGGGCGCAATTTGTACCTATCATGTAAGGGAGGCTGTTGTTGTGGGTGAGGGGATGAAGAAAGTGGAATTTGTTGTGTATTTTAATTCAACTGAATGTGATCTCCAATGTATGTGTCGGTTGTTTGAGTTTAGAGGTATTATGTGTGCCCATTCACTTTGTGTGCTCATTGAGAGATCCATATATGAGGTGTTAAATAAATACATTGTTTCGAGATGGAGAAAAGACTTGGAAAGAGGCTACACATGCATTCCAACTACATATACTAACTTTGGCTCTTCTCTACCTCCAAAGTTGCATGATAACTATCACAACACGTTGGATGAGATCCTAGAACTTGCTACCAATGATGATGGTAAACACAAAGTGATTCAACTTGGTTTGATGAAAATCAAAGATGAAGTGAGAACAGTTCAATCAAGTAGTGCGAGTAATGTGCCATGTACTAGTACTTTACCACCTTCAAGTACTACTTTACTACCTTCCCATGCTTCACCAAAAAGTCCGCCTCGTATCAATACTACAAAAGAAAGCATGACTCGCAAGGTACTCAGTCCTTTGGTTGCTCGTCGAAGAGGCCGTCCATGTACAAAACAGAAGGTTAGCAAGGTTGATGCAATAGTGAATCGGTTGAAGGGAAAGAATAAGAAGGCTAATCCAGTACAGATACATTTTTCATTTTGCACTACATATGTATATTGCAGAATTTGTTAAACTTCAAATATTCATCAATGTATGGTACTATAGGGTCAGAAGGTGTGTCAAGGTGAACCTCGTAAGTTAAGCTTTCCTTGTACGGGAGGCGTGCAACACACAATGTATGAACCAGTACGCGTTAAATATGAAGGTTGTTTTGTGTTTTTTTTTGGCTTTTAATTTTATTGCTTGAAATTATTAATTAACTTGTGTTACTATTTCATTATTAGGTGCCGCCAAATCAACCTTACTATTGTCCTTCTACGGATGCCATAGCAGACAGTATGTATGTACCGGTATGTGTTGAATGGACTTAATATATTGCACTTTGTTTGTTGTCGCTTGATATTGGTGAATATGTTTGTGGAATTTTTTTTTAATATTTACTTTATTTTTACAGGCACCAGTTAGCACAATTGGGGACGACATTAGAAGCACATCTCATACTCAAGCTGGAATGGTCAACAATATTACCAGTCAAAGTTCGATAGTACCATCAATTTTTGTTGACTTGAACATTGACGGGGATCCATTTTTTTTTTTTAGTTTCGAAGTGCTAATTGTAAACTTCGGATTGTTCACTTCAATGTCCCATTTTTTTGAGTTGAATGAATTGAAGGTCCCATTTTTGAAAGAATAGAAACCTGTGTATGTTGGATTTGTTGACTGAATTTGTTGACTGAATTTGTATGTTCAGTGAATTTGTTGAATTTCAGTTGTTGAGTGAATTTCAGCTGTTGAACATGGACCATTCATGAGTGAACCTGTGTATGTTGACTTAATATACATTCTCTGTTTCTGTAACTTCAGCTGTTGAACATCTCATTCTCTGTGTATGTTGAACCTGTGTATGTTGGACCATTCATGAGTGAACCTATGTATGTTGAACCTGTGAATTTCAGCTGTTGAACATCTCATTCTCTGTTTCTGTAACTTCACTGGTGAGAGAGGAAGAGAAGTTCGGGGTGAGAAATGGGTTGTAAAGAATTTCAGATATTCATACTCAAAACACACTTTAGACTCAAAACACACTTTAGTCATTGAATTTTAGCATAAAAAGTTGTCTACTAATTGTACCAAAAGATGAATGTAAACTAAGACATTCATACAATTCGAACCAACTTATAATTCTCCACACTGAAATCAATAGTATCCGCTGATACCAAATAAGTAAAAATGAAGAAGAGATCGAGCAATGATCATCAATCAGTCATTTCAGAAATAAAGAAGAACTAATTCATTACCCTCTATCCATGCTGAGTATGTTCACTTAATACACATGATGTGTATGTTGAACCTGTGTATGTTCACTTAATACACATGTTGTTGAACATGTCAAAGAAACCTGTTATACACATTATTCATCTCATAATAGAGCCTACATTCATACATAGATTTTTCTATTAAATAATACACACTGTTAATAACAGAGCCTACACTATCACAGATTTTTCAAACCATCACATATAATACACACTGTTAAGCAACCAACATAATTCTATTAAATAAGCAACCAATAGATTTTTCACCTATTAATTAAGCAACTAACCAATGTTGATTTTTAAGCACCAACAAAAAACTTCAAAACAAGTAGAAAAGTAGATTACATTCATAGCATGTTCGAAAACCTAACAACTGAGTTATTTACATGGTAAAGTACAAAAATACACAAAATACAACGACATAAGTCATTGCCTTGAAAATCTTCTTTATCCTTTGAAGCCTTCTATCATGCTCATGAATTGCATTGTCTATCTCACCAAGCCTTCTCCTTAGATCATTAATTTCTTCTGTTCTTGAATTTGTCCGAGGTCCAGCATTGGCACGGATTGTGGAGGTAACGTCGTTGTTGTCATCATCTGCCCAACTGAAGTAATTGCAATTTTCGTTCGCACTCTATAATGCACAAGAATCAGTTAATCAATAAATGACAAATGAAATTTGTGAAAAATAAAAGATTAATTTATATAACAGATACTTACATATTTTGTTGGGCAAACGAAAAATACACGTCCTTCATTTCCATTCTCATTGGTTCGTACAATATGCATGGAAGCTGTTCTTCCACAATTACACAATCACACAATCTTGGCTTTAATCTTATGTTCCTATTATTAGTAGAAGATGAAGCCATTTTTTTATCTGCATAAAAAATACTAACAGATTCAACTACTATTAGTAGAAGATGATGTTCTTCCTATTCTTTTATCTCCCAAGCTGTTCTACCTATTAGTAGAAGATGATGATTCAACTACCTACCAACAGATTCGACTACCTATTAGTTCAAGATTGAACTCTCTTATCAGGTTAATCTTGAATTAATTTTGATAACAGAGTTCGATCTTGATATGTTGAATTAACCAAGTTAATCTTGATAACAGAGTTCAATCTTGAATTAATTTGGTTAACAGGTTAATCTTCAATTAACTTTTCACAGAACTCTGCTATGGCATCCTCATATTTTAATCCACAACCTCAAGGTTATTGGGCCTCATTTCAACAATTGAACCATAGGCCCCCATTTTTATTGTATCTAAAAAATGTATTATGATGATCAATTCAATTGAAATATATTTGGGACACAAATCAGTAAAGACTTCTAAGTTCAAGAATTGAATTGTTTTTGTTAGAATTTAGAATGTGTTTGTTCAAATGTGTTATCTTTGAATGAGAGATTTCGTTCCAAATCATGAATGTGTTGTTCAAAAGTTTTATACTAATGTTAAGTATTTATCTATCTAGTTTTCTCTATGTTATCTCAGCAAGCAAACAAAGGGGTTTTGGATTCATAAGGAGAGGTAGGGGTGCTGTGTGCTAATGAAGACCGAAGAGATTTAGTTTCATGTTAGAATAAAATATAAGGACAATTATATAGGAGCATGCAACTGAACCGATAACATAGCTAAGAATGACTTCAAATTAATGATCCAAAATCATCCTATTATTTGTTTTTGTCTCAATAATGAATATTTTCTTGTATAGGGCTCACATAAAAGAGGGTCATGTTTCTTTTTTCAGTTTTTCGGTGGCTTTTTGAGGAGAACTGGAGAAGCTTAGTGTGTCGTGATGACAATAGATGAGGCAGCACATGGCATGGAACCACATGCCTTGAGATGACCAAAGTTTGAGCCTTGAGATATAGGATTGAGGCACTATCTACCATCTTAGAAGACCATGTGCTATTTTAACAGGAAACATTGAGCAATCATATGGATTTATACTTTTAGATGTTAAATTCGGCTTATTGGAAATTTGGAAGTCTTGAATCATCATTCCCAAATCCCAAACTTACTCTGTTTTATATCTATAATGGCAAATCCCAAACCCTAACACATCACAAATTAAAGCCAAATCCCAAACCCTAACACAAATTGCAAGCAAAATCCAACCCCAAACACTCTCAATCGACTAATTTCTGCAAAAATTGAAGCCAAACATAAAACCCTAACTTTGCGATTTTTCATTTACCTCAGATTCGCTGTTGCAGGCTCCTGCTCGTCCTCCGTCGTCGTTCGTCCACCTTCTCCTCGTCCTTCGTTCCCTGTCTCGTTTTCTTTCGTACTCTTTCAAGAGACAGGTGAGAGAGGCGAGAGTGAAGAGATAGAGAGGAGAGGGATGAGGCGAGAGTGAGAGAGATGTAAGAGTGTTGATTTCTTTCAAGCTATAAAATGGAGTTGACTGCTAAGGCGGAGAGGGAAGATATCGAGAGGAGAGAGAAATTTGTAATTTCGAACCATTCGAGCCCGAAAATATTTGAGCTACGGACCATTTTTGTTTATTCAATTACAATTGAACTTTGAAAAAAAGAGGGCTGACGTGCAGACTGTACGTCCCACGTAAGCCAACGCCAGTTTGGAGTTCAACGGCTGGCAGTTTGGTCATTTAATAACAAAACATCATATCAAACACTTTTTCCAATACAATAATTTAAAAATATTTTAATCCATCTTTCCAAACACACAAACTAAAATAGCCTATTAAAATAGTCAAATAACCAAAAAATCTAAAAAATAGCCACTTCCAAACAAAAGCCTTATTTGGGAGAGAAGTTTTTGCTTTTTTGATTTTTCTAAAAAAAAAATAAAATAATTATGATTTAAATATGATATTTTATCTTATTAGATTAAAAAACTTAATTTATTTTATTTTTGACTAAAATATAATAAAAAAAAAGCTACAGTAGAAAAATCTGGCATGCCAAACCAAGGCATTGGATAACAACTTGTGGGGAATTCAGCAGTAGCTGTGTGTCCAAATCCAAATCAAACACGTACGCACACTCACAGTCCATCCATCCAATATAATGCCACTGTTCATCTCCTTCTCCATCTCCAGAGCTCTCTTCTTCTTCAACAACTCCATTAGGTCATTTTCCTCCATGACCACCACCCTATCCTCCGTCACCGCCTCCGTCAGCCCTAAGTCCCGGCTGAGAGGCGTCGTATTCGACATGGACGGAACCCTAACTGTCCCAGTCATCGATTTCCAGGCAATGTACAAAGCCGTCCTCGGCGAACAAGATTACTTAGCTATCAAATCCAAGTGCCCTGCGGGAATCGATATATTGCATCACATTGAGAATTGGAGCCCCGATAAGCAACACACTGCTTACGAAACTATCGCCGATTTCGAGCGCCAGGGTCTCGATCGCCTCCAGATTATGCCCGGTTTGCCACTTTTTCCCGTATCATGAATTTTGGTTGTGTATTTGGATACAATTTGCTTATATATCTGAATACTAATTTCTTTTTGAACATCTCCATCATAGATTTTTGAAATGACTTCAATTACATGAATCTACATTGCCTTTATTGAGCAAATATTAAGCAAGTGCAGGTTTGTGTTGCAAATGGAATTATCAATTATCATATTCTTGGCTTTGTCCTCTGCATTAGGAAATCATTTCATACCTGTTTCGGCCCATTTTTTATTTTTAAAAACATCGATTACTGTGATCCCTTTTTGTAAGACAGGGTTTTAAGTTTAACTCAAAGTTTCAATTTTTTTAAACAACTGGTATATGGAAATTGATTTGTTGTATTTGGTAATTTACATTGCATATCATTATGTATATTACATTTATATTTTTTCCCCCTTTTGTTGATAAGTAAAAGTTTATTAAGAAGAAACATCAATTGGGGATGTCTCTGATGTTCAACTATTCTATTGAAATACTTCTCTGATCTGTACTGAAGTGGATTCAAGTTTAAGAGCACATGTACCTTAAAATAATAGAGGAACTCAAGAAGTAAGTTGCTGGGAGGTTGGGGTTTTAGTTTCAGTCTTCCTAGTAAAATATAGGGGAAATTGGCCATTAAGTGGGGAGTGGGGCAAATATTTACTAAAGGGAATCTTCTTGGTGTGCAACTCTTGATTTGTTTTTTCACACAAAAAGAGTTGTAACCCCCATGTGTTTGTAATTATTTTTTGTCATGTGTACTGATTTGTAATTTCCCCCAAAATATATCTTCTTTAAAAAAATTATCTTTTGTGCAAAGGTAAGTTTTCGACTCATTTGGTCTCAAGAACTTTACAGATATTTCCCTAATTCTTTGATAGGTGAATTATGGTGCAGGTGCATTAGAACTTTGTGGTTTTCTTGATTCAAGGAATATTAGGTAAAATTTTCTTACTAATGTCTCAGTCTTTAACATTATCTTCTTGTTAGAGATGTCATTCACTTATGGTTGCCTGAGCTTGGACTTTGATTTTTATTTTTTTCTGCAACGGCAAATTTAAATTTTCTTGCCCCTTTTTGGTGATAAGTAATTGTTTTGTGTTAGAGGTGCCAAAACAGGCCAACACATTCACACTTTCACATCCAACTGTGAACCTTAAGAAAAAAAAAAAGAATTCTTCTCTGCAAATTTCATTAATGTACGAAGGGATGCGTTTGACGCCCATGCAACCAACTGTATCAATCCAGAAAAATGCTCTTCCATCTATAAATTTGAGTGTCCACTCTATCCATAGAGCATTGCTTCATTTTTTGCTCATAAAGCTCGCTTGAAACACACGAGTCACATTCCACACCTTCTTTTTCCCCCCATAATAGCACCATCTGTAACTTCCAAAAAGAGCAGCCACATATTTGGTCATTACCCTTAGAACTACAAATAATGATAGTGTCAAAGCTCATAATTGTTCATCAGTTTGCAATGTATAAGCAAATGATCAACCAATTCCCCCACTGGCAACTACTATGAATGTGCTAGGCATACTATTCTTTCTTCTCCTTGAATTATCAATTCTAAGAATCTTCCCACTGGATGCTGAAAAAATGACTTTTTTTTGTCATTTTTTTTAAAAAGAAAATTGTGTGCCAAACCCATGTGAGGTCTAAAATATTTTTTTTGCTCTGTATTATATGTTTCTTAGTTTTTCTTTTTTTGTAGCTATGGTTAACAGAAGGTTTACCTTTTCCTCAGAAGGGGATTAATCACTAGGAATGTCAAGGCAGCAGTTGATTTGTTTCACTCGAGGTTTGGGGTAAGTTTTTGAATGTTTACGTGTATAAAGTTGGTTGTTTTCAACATGAAGTTACAAATCTATAATCTATATATCATGATATTTGTTTCTTTACTAAGGGTTGGTTTGGGATGTTCTAAAAAAGTGCACTTTTTGACTTATTGGCTTATATGGGTTGGGTTTGATGTGATGTGTTAGAGATGTGATGTGATTTAAATAAGATGATGTGATTTAAATAGGATAGTGACTTTTTGACTCTTTGTATTATTTAGGTTATGCCAAACTTGGCCTAACTTTATTTTCTGATAAATTTTTATTTGCATCGACGGTAAGGGAAGTATCATATTCCTATTGTTATGCTCTTATCTTGCATTAAAAATCATTATGTAGCTGCAGGCTGCAAAGAAAACACATAGGTCATACTTCTTTTTCCATGACATATACCAAAATAAATAAAGTTTCATGATATTTTCTTCTTTCATGTTGACATTTTGATTGCTTGTCATCAGACCATACATTTCCCTTTCACAATAACAAACTTGATAATGAAAGTTTGTGGAGCACTCTACTTTTCCTTATTCATTTTCTCATCTTTCACCTGTGAACTAGATTCACCTGTTTGCATTTTCTACGAATATTTGAATTTTTATGAGAAACCTGTTCTGTACATGTGAGCTGGATGACAATGAAAAAGGTATCAAAATGCTTTGATGTTTGCCTTGCACTTGAAGCATTGTAGACACTCCATTTCTATAACCTAGATAATCCTTTCTTATTGTAGTTTTCTGTTTCTTTTTTTATTTTTATTTTTTTATTACTGTTATTATTTTTTTTAAAATCCAATTTGCTGTTCAAACAAGTTATTCACAGTGGTTGGTTGAATAGGATTGTCTAGTTATAGGGGTTTTATTATCGTGCTCTCGAACTAGAACCTATTATAGACTAACTAGTCATTCTATCTCCTGGTGAATGAAAAGCCTGGACTAAAATGTGGAATGTTTTAAAACTGTTTTTGATCTGAAACAGGTCTTATTTTGGGAGATGAACATTCCAGATATATAAAGATAGATGTGTCAACCAAGAAAATAATTTTAATGAAACTAGTGTTAAAACATTAGTGTTTTGACAATTTGTTCCAAGTAGAGTTAAAAGTGTGTACTTGGATTGCTCAACATCTTTAAGTAATTTATAAATTTAATATCTTACAAATTTTGACATATTTCATGGGCACGTTGCTACAGGTGACATTTACTCCTGCACTGAGCAGGGAATTTCGTCCTTATAAACCAGATCCTGCACCACTGTTACATATCTGTTCAGTTTGGGAAGTTCAACCTAATGAAGTAATGATGGTTGGGGATAGCCTTAAAGATGATGTGAGTTCTGTTCTATTTCTCTCTCCATCATTTGCACCATATTTGTTAGGAACATTTCTGATTCATTTTGAGGTGCTGTTTTTGTATATATATATTTTTAATTTCACATTCTTTTATCAAATTTGTTTGAATCAAAACATGCTTTTGTGTAAATTAAAGCTCCTTTACTTGGTCTTTGCAGGTTGCTTGTGGGAAACGAGCGGGAGCATTTACATGCTTGCTTGACGAAACAGGGAGGTATGATTCTCCCAAATACACGGATGTGGAATTTAAGCCAGATTACAAGGTGTCTTCTCTTGCCCATGTTCATTCACTACTGGAAGCAAATTTTGACTTGACACCATGATCCACAATTTCCTTGACAATAAAAACTTGCATTGTTAAATTGAGTCATTGGGATTCTCAGACCATTTATTAGTTGGTGGATACAACCATTTTTGATCCTGTGAAGAATTCATCGGAGAAGCTTTGTGAAGTACGGAGACAGGAAAATACCAAGGAAATATTTTATTATGTGAAAGACAAAGATCTTTCTTTAGTTTAGCATCTTATGGTAGTATTGATATGCTGCAGAGTTGCCGAATATATAGGTTTCCTTGCCAAAGTACTCTTGGATAGATTTCCTGCACATCTTTGTTTGTTGTTATCATTGTATTATGAGGCTAGCTGTTAATGCTTTCTTTGTGGGATGTAAGATTGTTGTTGTATATCTATATGTAATACTTTTGACCCATTTTATAATGCGATTTCTTTCTCCCTTTGGTGCAATGCAATGCATATTTTAAAATTACAATGAAGTTTATATGTTTATTTTTGACTAAATGATGAAATAATGCGGCTACGATTATTTTGATTCTTTTTATGTTTGATTTATGATTTATACGTAGGGATTTACAAAATGAACAATTTAGATCACTTGAGTGAGACTTGAGGTGAGGCTTACAGCAAGACTGCATACCCGATCCACTTTTATAGACTAGAGGCAATCCTGATGATAATTGACATTAATTTTGATGATGACAGTTTGAATTAAAGAAGATAATAAGTCAATTTTCTTTAATCTCAAATATTCTTATATTTCAAGTCACTCCGTCCGTTGCACCACCATAGAACTTAGGCACAATGCAGTGTCCTGATTATATCTAATACCCAAAATCTACGTCAAATATTCAAAATCTGTAAAATTAGTGTCTCCCTTCATCGCTAGAAAGAGTTCATGCAGCATTTCATAAATCCTCTCAGAACAAGGGTGGATTTTATCAGCAACATAGAAGCTGTGAGTTTCGCTATTAATTGTTATCCAACTGCATCCAGGCAACTTCCTTAGTTGTTTTTCTTTCATCATTGTTCTCACTTCAGCCACAACATCCCACTTCTTAGAAGCAGCACATAAGTTTGAAAGTGAGACATAATTAGAAGGGTTCTCCGGTTCTATTAGAATAAGGAACTTATAAGCCAAATCGCGCATCTCAGAATTCCCATGAAGTAGAGAAGAACTAAGAAGAGCACCCCAAACACTGGGACCAGGTTTCATAGGCATTGTCTTGATGAAATCCAATGCTTGCTTCAGCTGGCCTGATCGACCTAACATATCGACCACACAAGCACATATCTCCAGTGTCGGTTTAATTCCATAATCTTGTACAACTGATTTATAAATATCAAGCCCTTCATTTACCAATCCTGATCTACCACAAGCAGAGAGCACACCCACTATTGTAATCACGTCTGGTTTAATCCCAAGCTGAAGCATTTCCTCATACAAACAAATGGCTTCTTGACCCTTCCCGTGCAACCCATAGCCAAAAACCATCGAACTCCAAGATATTGAATCTTTACGAAAAGAATGATTGTTGAAGACTCGTCTTGCACAATTCAAGCTCCCACACTTGGAATACATATCAATTAGAGCGTTGCATAAAGAAACTTCATCATTCAATTCCTTTCTGATGGCAAATCCATGGATTTGTTTCCCACCCATTAAACCAGCAAGTGAGCTACAAGCAGGGAGAACACTCACAAGGGAGACCTTGTTGGGTTCCACTCCATGCCTCACTTGCATTTCAAGGAAAAGAATCAGGGCTTCGTCGAATGCTCCATTCTGTACGTAGCCATTGATCAAAGCTGTCCAAGCGATAACATTTCTAGACTTCATGCGGTCAAAAATCCGTCTAGCCACATTGATTTTATTACTTCTTGAATACATATCAATCAAGCAACATCCTAAATGAACATCAGAACCCAAACCCAAATCCAATTCATTCTTTACAATGTAACAATGAAGCCCCTTTCCATAATTCAATTTCTCAGCATCTCCCCCACACAGAGGAAGGAGACTCGAAACAGTAAATGCGTCGGGTTTCAACTTTTCAATTTGCATATATTTAATCAATTCCCATATACAACTATCAAAAGCACACTCCGTAGAAGCCACGAAACCTGCTATTAGAGCGTTCCAAGAAGAGACATTCCTGTGCGGCATTTCATCAAACACCTTGCGGGATTCAATAAAATCCTTACATTTACAATACATAGACACAATTGAGTTAGCAACAACAGAATCCAAAACAAACCCAGTTCGTATACACACGCCATGAATCGCTTTCCCAGCATACAAGTCTCCGGTTTCACTGCAAACTTTCGAAAGAGTCGAAACTGTGAAATCATCAGGCGAGTCCTCGCTTCGGCACATTTGATTAAACAGTTCAAAACTCTCATTATACAGAGAATTTCTTGCGTACCCATTAATCATTGTGTTCCATAAATACACATTTTTGAATCGAACCGAGTTGAAAACGAGTCGCGCGTCAGATGGGTTTCTGCAAAGAGAGTATGCGGAGATGAGCTTTGTTCCAATGAGAGAGTGTTGGTCCAAACCCAGATGGAAGACACGGCCATGGGACTGTTTGGCGAGATACAGAGATTGATGGTCGATCGAGAGTTGGAGAAGTTGGAGGAGAGAGAGAGATGGGTCGAGAAGAGGGGAAGAAGAAGTGTAGTGACGAAAGGTTAAACGAGTGAATGAAAATGTATTGCGAGCAGAGTAGAGGATGATCATATAGAATCAAGAAGAAGCAGAGTGGCAGAGTCGCGCGTGTGTGTGTGTGATTGTACTTTGCTAACCACGAGAGGATCCAAAAAATGTCTTCTTTTTTGTTACATACATTCTTTCTTTTTCAAGTACTCATAAATAAATTAAAAAAACATATAGCATAAATTATCAACTCAATTAATAATTTTTAATAATATCAAAAATATATTTTAATTTTAATTTAGATGATTTTATTGTTGTATAAAAGAATAGTTAGAAATTTCAAATTTTCTTTTAATTCTGTTAAATAAAATATTCTGACAAGAAAATATTTATAATTTTCAAACTTACAAGGAACAATTCATATTTTAAGTAAATCTCAAAGGGCTCGTTTGTTTTTAGAGATAGAGTGGAAGGGATTGATAGTAAGAGGATTGATAATGAGGGGATTAAGTAAAATTATATTTGTTTTAATAATAGTTGGTAGTGTGAGAATTGTTAAATTATTTTTATATAAAATAAATATAAAATAATAAAACAAATTTTGACCATAGTTTTTACTTAACAAAAAACACAATTGATTAAATAACATTATTTCAAAATGTGTTGCCCAACATGTAAAATATATATATATATATATATATTTGCACTTGGCCGATTGATCGACCAGATGTCCAGCCAAAGGTCCCTTGGACGATCGGTAACACTCTAAACTGCATGGACTATTTTCTAATACTATCTCTCAGTCCAAATTCCTAATCTGCTTGCCAAGGTCTTTTGTAGTCCGAAAGAGACTATGAATCCAGAGCTCACTTTGCAAAATAAATATAATATTATTTTATTATTCCTCACTAATAGTCCACTCCTAACTGCAATAACTGGAAACAAACAGGGCCAAAGGGTGTATTTGTATTTTATCCTAATAAAATAATGAATTATAAAAAATACGCTAAGTTTCACAATTTTGATATAATTATATTAATTCTCAATTAGTAAAAGTTAAAGAGGTTGTAATATATATAGATGGTATGAAGATACAATAACAAATAACGTAAAATAAATATGTTATTATAAACTAGATGATGATATCATTTTTTTATTTTTACAAATAATGAATTATTGATAAAAATAAAACAAAATATTATGTGAATTAAAACTTAACAAAACTTAATGTAATTATATTAAATTTATAATGCTAAATGTAATTTTCTCAATTTTTAGTGGAGGGTAGTGTATTTTATCCAAAATTAAATATACCTTCACAAATTTGATGTAATAGCACTAATTTTACTTTTTATGAAGACTAAATCTAGAGGAAGTATGCATATGATTTGTAGACACAGGGATAAACAGGGGCAATATAGACATTTTAATGTAAAAAAAAAAGAGTATAATAAATTATTAATGAAAAAAATTACTCCCTCCGTCCCAAAATATTAGTCCCTTATTCCATTTTTTCATTGTCCCAAAATATTAGTCCCTCTTCAAAAATCAAGGATAAAAATAATATAAATTTCTTATTTTGCCCTTCTTTTAAATTAATAAACAATATAAAAAGTACAATTATGACATTGATATTCTCAAAAAATGTACTATCAAAAGGATAATTTTAGAAAATCAATTTTTTTCAAAAGCAATAATTGTACTATAAAAAAAAAATTAGATTCCCCAAAAGGGACCATTATTTTGGGACGGAGGGAGTAATAGTTATAAAAGTTTACCAGAGGCTAATGTGATTCAATCTATTTTTTTCACAACCATTCATTAAAAAAAAAAAAAAAAAAAATAGATTACAAATTTTAAAAGTCTGCTAAAGAAAAAATAATAAATTTTGTCCAAAAAAAAAAAATATATATATATATTATTACATGGCACGTGTTAGTAAGATTTGTTTTATAAAACTTGTAAGCTATAACATTCATTTTTCTCCTGCCCTTTATCCATTTTTATTTTTTACAAGACTAAATATTCAATAGTTGAAAAAATAACATAAAAAGTCTTAAAATTAAAAAAATAAAAATAAAATCCAATCCAAATCCAAATCAATATTTGTGATAGGGTCCTAGACACTGAATTTTTGGATCAACACGCCGATCGTCGTCATCGCGTTGTATAGGTGGATTAAGATTGATGCCAGGTTGGGGAATGCGAGCTTCACATTGCCTATCATGCAACAACGCTTGGATACTTTGAAGAATGGTATTATTGGTTTATCGATCACGTATCAACTCCTGCATATTGGTAGACATCATGTCCATCCTAATAGTAAGAGCAGCAACTTGTTCTTCAAGTTCCTTAATAGTTATGTTAATGACGATGAATGGTAGAGTAGGAAGAGATAGACACTCAAAGATGGAATGCTTTGATACCAGATGATAGGGTCCTAGACTCTAAATTTGATCCTTTGATTGGAGATCAGCCACCAACAATCCTTTGAATTGGGAATTAGCCACCTAAACTCTTAATATTATTTAATCTCCTCCAAATCCATTACAATAAGCATCTTTGTATAAGAAAAAATAACATAGACTTCTTAATATAATTAGACTTCCTAAATTGATTAGACTTTCTAACATAATTGGTTTCCTAACAATTTGTTTCTATTCCGTTGTGGATTTGGAATGAAAGCCTTCAATATTCTGTGTGTATAGAAGTTAATCTAATCATTACTCTTCAAAAATCTCTTAAAGCCATTCAATTTTCTCTCTGGTTTACTCTTCAAAAATCTCTTAAAGCCATTCAATTTTTTCTGTGGTTTTGAGAGCAATGGCTAAAAATCTCAGGAAAACCAGAACACAAATCAAATTGGCCTAATCTTCACCATGATCTCTTAAAAATTAAAATTGATCCTAAAGCGATTGTGTCTCATTGACATTCTTCGTTTCAGAGTCGTTTGTAGTTCTTGGCAATCAGCTGCCAAAACCCATATCACATCTTCATCACTATACACTTTAGAGGTTATACACTTTAGAGCTTCAACCTCCCTAGCTCTTCTTTCCTTCACTAGACTACTTTCATGATGACCAAGAAGGTTTTAATTATTGTTGTGCCAATCTTCCAGACTTGATGCTTGTTTTAATTATATGATCTCAAAAACATGTTGGGGAATTTTCAAAATGAGTATTTAAATTTATAGTTTATTTTTGGGTGTTTTCAAACCTTCCATGTTTTTCTTTGGAAAGTATGAAATAAGCTTGGAGCTTTGTCCCACATCAGAAAGAGAGGAAAACATGGAGCACTTAATAAAGTGCTACATGGAATATTCCTTTGAATATGGAATTGTGAGGTGAAAGCTACTGTTCATGCATCCACACCGCAAGGATGGTGCTTCGCACCATCCGCACACGTCCCCGCAGCGTGGGTAGTAGGCTGTGTGGTGTTTGATGGCGTACTTCGCAAGGTGCCATAAGGGCGCTTCCCTATTTGCATCGGACAGGTTGGAGCAATGACATGGAATACAGTCAACTCCACGTGGCAGTGATGTGTCGTCCATTGGCGATGAACGAACTGATCAAACGGTTGTGTGTCCGATCTGGAGCGGGTTGATCATAGCCGTTGATTGGAGATGCGCGCGATCGTACGGATGAGATGACACCCGATCGTGATCAGGTGTGATTAGTCAAGGCGTCTATTCGGTGTGAGAATTATCTGCACCATAGATCGTTGATCCAACGGTCAGATCTGATCGGATGCGACCAAGGGACATGACCATTCGATTAGGTGCATCAAGGCCTATAAATAGGTTGCGAAATCAGCCATTTCATTCCATCCAAAAATTCAGAATTGATTCCTGCAATTCTCTCTCTCTCTCTCTCTCTCCCTCTTGATTTAGAGTTTTCAATCAAGAGTTTCTTAAGCAAATTTATGCTTTTCTTACTGGTAATCAAGTTCTGCAGATTTGATTATCAGTGTCTTGGTTTTCTTGATTATATCAAGAGTATTATGATCTACTGTCGTCAGTGTAGACACCGGTAGATTTGATTTTTAGATTAGGCTTCATTATATCCTGGAGGCAAATTTGCTATAACCTCCTGCACACCTTTTGGTGGGTGCAAATATTGTCTTTAGGAAAGTGACTTAGTAACACGACTTGAAGTATCAAATTTCTATTCCACATAGACAAGATCATCGCCAAGTTTTGAAGACTCGAAGACCACCAATTGAAGAATTCTAGACAATTTGTTCTAATAATCTAAAGACAACAATATTCAGATATGGCGATGTCTATTCAGAAAATTACTCAAGATTTCATGAAGCTGGACCGGTTTAATGGCGGCAATTTCCGTTGCTGGCAAAAGAACATGCACTTTTTGCTCACCACTCTCAAAGTGGTCTATGTGCTGACTACCTCCTATCCGGTGGAGAGCAAACCCGTACCAGAACCAAATGGGAGAATGACAACTGCATTTGCCGAGGACACATTCTGAATGCGTTGTCAGACTCTATGTTCGATTTGTATCAACATCTGGAAACGATAAAGTAACTCTAGGACATACTACAGTCAAAGTACCTTATCGAGGATGCCACCAGTAAGAAATTTCTTGTTAGTAATTTTATGCGTTTTATTATGATTGATACAAAACCCATTATGGAACAATTCCATGAGATCCAACATATTTTGAGTCAGTTTCGACAAAAGAATATGAACATGGATGAATTTATTGTAGTTTCGTCTATAATAGAGAAATTACTATCTTCTTGGAAGGATTTTAAGAAAACTCTGAAACACAAAAAGGAAGATCTAACTTTAGAGGAATTGGCTCAACACCTCTAAGTTGAAGAAGAGTCAAGACTTCTTGAAAATAAAGAAAACCTATTGGCTCAGACTTCTAAGATTCACATGGTGGATGATGGAAAGAGGTTCAACAAAAAGAAGCGTAAGCGTGAACCCTAACCCAAGAAAAATGCTAAGAAGCCGAAAGGTGCTTGTTGGCACTGTGGCAAGCCAGGGTACTTCAGGAATGAATGCTGGTCATACAAGAAGAAGCCAGAAGCATCAAATGCCAAGAACAAGTTCATGGCTGTTGTATCCGAGGTGAACATGCTTGAAGATGCTGGTGACTGGTGGATTGACTCAGGAGCAACAAGGCACGTCTACAACGACAAGAGCTGTTTCATTAGTTATGAACAAGTGAGTGATGGAACAGTTCTCTACATGGACAACTCTTCAACTGCTACTATCAAAGGCAAAGGGATGGTGGATCTAGAGTTCACATCTGGAAAAGTCTTAAGTCTTAATGATGTTTATCATGTACCTGATGTCAGGAAAAACCTTGTATTTGGAAGCCTGCTTAATAAGCATGGTTTCAATTTAGTATTTGAGTCGGACAAATTTGTCCTATCTAGGATGGAATTTTTGTTGGGAAGGGCTACATGTATCAAGGAATGTTCAAACTTAACATTATCAATAATACATCTATTTTTGCTTATATTGTTGATTCTCTTTCTTTATGGCATGCTCGTTTAGGTCATGTTAATATTAGAAAAATGCATGATATGGTTAATTTAGATTTAATTCCTAAGTATAACATTGATATGTTTGAAAAATATAAATTTTGTGTGCAATCAAAAATTACTCGCATTCTATTTCCTAAAGTTGATAAAACCACATCTCTGCTTGAACTTGTGCATAGTGATGTATGTGACATGCATAGTACCCCCACTAGAGGTGGTAAGAAATATTTTGTAACATTCATTAATGATTTTTCTAAGTACTATCATATCTATCTATCTTTTGTATTCAAAAGATGAGGTGCTTGATAAATTCAAGATTTTTAAGACAGAAGTAGAAAATCAGTGTAATGTCAACATAAAGAGACTTAAGTCTGATAGAGGCGATGGATACCATTTTTAAGAATATTATGAAAATGTTGGTATTCTTTATGAGAAGTTTGCACCCTACACACCACAACAAAATGGAGTAACTGAAAGAAAGAATAGGACATTAACAGAAATGATTAATGCTATGCTTTCTTACTCCAGTTTAAGTTTTGGTTTTTGGGGTGAAGCCTTGCTCATTGCCTATCACATACTCAATAGAATTCCTCTCAAGGGAAGAAATGTTACTCCTTATGAATTTTGGAAAAACAAGAAACCTAATCTTGGTTATTTGAAAACATGGGGCTATAGAGCAATAGTCAGATTGCTTGAACCTAAAAGGAAGAAATTAGGCGAAAAGGGAATTGAATGCATATTCCTTGGCTATGCTATACATAGCAAAGCATATAGGTTTTTGGTAGTAGAGCCCAATGGTTCAATGGAAACAAATACCATCATTGAATCACATGATGCGATATTTTATGAGAATCATTTCACAACCATTCCAAGGTTGGATTCTAATCAATAAAATGAATCAACTCCTTTGATGTCTATAGAGGATAGTGAACGACATGAACTCATTGAGCCTAATGAGCCTATTGAGCTAAGAAGGAGTAAGAGGGCTAGGACTGAAAAGTCATTTGGCCCTGATTTCGTTATTTACCTTGTAGAAGGAACTAGAAAAGCTTATTGTAAGCAAACAATGATTTCTTTGAATATGGATTCAAATCCATTAACATTTGAGGAGGCTATGAAGTCTCAAGATGTTGCTTTTTGGAAAGAAGCAACAAACGATGAGATGGATTCTATCATGGGTAACAATACTTGGATACTTACTGATTTGCCACCTGTATCCAAACCAATTGGTTGTAAATGGATTTTTAAAAGGAAATGAAAGTTGATGGCACAATTGACAAGTTTAAAACAAGATTAGTTGCTAAGGGTTTTACTCAAAAGGAGGGTATCGATTATTTTGATACATATGCTCCGGTGGCTAGAATCGCCACCATTCGAGTGTTGATTTCCTTAGCCTCAATCTATAAGCTTGAAATTCATCAAATGGATGTTAAGACTGCTTTCCTAAATGGAGAGTTAGATGAGGAAATCTACATGCAACAACCCGAAGGATTTGTTGTACAGGGTCAAGAGCACAAAGTGTGTGTGAAGTCACTATACGAACTGAAACAAGCTCCAAAATAGTGGCATGAGAAATTTGACAAAGTAATAGTGTCAAATGGTTTTAGGATACATGAATCTGATAAGTGTGTGTACAGTAAGTTTACTGGAAATAGAGGTGTAATCATATGCCTATATGTAGATGACATGCTTATTTTTGGTATTGACAATGATGTCATTGAAAGTACTAAAAGTTTCTTGTCGTCTAGCTTTAGTATGAAAGACATGGGCTTGGCTAATATAATTCTGGGTATTAAGATCAAACGAGAAGACAATAATTTGATTCTAACCCAATCGCATTATATTGAGAAAATTCTTAAGAAATTTAATCAATATAATTGTACACTCATATCTACACCTTTTGATTCAAATTTGAAATTGTATCCTATTGCTGGAAGAGCTGTTGATCAGCTAGAATACTCAAGAGTAATAGGTAGCCTGATGTATGCCATGACTTGCACTAGACTTGATATTGCTTTTGCAGTGGGAAAACTTAGTAGATACACTAGTAATCCCAGTAGTGTGGATTGGCATGCTGTTAACCCAGTACTTAGGTACTTGAGAAAAACAATAGACTATGGAATAGTCTATAATGGCTATCCAGCAGTGCTGGAAGGATTCACGGATGCTAATTAGATAACTGCCGTGAAGATCACTTGTCTACGAGTGGTTGGATTTTTACTCTTGGAGGAGGAGCTGTCTCCTGGGGTTCTAAGAAGTAAACATGCATAACAGACTCAACCATGGCGTCAGAGTTTGTAACATTAGATTCTTGTAGCAAAGAGGCAGAGTGGCTAAGGAATCTCTTGTTAGAGATTAAGATATGGCCAAAACCTATGCCACCAATATCTTTGCATTATGATAGTGAAACAACTTTATTACGAGCCTATAGCCATGTCTATAATGGAAACCCAGGCATATAGGACTGAGACATAGCTATGCTAGGCAGTTAATCACAGAAGGTGTGATTACCATTAGTTATGTAAAGTCAAGTGAAAACTTGGCTGACCCCTTAACAAAGGGACTTGCAAGGAATTTGGTGTAGAAAACATCAAAGGGGATGGGTCTTAAGCCCACTTAACATAATCACTCATAGTGGAAACTCGACTCCACGCTTGATGAAACATTAAGTCTTGAGTTCAATGAGCCCAAGTACACCATATGTCGTGATTGCAAGCACTTAGTTTTATTTAATTTTCATCCCAAGGTTGAAGTACTTGGTACCTGTAATGTGAAAAAAAGAGGATGAGTTAGCAAACTCTTAATAAGCTTACAACTAAGTTGTTAGGGTAATGTAAATTAAAGGGGTACTATTAGTAAGTTTATCTATGTGAGTGTAGGAGGTGGTGCCACTTCTTATGAGTCTAAGGGTTTGACTCTAGAGCGCTCATGAAATAGGATATAGACACAAGGCCAATCCATGTGTCGGTTTGTTTGAATACTTGAGGTAACCTATACTGTGCGTGAGACATGTCCGGTTAGTCGAATAAAATCGCTAGTTCAAAGACAAGTCTACTATGCCATCTTGACTAACTTTGAGATGTCTTCACTAAGTGAATGATTCAAATCGTAAGATATTTTCACCTATGCATAAGGCTGCCAAGTGAACCAAGAATTATCATCTGATATTTTGAAAATGGTGGAAGAATGTTGGGGAATTTTCAAAATGGGTTTTCAAATTTATAGTTTATTTTTGGGTGTTTTCAAAACCTTCCATGTTTTTCTTTGGAAAGCATGAAATAAGCTTGGGGCTTTGTCCCACATTGGAAAGTGAGGAAAACATGGAGCATTTAATAAAATGTTACATAGAATATTCCTTTGAATATGGAATTGTGAGGTGAAAACTAGTATGCATGTATTCACACCGTAAGGATGGTGCTTCGCACCATCCGTACACGCACACGCACACACACATGCTCGCGCGGCTTGCTTCGTGGGCTAGGGCTGAGCAAGAAATTCGTGAAATCCGTAATCCGATCCAGTCCAGTCCAATCCGATAGGTTTGGATTGGTTTTTTGAATCCGCGGTTCGGTTCCGGATTGAAGAATTAAAAATCCGTAGTCCACGGATTGGTTCCGGATTGAACCCCACGGTTCCGGATTGGAACCGATCCGGACCGTATACAAATAATCTATATTTTTATTATACATCCTCCTCCATAGTATTTTCTCTTATTCTATATAAAATCTAAACTCAAACCTAAAACCGTGTAATATCTTCTTTTATTATTTTTGTTTGTTAGTTTTTAGTTTTAATTTGTAATGGTCTAAATACTTATGGTGAAACCAGTTTTTTTATGGTTGTTTAAATTCTAGAACAGTATGTCGCTATTATAGAAAAACATGTTGCTATTGTGGAATTAATATAGCACTATGTTTATATTTTTATGAAATTAAAGTGTTATATATATATATTTTTGTTATTTAATTATGTGAATCTGTGGTCCTAAACCGATCCAATCCGTATTTAAATGGATTGGTTCGGATTGGTTCCATGATTTAAACAGATTGGATTGGTTCCAATTTTTCAGGAACCGTAGATAACGGATTGGTCTTGGTTTTATCCCAATCCGGTCCAATCCGGACCATGCTCACCCCTATCGTGGGCTGTGTGGCGTTTGATGGTGCACTTAGCATGGATGCATTGGCGCAAGGTGCCCGTTGGCGATGAGTCAACCAATCGATCAAACGGTTGTGTATCCAATCTGGAGCGGGTTAATCATAGCCGTTGATTGGAGATGCGCGATCGTATGGATGAGATGGCACCCGATCGTGATCAAGTGTGATTAGTCAAGGCATCTATTCGGTGTGAGAATTTTCTGCACCGTAGATCGTCGATCCAACGGTCAGATCTGATCGGATACGATCAAGGGACATTACCATTCGATCAAGTGCATCAAGGCCTATAAATAGGTTGTGAAATCAGCCATTTCATTCCATCCAAAAATTTAGAATTCATTTATGCAATTCTCTCTCTCTCTCCCTCTTGATTTAGAGTTTTCAATCAAGGGTTTCTTAAGCAAATTTCTGCTTTTCTTACTGGTAATCAAGTTCTGCAGATTTGATTATCAGTGTCTTAGTTTTCTTGATTATATTAAGAGTATTTTGATCTACTGTCGTCAGTGCAGACGACAGTATATTTGATCTTTAGATCAGGCTTCATTGTGTCCTGGAGGCAAATTTACTGTAATTCCCTGCACACATTTTGGTGGGTGCAAATATTGTCTTTAGGAAAGCGACTTAGTAATGTGACTTGAAGCATCAAATTTCTGTCCTACATAGACAAGATCATCGCCAAATTTAAAGACCCGAAGACCACTAACTGAAGAATTCAAGACAATTTGTTCCAACAGAACATACCCGAAGTGCTTGTCCAGACTCGGTGTCTTGGATCATCATAAGGGTGGCTGCTATTTTTGGATGAAAACAAAACAACCCATATCTTCAATCTCTTCTTCGATGTTAGTGTCTGGTTCTGTTTTCATTGCACACTTTCTTTCATTACCAAAGCTGTTCTCTGGAAAGAACCGATTCTCAGTGACAACAACAATGGCATTGTGGCTATCTATGGCTTTGGTTTCCAATCAAAGCTTGCTTATGCTAGGTGTGGAGACTCTAATTGGTTTGACCTCCATGGTTCACATGAGGCTTACTGTGATATCATATGCTGCAAAGATTATGTATATGCATTAGCCAATTTGGGTTCTGTTGAAGCTTGGGATTTTAGGTTTTCTGTCCTAGAAAAATTCTGAACATTGAAGTTTGTTTTCCTGAGGAAAGGGTTGAATTTGAGAAGTCTCTGAGAGATCTTTATTCTAGCCAGTTTTACCTGGTGGAGTCAATAGGTGAGCTCTTGATTGTTATAAGGTACATTGGTGAGTTTGTTAGGCATGACAGTGAAGTTGTTCGCAAGACTGATATTGATCATGATTTGATTTATCTATACATGACAAAGTTGTTCCATGTTTACAAGTTGGATTTGAAAAAGGAAAATTGGGAGAAGGTGGAGTCATTGGGGGATCGAATATTGTTTTTGGGTAGAAATCAGTCCATGTCACTCTCAGCTTCGGACTTTTCAGAGTATAAAAAGAATTCAATATATTTTACAGACGACTATTGGGATTGAATGGATGAGCATTACGAGTATGGCGGTCATGATATGGAATCTTCAACTTGGGAGATGCTTCCATAATTAGAGGAATTGATGATTTGAGAGGTTGGAACCATCACCTATCTGGGTTGTTCCTAATTCAGTGCAGCCGGGACTTAATAATTTTTTAGTCTCTTCATTGTTTTTAATCTTCATGTTCTTTGTCAAAACTTTTGTGTTCTAATTTCCGATCAATTCTTCAGTATAATGTTTGTTCTGTCATACAGGTACGTTTAAATGATTAAAAATTGGTCTGATATAAGAATTTTTTAAAAAAAAAAAAAAAAAACCTTCTAATTTATGTGAAGTATCCAAATAGCTTTTCATATACAGAATGGTTCTGTTTATTCTGTTTGTTATTGTAGATGCATATATCATTAATTTTGCAAGTAAATTGTCCTTGAACAATCCATCTTAGTTTAAAGGATATAGACACAAAGGTTAAGATATTATTAGCAGAGAGGTTCTTTTAAAGAGAATAAGATACGATTAATTGCAGTAAATTATAAAATAAGATGCGATTAATATACGTGGCACTTAGACATGCACAATTGAGACTTTTGATGATGACAACAACAATCGTCACTTAGTTCCTTTGAAATTATGGAATTTTAAAAGAGAGAGAAGCCAAAATCAGTAGAGTAGAGCTCATGTGATATTATATAGTATGAGAAAATGTATTTGTTTTTGTTTTTTTTTTTTTGGTAGGTTTAGATATTAAAATGTTTCTTGTTCTTTCTAAACTTTTTTGAAGCTTTTGTACTTGAGTTTTAACTTTTTAATGCAAAAAAGATTTGCACTAGCTCATATTATGATTCCAAAAACCTTCTTCACTAATCACAACTCTAGTTATCATCCAAATGGTAGATGACTTAATCAACTGGGGTACAAAGTTATTAGGTGAATAACCAAATATTCCCTTGATTGATTACAATTTTAGTCTCCTCATTAATAACTATATAGTACTAAACATGCACCAAGAAAATAAAACTCAAAAAACAAAAATGCTAAGTACCTCCAATTTAAAAAAAAAAAATCAAGAAAAATACCCAAAATTTGAATGTAAGGTGTAGATTTAAACTTGAATCTGATCTACACATTTCAAATTCTAGACACTTTTCTTGATTTTTTTCTTTTTCTTTTTTTTTGGGGGGGGGGGATCAATAGAAGGGAGTGGCTAAAGTGTGGTGCAGACCAGCTTTGTTTGCCGCACATGCCATGCTCAAATTGCCATAGACATGATCATCCAAGTTCCACAAGCCATCCCACAAAACCATGTTGTCTTCATTGGTAGACTCAAGCCCAGATGCATAGCCATTGAATTGGGGATACAAGAAGCTGGCTTGTTCCTCAACGGTAGTGTTTGGATACAGAGTTACCATGTCTTGCCTCACTTGATGAGGCAGTGATGATGGCACTCTATTGTCACTTTCGTCAAACAATGACATGATCTTTTTCATGTCCACTTGGTTTATCTGCTGCTGCTGTTGTGGTTGTTGTTGTTGTGGTTGTCGTTGCTGCTGCTGAAACTGTTGCCTTCTCAATAGGCGGGTTTTCGCCTTTTCGTTATTGTCGGATTTTGCCTTTTTCTTGAAATGAGTTCTCCAGTAGTTCTTGATCTCATTGTCAGTTCTTCCGGGCAAGTTCGTGCAATTGTTGACCATCTAAAAATTTTGTATATTTCTTTTTAGTGATCAAGTTGTTACAAGAAGATCATATCAAACAAATTTTGCACAAAATTTTGGATGATTACCTGTTCCCCCACCTAGCATGTAGCTCCAAAATTATGGTTTCTTCATGTGGTGTGATTTGGCCCCTCTTGAGGTCTGGTCTCAAATAATTCACCCACCTCAATCTACAACTTTTCCCATTCCTTTTCAATCCTGCACAAGAAAAAGCAATTGATAAGCTTTAATTCACACTTAAAAAAAAAAAAAAATTAATCATTGAAGAAAATTATATTAACTGCTGCATGCTTCAACTGGACTGCCCATTTTGTTCATTTTTTTACCCCCTCACAACCCTGTCTAGACATTTTCTTGCTGGTATATATCCAAACATGACAGGCTTTAATTTAAACTATTTAGAGTTATTTAACATCGGCACGTGCCTCCATCTCTAAATTCAATTTTCTTTTTATCCCAAAACATTCATAGCTGTTGGATTATGTCTCTAAATTCTCATATCTCAAGATTTCTACATAATTCAATAATCGTGAATATTTTACAATAAAACAGAATAATTTAGGAACAGAAGATCCATTACCACTTAACATGAAGTCTTTTCCTACTCTATTTAGGGCCATATGTTGTGACTAAAAACTCATTTAGCTGACAGTAATGTGGTAACGCAACATGGTGCTCATAAATGATAAACAGTAATTCAAAAAATTGAAATATTTTTATTTTATTTGATACAGGTTGGTAACATGAAGTACCTGCAAGCCTAGCCACAGAGTTCCATCTTCCTTCACCATGAAGCTTGACATACTCAATGAGAAGCCTATCTTCCTCAGCAGTCCAAGGGCCCTTCCTCCACCCTTCTTCTTGTATGACACCCCACCCCAAGTGTTGTGCCATTACTCCCCAAGACATATAAATCAACAAAAGCCTACTCTGTTTGTTCTGTGTGAATATTTTAGGTAAAGCTTGTCCTCTATATTCTGTGAGACACAAGTGTTAGTGTTTGTGGCATATTTATACCCGCACAAAAAAATTCTACTTCATTCCATCAGTCATGTTGATGTCCTTATCAAATCCAACTATTCTCTCTCTGTCTCTTTTTCTCTCCATATGAGGTACAGACGATCCCTATAATACTATTTACCATGTAAGTTACCAAAATGCCCTCGGGCATTATTAGATTTTTTTTTTTTGGTAGACAATCAATCAAAAACTTATGGAAAAGGGTGGATATGAACTAAAGTTTGAGTAGCTTAGAAAATTATGGGTGACAAGTATCCGATCTTCTTTGTATGCGGAGGTGTTAGAGAAATGAACATAAATAGAAACATACTTATAGTAAAGACTTGGTCTGTGAGATCACTTAAAATCTAATCCTAATACAATGTTAAAATTTTTGCGACATTTAACTCAATATTAATAGACATTAAATTTAATTGTTTAGATAAGCCACAAGTCTCTATAATGCATGTGGAATGCCAATGCCAATAATTGTAACATATGAGGGTATTATGGGAAACAAGAACAAGTACTGCCTAGGCATTGGGTAACATGTTCTTATGTGGATCCAAATCTGGTAGAGTATATTTGTTTGATGATAAAAGTAAGCCTAGGAGACATAAGAATCCATGGACAAAATGCCACGTATACCCTAGGGTTTATGCATCTAGAGACTAATATGATCTAATAATTAGCTCTAAAAGCATTGTGTTTATGGTTCTAATTAAAATATTAATGGGTGGCAAGTCTTTTTTAGGCTTGAAAACCACAACAAGGCCAATGGATGTTAAACAGGTGCTGAATTTGCTTACTTCTCAAGGAGATAGATAGATATGACAATCTCCATGAAAAAAATCTTTAATTAAATATAGTTTTGTTGGATTCCATAACGTCATTTAGGGGACACATGTAATTCATTTGTTGAGTTTGGAAAGAATGCTTTCGTTACACAAGGAGACATACACCGTTCGTGCTACCACGCTCACGTCGCGACAGGTGATCCCCCATTCTTAAGTTTGTGTTATTTTGAAATCTTAAGAGCTTAGTTTAGTGGCCAATCACTTCATTCTTAGGTGTGGTGAGGTTCGATTTTTATTAAGTATTATTAAATTTTTTGAGGTCATGCTCTCATGTACAATTTAAAATTTATTTAACTTATCTGTAGGAACGCTTTGTGTGAATTTAAAAATTAATTTAATTTATCCGATTATCCAATAAAAAAAATAATATTATTACAATTGCTCAAGTTTTATGTTTAGATGACCACCGGCCAATACCAAACCATATAGTAGTATGAGAGTTCAACACGGTCTTATGGGTCAAGAGTTGCCAAATCATAGACATTGGTCAACACAGGTTAAAACCCATAAATAGGTTTTAAAATGAACTAAATTTTTTTGATCGCAATTACTTTTTGGCAGATTGATATGCATTAAGTGAAGTTTAAATATATATTAAAGTTGATTATTTTTTTGAGTTCAGGAGCTCAATTCTGTAAGCTCATACATTACAAAATTATATAGTAAAAAAATTAAATTACTTATGTGTGTGTCAATTTTCGACCACACTGCCAACTTAGTACTCAACTGGAGAACACCAGCAGAATAGATGACACCTGTCTGACCTGCAACAAAAAGAAGAGTCTCCGGCGGTGGCTCGTCCACCCGGGAGTATTCCGACGATCAAGTCAGTACTTCATATCTCCAAAGATAACCAATGGTGCTTAACTCACTAGACAGAATATCAAAAGTCATACCTTAGACTCATGGGGGTGCCTCCCTTTTATAGCCAATACAATCCTAGTCCCAATAGGAGCCTAGTTCTAATGGACTTAGGATTACTGCTAATCTTGGACTCCCAGTAGGATTAGGATAAACTCTCTAAGAGTCTCATCTTTACCCAAACTGAAGTCTTCTCCCATTCTAGGACTCTTGTCCCTTATCCGCTTATCTCGGATTTCGGTATTCTCGCAGATAACCTCGGCCTAGCCGAGATCATCTCGGCATCATGACCAGGACACGTGACACCTCGGCTTCGGTGTCACCTCGGCCACGTGTTGTCATTCAAAAATTATGTCCCCACAACTGCCCCCTAGGTTCTATTACCTCAGCATCCTGAGGTGATGGAACCTATATCATTTATTCCACTTAGCACGTCGGCTAAGCTCGCTTCATCATCTATTGTTGAAGTCAGAACTCGTCGGCTCAATATGACCAAGACCTATAGTCTGCTTTCATCAATGCCTTAGAACCAACGACCAAGTTCGTTCAAGTTTCTTAGCCGAAACCGTCCTCCTTTGCAACCGTCTCGGGGTGACACACCTCGGTTATACAAACTGATCTACCTCGGCAAGTACTTAAGTACCTTTTCTTGGCATAACCTTGGTTTCACCTTGTAAATTTTTTTTCATAAAATTTCAACAAGGGTTTAACATCGGCTTAACTTTAACTTGTAAATTGTCCACAAATTTCAACAAGTGTTAAGCAATGATTTCTGATTAACTTCAACTTGTAAATTACTACAAATTTCAACAAGTGTAAAACAATGATTTCAGTTTAACTTCAACTTGTAAATTGCTACAAATTTCAACAAGTGTAAAACAATGATTTCGGTTTAACTTCAACTTGTAAATTGCTACAAATTTCAACAAGTGTTAAACATCATCTCGGTTTAACTTCAACTTGTAAATTGTTACAAATTTCAACAAGTGTTAAACATAACATCGGTTTAACTTCGACTTGTAAATTGCTACAAATTTCAACAAGTGTTAAACATCATCTCGGTTTAACTTCGACTTGTAAATTGTTACAAATTTCAATAAGTGTTAAACATCATCTCAGTTTAACTTCAACTTGTAAATTGCTACAAATTTCAACAAGTGTTAAACAAACATCGGTTTAACTTCAACTTGTAAATTGCTACAAATTTCAACAAGTGTTAAACATCATCTCGGTTTAACTTCAACTTATAAATTGCAACAATTTCAACAAGTGTTAAATATCATCTCGGTTTAACTTTCAAACTTATAATTGCTACAATTTCAACAAGTGTTAAACATCATCTCGGTTTAACTTCAACTTGTAAATTGTTACAAATTTCAACAAGTGTTAAACATCATTTATAACTCTCTGCTCTCTGCCCCCTAATGTGGACTTATGTTCACATTAAGCTTGTGCATGTGATCTTGTTCGCCGAAGTTGGTTTTCAGCCGAGATTGTTAGCCTTGATTTCTCTGTTAATCTTACTTGGTTTCAACCTGAGTTTGATTCTACCGACATGGCAAGCCTATGTTACTCAAACTTAGTTCAACTCCATTATATGCAAGATTCGACTCTACCATATAATGAGTCTAAGTATTCATCATTACCTCGGCCTCGCATCGGCGAGCCGTTTTCTTATCGATTAAGTGCCGAGATCTTGTCTTCTGGAATCTTGGATCTGCTCACTCAGGTTGAGCTCTTCTCTTCTCGGACCCATTCATCCAGGCCGAGATCATGTCTTTTGGAATCTTGGATCAGCTCACTCAGGTTGAGCTCTTCTCTTCTCGGACCTATTTATCTAGGCCGAGATCATGTCTTCTAGAATCTTGGATCTGCTCACTCAGGTTGAGCTTTTCTCTTCTCGGACCTGCTTATTTAGGCCGAGATCTTGTCTTTCGGGATCTGGGGTCTGGGGCCTAAAATCCAGGATCTGCTCACTTAGGCTAAGCTCTTCTATACTTGAATGTCATCTCCTTGGGAGCGCTCATGCCCCCTGTCTTCGCGTCCCTTCTAGAAGGGTCTTCATTCCGTTTATGTCGACAGACTCTCCATTTTCGCTAAACTCGTCGTTTTCAACACGTTGATCTTGTACGGTGATGGTCATCTATTCTCCTTTCTGTCCCACAGACGGCGCCAAATTGTGTGTGTTAATTTCCGACCACACTGCCAACTTAGTACTCAACTGGAGAACACCGGCAGAATAGATGGCACCTGTCTGACCTGCAACAGAAAGAAGAGTCTCCGGCGGTGGCTCGTCCACCCGGGGGTACTCCGACGATCAAGTCAGTACTCCATATCTCTCAAAGATAACCAATAGTGCTTAACTCACTAGACAGAATATCAAAAGCCATACCTTAGACCCATGGGGGTGTCTCCCTTTTATAGCCAATACAATCCTAGTCCCAATAGGAGCCTAGCTCTAATGGACTTAGGATTACTGCTAATCTTGGACTCCCAGTAAGATTAGGATAAACTCTATAAAGAGTCTCATCTTTACCCAAACTGAAATCTTCTCCCATTCTAGGACTCTTGGCCCTTATCCGCTTATCTCAGATTCCGGTATTCTCGCAGATAACCTCGGCCTAGCCGAGATCATCTCGGCATCATGACCAAGACACGTGACACCTCAGCTGACACTTCGGTGTCACCTCAGCCATGTGTTGTCATTCAAAAATTATGTCCCCACAACTTATATTTGATTCGATTATAATTTATTTGAGATTGAGTAAAAAAATAAATAAATTTAAGCATTTTATTTTTTTACTCTGTTTAATCAAATTTAAAAACTTGCTTTTTTGGAGATCTATTTTTTTAAATGCAACAACGATATTAAAAAATATCTAAAATATATTATTTTTCATATTTGTTAGGTTTTTATATTTCTATAAATTTTCTTATTCTTATAGGGTTCTTGTTACTCACTTTTACTTTGCCCATATATAAGCCACATATTGTAATAGTTCAATAAAAACAATATTATTCAACATTATTCAATATATAAAATTCTTTTAGAAATTCTTTTTCTCTTTATACAATTATTTTAACATGGTATCAGAGTTCTAAGATGCCTATCTTTCTAATTCACCAGTGGACGGCGATTGGCAACCTTGCCTTTATTTCTCGTTGGAGTTTCAATGCATACCTGTGTTAGTCCGAATCTCCAACAACCAATAAACCATTACGTCTTCCACCAAGCGTCGCATATAGCAGGCTCCTCTCACGATGAATATACCATTTAATCGCCCCTAGCAGGCTTTTATCATTTGCCTTAACAGCAGACTCTTTTCAATTGCCCATAACAGGTCTTTATTGTTTGCCCTAACAGCAGACTTTTCTCAAACGCATCGTTTGCCTTAGCAGCAGACTCTTCTTATTCACCCCTAGCAGGCTCTTTTGTTTGCCTTTCAACAAACTCTCATTCATTTTTTGTTTTGTTTTTTCGAAGGCTATTAAAGAATATCTAGAATATATTATTTTCCATATTTGTTAGATTTTCATATTTCTATAGGTTTCCTTATTCTCATAAGTTTCTTATTGCTCACTCTTATTTTGCCTATATATAAGCCCCTATTGTAATAGTTCAACAACAACCACTACAACAAAAACACATTTTAGTGACACCATACTAGTGGCATATTCTTAAAAAATGTCACAAAAAGAATATCTTGTGGCATTTTTTAGAAAAATGTCACACAACCACAAACATACAAGGCTCTAGTGGCATTTCAATTAAAAAAATTGTCACTTCACTACAACAAAAATGTCACTACAACAAATTTATACTTTAGTGACACTACACTAGTGGCATGTTTTTAGAAAATGCCACAAAAATAAAAATTGGCATTAAATGTTTTAGAAAAATGCCACAGAACCATAAACATATAAGGTTCAAGTGGCATTTCAATAAAGAAATGTTATATCAATTTTATGGCATTTTATAAAATAATGACACAAAAAATTATGTTCGTAACATTTACCAACAGATGCCACTAAACTTTTGTAGTAATGACATTTTTTAAAAATGTCAGGACACTAGGTAGGTGCAAATTACTTTTTATGGCACTTAGGTGAAAAGTGTCATAAACAAATATTTTCTAGCATTTTGATAAATGACACTAAGCCAAAAACTTTCCAAGCTTATAATGATATTTTTGAAAAAACAAAAAATGCCAATATATTTTCTAAATTTTTAAAATGCAATAAATGATTAAAAATAAATAAATTAAACTCAATATACACTACAGGAAAAAACACATTTGGCGACTAAATTTTCTGACCAAAAAAAATTTGGTCGCTGAAAGCTACTTTCAGCGACCAAAACAACATTAGTAGCCAAAAGTAAAGCTTTTTGGCAACTAAACAATTTTAGTAGCTAAAAGTCTACAATTGACAACTAAAACTAAGTTTGGTCGTTGATTATATGGGTTATAGTGACTAAAAAATTTTTAGTAGTCCAAAGTAAAGCTTTTTAGCGACTAAAAAAGTTTAGTAGCCAAAAGTCTACAATTGGCGACTAAAAATAAGTTTGGTCTCTGATTAAATGGATTTTACTGACTAAAAAAATTTTAGTCGCCAAAAGTAAAACTTTTTGGTGATTAAAAAAATTTTAGTAGCCAAAAGTCTACAATTGGCGACTAAAAAATAAGTTTAGTCGCCAAAAGTGGTCATTTTTAGCGCAAGAGAACTAAAATCCTAAGGTGGGAATTAAATTTTTTGGCGACCAAAATTTTGGTAGTTGAAAGTGCATCTTCGGCGACCAAATCCGATTTTGGTCGGTAAAAGTTAAGTTTTTTAGCAACTAAAAAACAATTAGTAGCCAAAAGTATAGAATTGGCGACTAAAAAATATTTTTAGTCGCCAAAAGCAATTTTTTTTATTATTTTGCTAGTAAATAGTTTATTTTACATAAATTATGTTCAATAAAATAATTATGTTTATACATATACTTTTATATTAATATGAATGTATGTACTATATAAATAATATATGTTACATATATAATCATGTGGTGCTATAGAGGTGTAGTGGGAAGAGTGTGATGTATAAGGTTTATGGTGCGGGAGGCTGGCGGTTCGAGTCTCCGCAAAAGCGGATCAAATTGTTCTACAACGAATTATCGTCATGAATAGTGCTTACCATGACATTAAAGCGTCATTGAAAGGTTTTAGTCTTGATGGTGTAATGACACTTATAAGTGTCACTAATTCTTTTTTTAATGGCGCTTGATAGTGTCACAAATAATATCTATCATGACATCAAAATGTTATTGAAAGTTTTTAACAATGATGGTATTGTGGCACTTGCAAGTATCTACCATGGCACTAATATTTACCGTGGCACGGATACAAATGTCACTTGTTCAAAATGCCACAAGACTAAAAAATGTCATTAAATTAATAGTTTTGTGACACTTTCAAATGTCACTAAACTAAAAAAATATTGTAATGAACAATATTATTCAATATACAAAAAATTCTCTTTTCTATACAATTATCTTAACAAACAATATGAATACAAACTCAAAACATATAATAAAACACAGATGTGTCATAAAATGTAGATAGTAGATGTGGGCCTCAGATCATGTGAGACCCACTTTTGTAAAATAAAAAGTTAGATCTATTCTTATATATAAATGAAGAATTGCTTGTTTTTTAACTCCACAAACACTTTTGTCACGTTAAACTTAAATGCCAAAAATTAGCAAAAAAAAATCCAAAGCCAAATAAACAACCAACATCAAGAATATACTTCATAACTAAACTACTGTTATATTTAAATTTTGAATCTACAGTAAAAAAAAAATTGAAAAAATTTATGACAAGAAAATGAAAAGAATTTTTTTTATTAGATTAAAAGAATAAGAAAAAAATGAATAAATATTTTAAAAAAACACACACACTCATTTTGTTTTGTTATCCAGTTTTTAATTTTTTATAATAAATTTAAGAACCGAATATAACATTAAAATAAACAAAGCTATCAAGGATTATTGTGCAACAAAATTGGCACCAGAATGAGCCGTTAAAGTCAAAAAGGCCATTCTCTTTTTTAAATTTATATATTTAGATTACAAATTAATTAATCAGTATGTCCAATGACTCACATTAACACTTACTTTTTGATTTATTTGCAGATCTTTTTCTTTTTATAAATTTATTTAATCACATAGCTCCGATCTGTGTTGTGTACGGATGACAAAAGCATAATGAAACCTAGGAAATCTTCTTATTTTACCCCCACACACACACACAAAAAAAGGTAGTATTTATACATTTTTTAAAATTAAGTTTACCTATCATCTCATATAGCATTTTACATGTTTTTTTTTTTTTTTTTTTTTTGGGTGTGTGGATCAGTACGAGATTTTTTTTATAAATATTACTCAACAATCAAATATGTAAGAAAGTCAATAACATATGCTCATATCAATAAATAAATAATTAAACCACTTAATATGGGAGAAATAATCAATTTTTACATTTGACAATGATTGATCTTTTAATCTCTCAATAAATTGAATAAAAGAAGATGGGATACATTATACTGGTACAATAATAACACATCAGATGATAAATAAATCAAACACCAAAAAATTTATTCTAAAAAAGAAAAAAAAACAGCATTAGTGACAAAAGAATTTTGTGATAATAATTTATAATTAAAAAAAAAAATAGTAGTTAAGATGAAAGACAATCTCCATGGAGGTTTTGTTCTTACACCTTTTGGAATTTTTTTTATTTTATTTTTTTGTGTGTGTCCTATCAATTAAAGTAGAAGATTAGGATAAGAAGTTGCGAGATGTTGTGGGTGAGGAACATATTAATTCCTTATTAATAAACTAATATAATATATATAAGTTTCTTTTGTTTTCCTTAAGCTAAAGGGAATGTTGGGAAATGCCAATGAGTTTCTAGAAACATTTTTTACTTTTGCTTAGGTTTTTTTATTTTAATTTTTTAAATTTTTATAAGGAGCCAAATTATTGGATTTGCAGAATCTTTAGTGCATCACAGTTTTCATGGAACTTGAGTTATCATCACTTTTGGGTCTCCACCTGTACCTTGTCCACTTTGTTTTTAAGAAATTTTATTTAATTTAGAATTTGAAATCATATATTAAAGATCTTGTGTTAATAAGGGGTCCTTTGGGAAGATGGTTATAATTTGATTTTTTGTGAAAAGTTGATTATAAGTAGATTATAATCAACTTTTCTGTGAGAGAAGAGGTTGGTTATAATCTGAAAATCAGATTATAACCATGTTGCCAAAAGAGGCCTAAAAGTTAGGATTTTTTATTCTACTTTTCAGGTTTTAGTTTAAAAAACTCGAAATAAGTTTTTTTTAAACAATGTTCAAAGCTAAAATTTAATTTAAAGTAGTTTCCCGACCATAATGACAAGTTGGGGAACAAACCCTCATGTTTATCATGAAATTGGATAAAATTTTATGATAAAAAAAAAAAAACAAGCAAATGAAAATTTAACTTATATTTCACATTTTCATCCCCATTTGCCATCATTATACACAAAGCTCTCCCTAAACATGAGATCCAAACACGACTTTAAAATTTTTGTTCAACGTTGCATTTTGATTTTAAATTTGTAAAGAAATATAAAAGAGAAATAGAACTACATACTCGTTTTTTATTAACTAAACAAAAAGATAGATTTTTTTTCAAATATATATTATCTTTCCTAGTTGAACCAAAAACGATAAAAAAAAAAAAAAAAATTTAAATTGTACTTCATTTTCATTCATTTTCTTTTCTTTTAATAAATCAAAAATCCAAACACAATCTAAAAATAATCAAATCCTTTCTAGTTGGGACATGCCTTTCAGGGCGAATAATTTTTTTTTTCTATCTCGTTGTATTCCTATGTTGTATGTTAATAAAATTTTCTTTCTGCAAATAAAAAAAAAAAAATCAAAAATCCAAATTTACAAAACGAATCCCAAAAAATTATTCTCCATTTTAGCAGTGGACAGAAGAAGGATATTTTGACAGGGTGCGTAGATGATGGAGAATGTGTCTGCCTTTTTCCTTGTTTGTTTCCTGGGAAAATTATGCATAGTGCCAAAAACAAATTGATAAATTATGGAATTCACATTGTACGATCCAGATATGCTTAAGATCTATCAGATCATGAAACTAACATCACAACAAAAATGATTTTGCTTATCATTCATGATTGATTTGTTCAGTTCTTTTTGAATCTTGTTCATTTCTCTTTTAAGGGAAAGGATCTTTTGATATGCTAGATTTCTTTTTTAACTTGCAGAGCTTTTGTGATTAGTACAAGTAGAAATAACAATTCAATGTAAGTTTGAAAAAAAAAATAATAATAAAACAGATTAGTGGTATTTAACATGATAAAATAAAAAAATTATAATTATTAAATTAACTTAATATTTTTTATGGATGATATGTACAAAATGAACAATTTAAATTATTAAAATAAAACTCGTGATGAGCTCAACAAGTCCAAACATGACAATAAAATTCAAATTTAAATTTGAAAAAAATCCAATTCGGCTTGATACCAACCCCTATTGACGGTGCGGCCTAAGGCACCATTTGTTTTAGGAGATAGAGAGGAGATTGCGATTGAGATGGAGGTGAGACCATTATTGTTGTTTTTGTTTTGGGATATGGAGAGGAGATTCATAATCAGTTTCAGATTATGATGGACCTTGAGGAGGGGATGAGAATAGAGGCTTAGGACTTTAGTATTAGAAAATAGTCAGTCGGACTTTTTTTTATTATTTTTTATTTTTTACATGTTGGGCATTTTTGTTAAGTAAAAATCATAGTTTCATTTTTTTTTATGTTTTTTATTTTTTATATGTTGGGCATTTTTTTTGAACATTAATGTTTAATATTTTTGTATTTTTTATTTGTTTTAGTATTTTATATTTATTTTATATAAAAATAATTTAATGATCCTTACATCAACAACTATTATCAAAACAAATATAATTTTACTTAATTTTCTCACTACGAATCCCCTCACTATTCTATCCATTCTATCGCAGAAAAGAAACTCACCCTAAATGATCATGGGAGACAAAGGATTGCCTATCTAGCCTTATTTATAATTTTTTTTATTAGTCACAATGGTCAATGACTCTTCATAGAATAATATTAGGGCAAATTATAAATACATTATTTGAGATTTAATTAAAATATAATTTATTTTTTGTGATTTTAAAAATTATATTTCACCTCTTGAGATTTTTAATTTCATAACAAATCGCTCATTTTATTAATAAATTATCAAATTAATTAACAATTTTTAATGATGTTAGAAATATATTTCAATTAATAATTTAAGTAATTTTATTATTGTATAGGAAAACAATTATAAATTTCATTTTTTAGTTAATTATGTTAAATAAAAATTCTAATAATGAGATATGTGTAATTTTTCAAATCATATAAGATAATATTACTTTGGATAAATTACAAATGCACCTCCTGAGATTTGCTTAAAGTACAGATTGTCTACTATGATTTTGAAAATTACAAATATCCCATTGTCAGAATTTTTTATTTAACGAAATTAATTAAAAAAAATGAAATTCATAATTACTCTCTAATAGAATAATAAAATTACCTAAATCATTAATTGAAACATATTTATAATATCATTAAAAACTATTAATTGACTTCATGATTTATTAACAAAATGGGCAATTTGTTACGAAATTAGAAACTTCAATGGATGGAATGTAATTTTCAAAAGCACAGGAAGTGATTCGCATTTTAATCAAACATCAGGGAGTGTATTTATAATTTATCCTATGTACTTTAAGTAAACCTCAATGTATTTATAATTTACCCATAATATATTACTGTTGCACTCAATGTTTATTCTACAAACGAGTAATTAATTCCATTGTTGAGTGCAAATCAACAAACTATTTTACAACTATTTTGTTATAAAAAAAAATCTTAAAAGTTGGTAAAAAGTAAAATGAATAATAAATTAAAAGATTAATTTAAGGGATTGGATTAGATTAGATTAGAAGCATGACATTAAAAACGACTTGAGCGAATTATGATTTAAGCTTTTTTTTGTTGACGCGAACGTGCAATGTGCGTCATTTTTAGTTCGAAAAGGCTACAGGAACATCACCAACCTTGCTTATGCTTGGAAGGCTCTAACACTCACATTAATTAATTAATTAGTTAATTATTGGCATTGGAAAAAAAAATGCTTAAGATATTGCTTTTCCTAATAAATTATTCTTGATGCACTACAAAAAAAAATTAAAGTTTTAGAAATCAAAATTTTGAAACAAAATTATTTTTTAGAGACTAAATATTTTTATTACGAAAAGTGTCATTACTATATTTTTAGCAACGAAAACTAGACATTAGTGACTAATTATTATTTTTTTGAGATCAAATTTTTTGTGTAAAAAAATAAATTATTTTGAGACCAAATTATTTTGTCCTTAAAAGTGTATTTATTAGTGACATTTTTAAAATTTTGTCACTAAAAGTTTTATTTTTTACTTTTCGAGACGATCTTTTAGTGTCTATTCTTACGACGATAGAAATTAGTCCCTAAATATTTTTTGCTAAAATTTTCACTTTTAGAGACCAAAAAATTTAATCTCTAAAACTCTTATATAATGTAGTGATGGTAAGGTTAATTTATTGGAAATTATAAATTAATTGGATTCAATTTTTTAAAGGATGAAAGCTAGGCCAATGTCCAAATTAATTAATTTCTGTTAAGATTGTTTAAATTTTAGATTTGTGAGAAGGATATATCTAAACAAGGCCTAAAAGGTCAAATATTTAAAAAAAATCTCATCTAAAATGACCTAAGATTGATATTTTTAAAATTGTGATTCATAATAATGAGTATTTTGGTTTGAAATA
The DNA here is from genome assembly GCA_030407325.1 of Camellia japonica. Taxonomy (NCBI): domain Eukaryota; kingdom Viridiplantae; phylum Streptophyta; class Magnoliopsida; order Ericales; family Theaceae; genus Camellia; species Camellia japonica. The sequence goes on along the minus strand of JAPPVO010000036.1, from coordinate 27,283,931 downwards.
AATGCACTATAAAAACAACATTATTAAAAAATAATAATAAAATTATATATATATTTTTAAATCTAAGAAAAAAAGTTATGGAAAATAGAAGAGAAATACTTTAAACTTTTATTTTTTAATTTATTAATTTTTAACTTGAGAAATACTAAACAAAATAGAACCAGAATGATCGTGAATAGACGAAGGTAACACTAACAAATTTTGTAAAATTATATCCATAATTAGGCCTCGTTTGGGAACCTTCTTTTTTAGCCAAAAAGTCAAAAAGTTACTAAATTAGCCAAAAGTCAACAACCCATATCAAAAAGTCAAATATTCTCTTTTCTCTCTCACTTTTTGCACATCTCTTTTCGTAAAAAGTCAAAAAGTCATCCCAAAACTAGTTTTTTTTTAAGCTCATATTTTAACAAATAACCAAAAAAAAATTACTAAATTAGCATGTTCCCAAACAAGGCCAGTCTATTTTATGCGTAACAATCATTTTTTTTCAAATTCGATTACAAAAAAAGTTGCGCAACTAACAAAATTTTCTTAACTAAGGTTTTTAATATTTATTTCACCACCATTGGGAGCGTTGTATTTAATTGTTTATTTCTTCTTTTCAAAGTTTCGATATGATTATTGGGTTTGATATATTATTGGATTTTAATTATCTAATTTGATGAAACATCAATAAATTTTAAAATGTAATATTGTGAATTGTTTAGTTCTTCTTCTTTTCTTATAAATTTAAAGATCTCATTAAAGTAGAAATTACATAAAAGGGTAGGCACTTATATGTTTGGATTTAATTTTTTAGAGACAAAAGTGGGTTTTTCAAGATATAAAATTACAAATTTGGACAATTTACACTACAGAAGTTTTGGATTTTTCCTCAGTCTAAAACAAATCCTACTGTTGGCTTATTTTTCCTACAAAGGAAAATATTATAAATGCGAGCGTGCCAGCAAGGATTGAAAAATCCTTACAGACTAAATTCAAGCCAATTATCAAGCGATTGTGTTGACAGTTCTTTCGCCTCAACAAAGAGGACTTCAAAATTGCCAAAGTGTAGAGAAAAGAAAAATTAAAAGAAAAATGAGGGAGACGGAGAAAGATGATTGAGTGAACAATCAAAGTAATAATTACTTACCTCTACTTCTATGTTTTGAAAAGGAAGTGCATTAAATGCTGCGAAAATGAAATGCTGAAAATAAATACTTTGAAATATAAATTTATGTTAAACTACTCCTAAGATAAGGAAAATGATAAGAAATATTGAAATCAAGTGTCTTTGATTTAAGTTCTGGATCCTTTACAATGTAGCCATTAATGGCTATTTATAGAGGAAAAAATACAGAAATAACTACTTAGTAACTACCCATTTCTTCCATCTTTATTCTTGTCTTGCCATGTGTCCTTCCACTCATCCACTTTGTCCTTCCACTCATTCACTTTGTTCTTCATATTCTCCATCATCTCTATAACTTCTTTTAACTTCCAAATGAATAAGAGGATGCCACGTGTCCTGCAAAAAATTGCAGATTTATGGTGCCAACATTACCTTCCGCGGCCCTTAAAAATGATGTTTACTTTGAATTTTTGAAGGGCCGAACCAAGCACATGACTAATCTAAGCAATAAAGTGCTTCGAATTGTCACGACCCAAACCCGCCCCTATGGGTTTAGCACCGTAACCGGCCAGTAATCCTAGATTACCGAAGGCTTGCTTAACAGTAAGACAGTATAACAGAGTACAGGGGCATGGCGGAAGCCAATACAGTAAATAAACAATGTCCAATGAGCTGTGACTGTTTGTATGCCAAAAAGATTTTTCATACATTTATACAGAACAGTACGAAACAGTATGCATATATATACAACCAGTCAGTACAGGGACTTAATCCCTGATTAACAGTACAGTGCAAACGTTCAGTCTATACAGTAAATAAAACAGTACAGTAATGGGAATACTAAAACACCCCATAGCCTAAGCTTGGCAGGCTCGGAACCTCGCAGTGAGGCACATTGGTTGGCTTGACAAAACTGGGAATCTACCCCGACGCCTCTAGCATTGGTCTGGTGCCTGTACACTTACATATATATATGAGCAGTGAGCTAAAGCCCAGTGAATAACATAATGCGTAGAGAGGTTTAGAATGAATGTCCTTACTAAACAGTAATGAAAACAGTTCATTAAATCAGTATTTCAGTCATATGTGGTACATCCATTAGCATAACAGTAAACAGTAGGTCTTGAAAGACCGAACAGTAATGATGGCCATCAATCAGTAAACAGTGGTGGTTCCACGAGGGAACCGACAGAGATCTCTGTAACAGTAATAGTAAACACTAGGTGCTAAGGATGCCACAGTACAGTTCAGAAATAAAGGACATACATTCATTCAGTAATTAATATCAGTTCAGTAAGCAGTTCAGTTCAGTATTCAAAGATAATCATTTGAACATATCTTTACACAATTGTTACTCACAGAGTCTGGGCTACAGTGAACTAGAGCGTCTCCTCGGAAAGCCAACCCTATACAGTTAACAGATTGAACACACACTAAGCTATACAGTTGGGAAAGATAATAATTTAATCCCTAATTTGCCTCGGTGTGGTTCTACATCTATATCCTCTTTACGATGCCTTAAATATGCCCTAGGAATGCCTAGGATGGAAAGAGGATGCAAAGATGCACTTTTGAACACTTTACAAAATTTGCTGAAAACAGGGGTCTCGCTCGAGCGAGGATTCCTTCGCTTGAGCGGACATACAGATAAAAGAGCTCCGCTCGAGCGTGGATTCCGTCGCTCGAGGTGACTGCGTGCTACAGTAAAAATGCTGGATGCTCAGATTTTACGCCCGATGCTCGCTCGATGCTCACTCGAGCGTGAGACACAGCTCTTCGCTCGAGCGTAGGTCCCTTCGCTCGAGCGTACGCCTGCGCGCACCAAGATGCTGAGAGCTTGAAATTTACGCTCGAGCCACCATTCCCTCGCTCGAGCGGAGCTCAGAAGAAACAATGGTCGCTCGAACGTAGAATCCTTCGCTCGAGCGTAGAAGCCAAATTCTGGAATTTCCAGATTTGCCTCCCAAGCCCAAACCAAGCATTCCTAAGCTCAAAATTCGACCTCTTGGGCCCAAATTCTGGAAAACACATTCAAACTCAATATACAACAAGTTTCAAAGCTCAATTTGTGAATTTAAAGCCCAAGGGTGAATCAATTAAATCCAAATTTCAAACCCATTTTCATGAACATGAAGAACATGAAAACATGCATGAATTCAAATCAATTTACATATTCAAAACATGCTCTAATGAGCTCATTCTTCTCAAAACAAGTTGAAAACATGGACTTAAGCTTAATTATGAACATGCATGTGACAATTTGCCATGAAATCAACTCAAAATTCATCAATACACACATGCATGCATGAAATGAGCTACAATATAACATTACAAGCCATAAATTGGCCCTAGACCTCAACTTAGCTCTAAGCCATGCAAGAATCAACATAACGCACAATCAAGGAGATGGATTTCTACCTTAAGTCTTGTATTCCAGGTTTAGGAGCTCAATTGGCAACTACACTTCAATTTCCTTCAAGTTCCCAAACAATGCACAAGGTTGAAGCCAAAATCTCCCTCAATTCTCTCCCTCTCTCTCTATAGTCGGTTGTAGGCAACAAATGACTGATGAAATATGCTTTGGTGATCAAGTGTAACGCTCAAAAGTATGTGTAAGATAATGGGCCACTAAGTGGCAAAATTGTAATTAATGCAACTCATGTAATTGGCTTATTTTGATCTAATTTAATCATCCTAAATCACATTTCAGACAAATACACCATAAAATCACATAAATTATGATGATCATGAAACACTAAACGATTTCCGGTTCGGCCGCCGATAAGGCCTTCAATTAGCAGTTTAAACTAAACAAACTGAACAGATAATCACATAGTCAAACAGATAGAATGCAAAATAACTCATATATACTCAGTCAATTCAGTTCCAGTTTCCAGTCAGTCAGTTCAGTAATTCAATCAGTTCATTTACTTTCCATAATCGGTCTGTATTAATTAGTGATCAGTAACGAGGGTTATTACACGAATAATATCAACAAAGTGCTTCGAATGATATAATAGCACCAATAAAGTGTTTCGAATGAGTAAGAAATTATGACTAGATGACCAATAACAAGCTTCGAAGGTGGTATAAAAGACCAAATTCATCGTTCGAAGGTCTTGCGGCACAAATTTAAAGGAACAATATTACCCTTCGAAGGTTGGAAGCATTGATATAGGATGATGATACTTACAATGAAGTTTCAAGGTTAGGCTTGATGCTTCGAATGTATCTTCGAAGCTTTATACAGTTTCGAAGGTGAAGTAATCAACCTTCGAAACAACTCTTGATGCTTCGAATGTATCTTCAAAGCTTTATACAGTTTCGAAGGTGAAGTAATCAACCTTCGAAACAACTCTTGATGCTTCGAATGTCGAAGGTGAAGTAATCAACCTTCGAAACAACTCTTGATGCTTCGAATGTATCTTCAAAGCTTTATACAACTTCGAAGGCGAAGTAATCAACCTTTGAAACAACTCTTGATGCTTCGAATGTATCTTCGATACTTTGATTGTGTACAACTGGCCATCAATTTAAAAAGATAAACCATTCTCAACCATTTATTTAAATGCATAGGCTTTTTCTAGCCAAATTTATGCATTTTTAAATGGTCATCCCTTGTTCTAGCCAAGTTCATCCTTCGAACTCATAAGAACAATTTGCTAATTTTATTAGCCACATCATCAGAATTATATTTTGATGTGAACCACGAATCCAAAAAGGATTTTGAACACCAAAAGTCATGGTATAGTGTGACCATGAAAATTCATACTTTTTGACATTTTGAAAAATGTCAAAAATTTTGAATTCATGAACAGTGGCTTGTTCATTATTCTTGACCATGTTTGGTTTAAAAACATGACTTTCGCCGAATTGATTTTCATAATTCTTTGGCAAAATGGGTTGTTTTTCCATGTTAGCCATTAATGGCTTATGAAAATCCCCCATAAGAATGTTATTTTCATGACTTGACTCTCTAAAAATTGGTTTTTGGACCCCCCGAGCCATGTATGAAACATCATTCTTAGCCAAATTTGGCTCAAAAACATGCTCTTTCGTTATGTTAATTTCATAATTTGGCTCTTTAAAAACGGACTCTTGAACCCCCCGAGCCATTGATGAAATCAACTCTTTGCTTTTGCTATTTTCAACCATGGAAAAATTCTGAAAAAATTCACCAATTCCGGCCATTAAAGCCTCAGTTAAAAACTTGGTAGTGAGAGTTGATAACTCATCATTCCATTGGCGAATTTCCATATCAAGTTGATGAATTTCTCTAATTAAATGGTGTCTTTTTTCTTCCACCAAATAATATTGTAATGGATGAAAGTTTATTTCATCAAGAAAATGGATCTTTTCTTGAAGATCCAAAATTTTTCTTTCATGCCAATATATTTCAAATTGACAAGTTCGAATGGCGAAATCCAAATCGTTTCTCATTTCTTACACTTGGCCGTCCCACCGGGCGTGCGAAAAATTGTTGGCTTATTTTTCTTACGAAGGAAAATATTATAAATGCGAGCGTGCCAGCAAGGATTAAAAAATCCTTACAGATTAAATTCAAGCCAATTATCAAGCGATTGTGTTAACAGTTCTTTCGCCTCAACAAAGAGGACTTCAAAATTGCCAAAGTGTAGAGAAAAGAAAAATTAAAAGAAGAATGAGGGAGACGGAGAAAGATGATTGAGTGAACAATCAAAGTAATAATTACTTACCTCTACTTCTATGCTTTGAAAAGGAAGTGCATTAAATGCTTCGAAAATGAAATGCTGAAAATAAATGCTTCGAAATATAAATCTATGTTAAACTACTCCTAAGATAAGGAAAATGACAAGAAATATTGAAATCAAGTGTCTTTGATTTAAGTTCTGGATCCTTTACAATGTAGCCATTAATGGCTATTTTATAGAGGAAAAAATACAGAAATAACTACTTAGTAACTACCCATTTCTTCCATCTTTATTCTTGTCTTGCCATGTGTCCTTCCACTCATCCACTTTATCCTTCCACTCATCCACTTTGTCCTTCATATTCTCCATCATCTCTATAACTTCTTTTAACTTCCAAATGAATAAGAGAATGCCACGTGTCCTGCAAAAAATTACAGATTTATGGTGCCAACATTACCCCCCGTGGCCCTTAAAAATGATGTTTACTTTGAATTTTTGAAGGGCCGAACCAAGCACATGACTAATCTAAGCAATAAAGTGCTTCGAATAATATCAACAAAGTGCTTCGAATGATATAATAGCACCAATAAAGTGTTTCGAATGAGTAAGAAATTATGACTAGATGACCAATAACAAGCTTCGAAGGTGGTATAAAAGACCAAATTCATCGTTCGAAGGTCTTGCGGCACAAATTTGAAGGAACAACATCACCATTCGAAGGTTGGAAGCATTGATATAGGATGATGATATTTACAATGAAGTTTCAAGGTTAGGCTTGATGCTTCGAATGTATCTTCGAAGCTTTATACAGTTTCGAAGGTGAAGTAATCAACCTTCAAAACAACTCTTGATGCTTCGAATGTATCTTCAAAGCTTTATACAGTTTCGAAGGTGAAGTAATCAACCTTCGAAACAACTCTTGATGCTTCGAATGTCGAAGGTGAAGTAATCAACCTTCGAAACAACTCTTGATGCTTCGAATGTATCTTTAAAGCTTTATACAGCTTCGAAGGCGAAGTAATCAACCTTCGAAACAACTCTTAATGCTTCGAATGTATCTTCGATACTTTGATTGTGTACAACTAGCCATCAATTTAAAAAGATAAACCATTCTCAACCATTTATTTAAATGCATAGGCTTTTTCTAGCCAAATTCATGCATTTTTAAATGGTCATCCCTTGTTCTAGCCAAGTTCATGCTTCGAACTCATAAGAACAATTTGTTAATTTTATTAGCCACATCATCATAATTATATTTTGATGTGAACCACAAATCCAAAAAGGATTTTGAACACCAAAAGTCATGGTATAGTGTGACCATGAAAATTCATACTTTTTGACATTTTGAAAAATGTCAAAAAATTTGAATTCATGAACAGTGGCTTGTTCATTATTCTTGACCATGTTTGGTTTAAAAACATGACTTTCGCCGAATTGATTTTATAATTCTTTGGCAAAATGGGTTGTTTTTCTATGTTGGCCATTAATGGCTTATGAAAATCCCCCATAAGAATGTTATTTTCATGACTTGACTCTCTAAAAATTAGTTTTTGGACCCCCCGAGCCATGTATGAAACATCATTCTTAGCCAAATTTGGCTCAAAAATATGCTCTTTCGTTATGTTAATTTCATAATTTGGCTCTTTAAAAACGAACTCTTGAACCCCCCGAGCCATTGATGAAATCAACTCTTTGCTTTTGCTATTTTCAACCATGGAAAAAATTTGAAAAAATTCACCAATTCCGACAATTAAAGCCTCAGTTAAAGACTTGGTAGTGAAAGTTGATAACTCATCATTCCATTGGCAAATTTCCATATCAAGTTAATGAATTTCTCCAATTAAATGGTGTCTTTTTTCTTCCACCAAATAATATTGTAATGGATGAAAGTTTATTTCATCAAGAAAATGGATCTCTTCTTGAAGATCCAAAATTTTTCTTTCATGCCAATATATTTCAAATTGACAAGTTCGAATGGCGAAATCCAAATCGTTTCTCATTTCTTACACTTGGCCGTCCCACTGGGCGTGCCAAAATTTGTTGGCTTATTTTTCCTACGAAGCAAAATATTATAAATGCGAGCGTGCCAGCAAGGATTGAAAAATCCTTACCAATTAAATTCAAGCCAATTATCAAGCGATTGTGTTGACAGTTATTTTGCCTCAACAAAGAGGACTTCAAAATTGCCAAAGTGTAGAGAAAAGAAAAATTAAAAGAAGAATGAGGGAGACGGAAAAAGATGATTGAGTGAACAATCAAAGTAATAATTACTTACCTCTACTCCTATGCTTTGAAAATGAAGTGCATTAAATGCTTCGAAAATGAAATGCTGAAAATAAATGCTTCGAAATATAAATCTATGTTAAACTACTCCTAAGATAAAGAAAATGACAAGAAATATTGAAATCAAGTGTCTTTGATTTAAGTTCTAGATCCTTTACAATGTAGCCATTAATGGCTATTTATAGAGGAAAAAATACAGAAATAACTACTTAGTAACTACCCATTTCTTCCATCTTTATTCTTGTCTTGCCATGTGTCCTTCCACTCATCCACTTTATCCTTCCACTCATCCAATTTGTCCTTCATATTCTCCATCATCTGTATAACTTCTTTTAACTTCCAAATGAATAAGAGGATGCAACATGTCCTGCAAAAAATTGTAGATTTATGGTGCCAACACCTACATTACGAACAAAAACCTAACACTCTAATGTAGCACTCCAATAACGTAATACTTTAATGTAATACACTAAAAAATTCTTTGGTGTGCTTTTCCCCAACTTAACACTAAAAAAAAACTCTTTGGTATATTTTTTCCAAACGTAACGCTCCAATGTACACTATAAAAAATTAAGGTTTAGAGACAAAATTATTTTTTAGGGACCAAATAATTTTGTTGCAAAAAATGTCATTATATTATTAGCAACAAAAATTGGACATCAATGATGAATTATTATCTTTTTGAGACAATTTTTTATTTCAAAAAATAAATCATTTTGAGATCAAATTATTTTGTCTATAAAAGTCTATTTATTAGTGACATTTTCAAAATTTTGTCACTAAAAATCTTATTTCTTATTTTTTGGGACGACCTTTTAGTGACAATTCTCATAACGATGGAAATTGGTTCTTAAATATCTTTTGCAACAAAATTTTCATTTTTAGAGACCAAAACATGAACTCTAAAATTCTTATATGTTGTAGTGGTAGCACCAAAAAAAAAAAAATAATATATATATAATATATATATATTTTAGTGTACTTTTCCAAAACGCAACACTCCAATTAGTGCAATCCAACGTAACACTCCAATGTAATATATTCCAATGTAACACACAAAAATACTAAAAAAATTTCCTTAGTGTACTTTTTCCAAACATAACACTCACAGTTTGAAATTAGACATTTGCCCAAAACTTACTAAGGAATATTTGTACTCCTTTTGGAATAGTTTAAAGAATCTCACATTTTTTTTTATTATTACATTGGAGTGTTACATTCAGGAAAAATACACTAATTTTTTATTTTTTATTTTTGTATTACATTAGAGTGTTATGTTTGGAAAAAGTACACCAAATAAATTTTTTTGTATATTACATTAAAGTGTTACACTAAGGAATTTTTTTGGAAATGTTATATTGAAGTGTTATGTTTAGAAAAAGTAACTAAGGAGTGTTTTTTTGTGTGTTACATTAGAATATTACACTAAGGAATTTTTGTGTGTTACATTAGAGTATTACACTAAAAAAATTTTTGGAGTATTATATCAGAATGTTACATTGGAAAAAGTACACTAATATTTTTTTTTTTTTTTTGTGTTAGATTAAAGTTTTAGACTAAAGAGTTTTTTTGTGTGTTATATTAGAGTGTTATACTAAAGAGTTTTTTGGAGATGTTATATTAAAGTGTTATATTTAAAAAAAATAAACTAAAGAATTTTTTGTGTGTGTTACATTAGAGTATTACAATAAAGAATTTTTTTGATGTGTTATATTAAAGTGTTACACTAAAGAGTTTTTTTTATTGAAATGTTACGTTTGAAAAAAGTACAATAATGAGTTTTTTTATATGTTACATTACGGTAATACTCTAATTTTTTTTTTTAAAAGTATTACATTGAAGTGTTATGTTTGAATGTTATATTAGAATATTACAGTTTGAAATTATATATTTGACCAAAACTTACAAATTAGTTTTTATACTCCTTTTAAAATGTTTAAAAATTTTCACATCCTTTTAGAATGTTTGAAGAATCTCATATTTTAAATCATTTTTATATTCTTTTTGAAATATTTTCCAAATGAAAAATACTTTTATATAAAGATTCATCCTAAATTTAATTCTCATATATTGTGTACCTTACCTTTCTAGCACAAAAGAAAAAAAAGAAGGAATATAATAGAAATAAAGATATAACCATAAATCTAATTTTTAAAGAATATATTAAATTTACCTTTTTAAAATCAATAAGACTAATTAGTTTATAAAAAAATCTTTAAAACTAAATGAATCGCCATTTGTCAATATGGGATTTGTAAATAAATTTTTCTATCTAATTTGATATAATACTTTTATACTTGTTATTAAATTTCTTACTGGATTAATTAAATAATAATAATAATAACATGCAGGTCTTTTAATATACCAGTCCTGGTCCAAGTTAGGTCTCTCTTTCTGTATCCCAATTACAACTCAAAAGGTCAAAAAACATTCAAGAGGGGGCGGCTTTGTTAGGCCGTGCTGTTGGGGAATGAATTACTGAGTCCAGCTAATTCATTCATTCCTGAGTATTCTTTGACCATCCTCACTATTATGAACTATGAAACTATGACTATATGGGATAGAATAATAATTAATATAAATATTTTTAAAAATTTAATTGTGCACTTAAGAATTGTATCAATTTGATGGAATAGTGATGAGTTTCATCAAAGCATGTACTTTATCTTTACTTTGACCTCATCCTCTAGTTTGGTTTAAAGCCACGCTTTTTTGACGTGGTCAACCACTCTCAAAGCTCTCTCCCAAGCACAACGGACTTGTTTAGTTTGTATCTCAAAATATAATTTTTTTTTTAAAAAATTTAAATTTTATTTGGTTCAAATTTTTGAAAAAAATTTTTTAAGATCACTTTCTCTCTCCTACACATTAATTAATCACTTTTTTTTTATCTCTTCATCTCAATCATTTTTTCTTTCACACACATCTACTCAACTACAACAAAATATCAAATCATCACAAACTCTCAAACTTCGAAACTATTTTCAACATATACATCCAAACAAAAAAAAAAAAATATTAAATTCTCTCTCTAAATTTTTTTTAAAAATTTATCTCAAAACACAAACTAAGGGTCCGTTTGGGAAGAGCTTTTCCAGGTTTTTTTGGCTATTTTAGCCACAAAAGACAAAATAGGCTATTTTAGCCACAAAAAACAAAACATCACATCCAACCTATAATCATTACATTCTTCTCTCACAAAAAAGTCAAAAAAGCTAAAAAGTCAAAAAGCCCAAAAATCAAAAAGTCTTTCCCAAACTAAACTTTTTAACCCAGACTAAAATATTCAAAAAGCTAAAAAGCTAACTACTTCCCAAACGGTGGCTAAATAGGCTCAACTTCTTGCAATTATTAATGGTGTTATGTTAGATACTAATTTGATTCACTGTCACACTGGTGAACTTATCACCCTCTTTTAATTTCACTTTATATTTTTTCATAATTTTATTAAGCCAAAACATCACATAAACGTGTCAGGATGATTATTGATTTTAGTACCAAACGAGTTTTAAAAAAAAAAATTTAAAAAACAAAATCCATTTTTACATTTTTCAACAACAATAATATTTATATCTATCATAACAAATGGAATATTGAGACTTACGATTCATTTGGAATCACTTGGGATGTACATTAATTTTTTAACTTTTTATTTTTTTAATTTGAGATTAAAAATTCTTATTTGAAATAGATTTTTTTGATTTTTTTAACTTTTGTAAAAAAAAAATAATAATTATGATTTATATGTAATATTATATCTTATTAAATTAAAAAATCTATGATTAAAATAGTCAAAAAAAAACAAAAACCTGACATACCAGATGAAAGCTTAGAAATCCAAAGTCATATAAGCGAAGCCAAAATGAGGTAGGAGAAAAAGGATCCTCACTCACAATAATTCAACATAATACCGACGCAAAGTCAGCATCTTTACATGACCATAATAACTATCATCAAAACAGAATTTTCCAAAATAAAATAAAATAAAACAAAACAAAAAACAAAAAAATAAAACCAAGAACAGCCAGGAAAGTTACATATTTTAGGGCAACAACACTCAGCAACTACTGTACTATGTTTTATTTTCTTGAAGCTTATACCCTAGTTCCAGTGACACCACCACCCTTGTATGCCGGATCGGCAGCAGCAGCGCCAGCGGCAGTGCCGTAGTCGGTATCTCGGTATCCGGGACCGTACCTGCTGCTGTACAAGCCAGCATGAAGAAACAAGAGGTAGAGCAATTCTGTGAATGTTAGAATTATTATGAATGCTTCCAAAATCTTCAGCCTCCACCCTCTATAGCCTCCTATGCTTATCTCCTTGCATGCCAACCTAGTTTTAAAAAAATGTTCAGTAAAATGGAAGGGGATAGAAGAGAAACAGATAAAATTCGAAACGAACCTAGCTAAATTTTGAAGTTCTCAAATACCAAACATAAATAGAGAAAAACAAAAAATGCCTAAAATATCAACTCGAACTCATTCTTAGCTCATTCTATTCCTAAACAACTCGATTCATTCCCAATACCAATATGTACCTCTAGTTTCGATTATCTAAAATAAATTTAAAACCATTAATTATATTCACTTATAACTAATACCATTTTAAATGATAATTGAAAACCATTTTAAACATAATGAAATCTGCCACAACAAATTATAACAGATTTTAATTTGACAATTTAATAGCCCACCATCACAATATCTCAAATTCAAATACTAAAATAATTCCTAATCGACATCAATTTAGACTATATATATAAACATGTGTAGATGATGAATTACCCAAAAGCTAGAACAGTGACAGCCCAAGCGATCAGGGATGATGATCCAGCAGCAGCTAGACTATCATTTCTCCAAAATCTGATATGGTTTGCCCCTGCAAATTTTGATGCTATGCCGAGCACCGCCGCCAGTATTGCATATGTCAAGAAGAAACCAGTTGCTCCATTTCCCCCAAAACCTGCACATTCTCATTGTTTCAGTATATATATATATACACATTGTTCATCACCGACCATACAAATTAATTTGATTTATCTTCTCATAGCCAAATATATACACATTGAAACCATAACACTCCATTATTTCAAAGTGAAGCTATGATCTAAAACTTTGTCAACTAGGATTCATTCCGTCATCAAACTGTAGCATATAATTCTCTTAATCTTTCTTCACAAAACTCTGAAATTTAAGCTCAATATATCTTGAGATCTCGGGAATACTCAATTCGGGATACAAGGTAGAGATGACAGAATTGGGTTTGTGATCATCATTAGAATTGTGTAATTCAAATTTTGTATTTAGAAATGCAGATACCCACAGCAAGATTAGAGTGACAAGTTACACCCAGAAGCCCCAAAAGAAGTCTGGGGCTACAGTGAGGTGGTATAGTTAACGGGGGGAAATTATAGAATATTTTCAAAATACTTTCGTACTCCCTAACTAATCATTATTTATTATACCTTCTTATATTTCTTAATCACTTAAGACAATATTCCATCTATGCACTTTATCCACCAATCACAATATTATACTATGGAGTTCCACGTATTTATATTCCATAATTACTAAATAATTCACTACAACAAATACGAATTTTAGAAATCAAATGTTTTGGTTTCTAAAAGTGAAAATTTTGATGTAAACATTCAAGTATCAATTTCTATCATTGTGAGAATGATCGTTAAAATATCGTCTCGAAAAGTCAAAAATAAGACTTAGAGAGACAAAATGTTGAAAATTTCACTAATAAATAGACTTTTAGGAATAAAATAATTTGGTCTTTAGGATAAAACAATTTGGTTTTGAAATGGTTTATTTTTTTAGACAAAAAATTTAATCTCAAAAGGATAATAATTCTTCACTAATGTCTAATTTTCGTTATTAAAAATATAATAACGATACTTTTCGCAACAAAAATATTTAGTCCCTAAAAAATAATTTTATTCTTAAATTTTGGTCAGTAAAACTTTAATTATTTATTTATTTATTTTTTTAGTGATTACCTTAATCAATTGTGAAAAATAATTGATTAGCTTTACAATTCTGTTGACGTGGCATAAGGTGAGTGGCTGCCCGTAAACACCTGAGTTTAGCGGACCACCGTGAAATGCACAATCTCACAAAAGAGATTTAACAGTCTCTCAACAAAATGAGAGGAAAAAAAAAATCTCATTGAGTCACAAAGCGAGGAGTAATTGTTATTTAAATTTTTTTATGTTGCTACATGCGATTAGATTATATAAAAAAATAAAAATAAAAATAATTGATGGGTAAATTATAAATATGGCACACATTGCGGATATGTGATAATTTCTATCAGGGTAAAGTAGTCCTTAATTTGATATTCATGCTCAAAAATTAAGACCCCACTTTCCATTAGCAACCTACCATTATAATATGTAAAACAACTTTCTTTCTCATATATTCTTTAATTATCAATTAATTTATACATCATACGATTATACAATTTTTTTAAAAAATAAATTTAGAAGGTGGACTGAATTTAGAAGGTAAATTTATATATCATTTTCTATGACGTCATATGAATAAATTACACCTTGTAACTCTTCGACTATTAATAAATATCACTTAATCTTCCGCCAGAATAAATAAATTTGACACTACTATAAAAATACGATCATTTTTATTCCTAAAAAGACATTTATTTAGGGGTACTTACCAATTAGTCCTCTATTCACTAGACTTATTTACCTACAGGTCCTAACTAATAAATTTAACATTATAAAAATAAGAGAGTGATAAATTTATCACTAAAAAATTATTCATAAAAAAGAGACTGATAAATTTATCACTCATAAAATTATTCATAAAAAAAAAAAACTGATAAAATTTGTCTTATCACTTAATAAATTATATCAAATAGGACTTAATGGGTAATAAGTCTCAAAGTAGGACCTATTGGGTAATAAATCTCCCAAGTAGGACCTATTGGTAGTTTACCGCACTTTATTTATAGGTTCAAAGTGGGAAGAAGAAAATGATGTGAGGAAATCTCAACATAAAAAGTAGGGGAATTACCGTACATTCAAAAAAAATATTACAGTATATAAAAAAAAAATTAAGAATTTAATTATTAGTATTGATAAAATTTCCCGTTGATTTTTTAGATTTATTTTTATTTTTAGAACTGAATCCCGTAAGTCCAAAAAAATGAATTAATACACAAATAAACATTAAAAAAACTCATTTTTTTATTTAGAAACCTGAAAAAATAAAAAATAAATTGATAGCCCTACACTCTTAACAGGGTGAAGGTTTCTATTATATCAGCGAACTCTGCAGTGGAGCTCCCAAACAAAAAAGAAATAAATGAGAAAAAGCAAAAAACAATTAACTAATAGAAGTTGTAATATATATGTATGTGAGAGAGGAGAGATGGAATGAAGAGTACTTACTAGGATGGTAAGTTTGGCCATTGATGTACCTGTTGAGACACCAACTAGCAAAACCCAAGACTATAAAATACATTACTAAGTTCAGAAACAGCAATGGTGCTGCTATGTTCCTTCCCACTGTTGCCATCCTCTTTCTTCTTCTTCTTCTTCCAATTAAGCCTTAATTCCAACTTCTCTTTCTTTCTTCCTTTCTTTCTTTCAAGTTCTTGTTCTTCTTTATCTGTTCTGTTTGCAAAGGTGGTGGGAACTATATATAGAGGTGCTCTTGGATTTACATGCATGAGCATGACACGTGTCACGCTGGCTAGCTTTAGCTGTGTGCTTCAGCTTACAGCTGTTGGGACACTTGTCAAGTTTTGTCCTTAGTTTAGTTCCCTATAGCTATAACCTCCTTCTCTCTCTCTCTCTCTCTCTCTCAACTTTGGATTCTCTCAAAAACCTCAAAAGAACCAGTGCTTATCCCTTTATATCTACACTCTCTACACTCTGGATTCTCTCAAACCTTAAAAACAAGCGGTGCGTATCCATACAATATATCATCATTTAATATACAATAATTATATATATATATATATATATATTTGGGGAGAGATAATGAGTGTTTATTTAATTTTAGGGGAATTTTTTTTAAGATCCCTGATATTAAGATTTTATAGTATAAAGGATATCAAATATTTTCATGATGTCTAAGGTCCCTCAACAGGATCCAGAGAAATTTCAGTCCCAGAGAAATTCTCTCCAGAAAAAATTGAAATTTCTCTGAATACCAAAGAAATCTAGAAAAAATTGTGGAAAGGAAATTTGTATGGCTATCCAGGAAATTTCTCTGGCTCTATTAACTACAATTAAACCCATGTCTAACAAATCTACAAACCCACAAATTTCTCTAGTCCAAAACCAGAGAAATCCTCTCCAAACCAGACAAACCAGAGAAATTCTCTAGATTGAAACCAGAGAAATTCTCTCTATTTACAATAAAGTTGTATTTTTATGAACAGAACTTGGTGATTGTACATTGATCTAGGAAATTTCTTTGACTTCACAAATTTCTCTGGCTCTATTACAAAGAATTTCTCTGACTTACTGAGGAAATTTCAAGTCGCACAAACCCATTGTAATGCTGCAGTTTCAAAGATGGAACTTACTGAGGGACAGACTACAGCAGGATTGGGCAACTTTTGAGTTTCGGAGTACCCTCTTGGGCCATGGTGTGATGATATACATTGTTTCAAGAATGAGATGTTTCACTGTGTTTTCTCTATTCTATTCATCAAGTCGTGGTAGTAGAGTAGGACGCACATCGGTTGACCCAGAATGTTGAAAAAGAACCAGAATATCATATTGCCAACCTGAAAAAACAAATAAATAAATAAATAAAAATAAGAAGAAGAAAAAGACCAAGAAACAACAATTTAGATGAAAGTAACTCTGGTTACCAATGACTTTAACTACCTAGGACTACTAGAATGATTTTTCATGGTCTATGATGCAAAAGTAAAGTTAATAAGAACTTCTGAACTTTACTACCTAGGCAAAACAGAACTTCTGAACACATTAACTGGGCAATCCCAAGCAACAAAAGCTCAGGGCATTGCTTTGATCTTGGATACGCAGCCACAACCACAATTTCGATCAGAGACGATGCTGAGTTAGCAACTCTCGCGACCCTAGTTGCCATGGCTCGGCGGCGTCGGAGATGAAGACCGAGAGAGGATAAAGGAGCAGAGAGAGGAATGTGCACAAAGAGAGAGGGTTTGGTTTGGATAGAATGAAGATCAGAAATAGAGAGAGAGTTAAATTTCTCTGATCTGATATATGGTTGTGGGTTTAGTAACCTTAGGGCATGTTTGATTGGAAGGATTAGAGCATGGGATTGGGATTATTAATCCGTGGGCCCAATTATCCCATGTTTGTTTTGACATTTTGTTTTAGGATTATTAATCCAATGGATAATTAATCCAACAAATTTGTAGGATTATTAGTAATGGGCTAGGGGTGGGATTGTGAATACCACACTAATTTGATAGCATTATTAATACCTCACTATTAGTCTTGTGGAATCAAACATGGCCTTAGACATCAAACAATAATATTGTGGATCTCTTCCATTACTAAAAATGGGAGATGGATCTTAGACTAATTTTCCCTTAATTTTATTGGAAAATTTTAATTCGTTGATAACATTATGTAAGATGGTATTATTATTTCACTTAATATTTATTTTTCTAACTAATAGACAATTTGAATTGTCTGTTATGCAATTAGAAAAGTATTCTAAATATAAAATATATGAATTGCATTTATTTTAAAAATAATTATATCAAAATTACTTGATCCAATTTATTTTTTGATTTTTCTTTTTATGGTGTAAGTCATCTCTTGAATAAATATATATTTTATTTTCTAAACATTTTTAACCTTTGTTTTTTTTCTTGTCATTATGTAGCATTCTTTTTTAAGTTATATCCATTTTCATTAATTCTTCCTCCCAAAACAGGATGATTTTATCCAATAAAGTATTCAAAGTGAAAGTTACGATTTGGGCCAGTGAGCCAATTGGCCTGGGCCATGATTTGGTGTTTAATTATTTGCTGTTAAACCGGGTACAAGATGTCACGAAGACCTGAATCATAAAGCCCCATAATTTACTATTTATTTTGAAAAAAATATTTTATATTTTGGTTTACATTTTTGTAATTTGGCATATTTTACTATTTATTTTGAGATAAAATGATATTGTGTTTGGTTTACCAGCCTTTTATATGGAAAGACAGTCTCAATGCACGAGACTCTTGTTATTACCGTATAAAATGTGTTAGATATATGAAATTTAAGTTAAATATCTCTTAACACTAATTCTCGAGAGAACTTGATCCACATTATTCTATCTGATAACCAAATATAGGCACTGTGTAATAAGAACTATAGAACATAAGTAAAATATAAAAATAAGAAGTAATGGAACCAACATGAACTATTCATTTTATTTTGTTAGGTATCTATTGTTGTTTTTTATTATTTGATGACAAGCATGATTGTCCTGATACACTACAATTATCTTGTAGCTACGATTATTTTGAATCTGATATTTTCTTAGACGTTAAATATATATATATATATATATATTCATCAAAATAGCCTAGGGGAGTAGATTGGGCCATGGGGAAAAGCCCAATCCAAAAAATAAGATATAAAATAAGGAAATTCTAGTTTCATGCCCAAATGGCAGAAGCAAAATTATCGACTGAGGTGTACCGTACCAGGTCAAAAACTGATAACAAAAACAATATTTACATTAATGAAAAATTTTATGAATTTAGATACTAATATTTATAAATTCTATTATTGATTTTATTTTTTTATTTATTTATTTTTTAAATGCGCCCGTTTGAAAATAAATTATTTTAGTAATTTTTTTATTTTTTATAAAAGAATGTGAAAAAAATAAAGAAAATGATATGATGACTTATAATAATTTTTTAATTTTTTAATTAAAATATGTATTTACCAAACCACGCCTGATTTTCCCAAGATTGATCTCTCCTCTTTCACTCTGCTCTATGTTAGGTGAATCTTTAATTCATTTTTTTTTTTCAATGTTTGTTTGCGGCAGAAAGTAATGCGAATGGTTTTTTTTTTTTTTTTGAATTAACAACTTTGGGCAGGTGGAGGACCTTTGACCGAAAAACAAAAATAAATTATGTGCACAAAAATAATGTACATAAACGAATAAAGACAATCAGTGGATCTCGCGTCTTTACTTTTGTTATATAGCACAACTGACTCTTAAAATAATTATTATTATTATAATTTAAATGCATAGAATTCAATAATAAAATATGAGGTGGCTCTCACACTTCATGAGTCTAATCTTATAATTAAGGGTTGATTTGACAAGTTTTAAAAAAATTAAAAAGTCACTATTCTATTTAAGTCATATCATTTTATTTAAATCACATCACTTCAAAACCAACCTAAATCCAACTCATATTTTATAAAAAAATCAAAAGATACACTTATTTAGATCATTCCAAATAACCTCTAAATTTCAGTTATCTTGGCCATTTCAAGTAGCATCCTGTTCATTTTTGTTCTTTTGGCTGTGATTTATAATTTATTTGTTTGTACTTTTTTAATATATATATATATATATATATATATTTGGTTGGTTTTACCTTTTTGATCTTTTTAGGCTAACTGGTCTTAAATCTATATTATATATTAAGTAAAAGGGGGGTTTTTAACTCCTAAGACCTATGAGAATTTCAATATCCCAATCTGAATTTTTTTAATTTTTTATTTAAAAAAAAAACTCAGCATTTACTGATTTGATCAAAATCTTTTGATCAGCATTTATTAACTTTTTTCAATTCACATGTCTTTCCACATACCTGCATTTATTGATTTGGTTAAAATTCTTTTATCAGCATTTAAAATCCCCTCATACAAATAGTTATAGATACAATCTGTGTATAGTTATTGTTGTACCCTTTTTAACTTCTCCCATATACTATGGTTAGTGATAAGATTGTTAAATTATCTTTATAAAAAATCTTTAAAAACATAATTTATATATTAAAAAAATCTAAAATAAATATAAATATCTATAATTATCCCGTGCATAGCACGGGTGATAGGCTAATTTTTTTAAAAAACAAAAGTAAAGCAACTTGGCTTGGCTTCCAAAAAAAAAAAAAAACAAACACGTACTGACCAAATTATTTATAAAAAAAAAGAAAAAAAAAACGGGTGTTACTCCAAAATGAATTATAGGCCAGAGTTGACTAACATGGCCGGCTATGATTTGTCTACGGTTTTGCGAGCCTAAGCACAAAAACCACTTAAAATCGGTGATAGTTTGGGAGGTTAACCATTTGATTATTTTATGAAATGAAAAAAAGTTATGTTTTGAGATGGGATGTGATTTTTTTTTTTTTTTTAATAATTGAATAGATGGTTGTGTAAAAACAATAATTAACTAATATATATGACGTTATATTTTATTTTATTAATTATTTTATATTTTTTGATATTTATTGACTATTTTAACAAAAATGAAACATCCCAAACACCAACCAATCATGTTGGTGGGCTTTGGTTCCCATTTCGGCTAAACCATCATTCTTGCTGGGAAGCTTGAATTTTAAGGGTTGATTTGGGATATTCTAAAAAAGTGTATTTTTTGATTTATGGCGTATATGGGTTAGGTTTGATGTGATGTGTTAGAGAGTGATGTGATTTAAATGAGATGATGTGACTTAAATAGGATAATGACTTTTACTTTTTGTATTTTTAGGTTAGTCTAAAAATTATTAAAAAATTAACAAATTATATAAAAAAAGATAAAGATTTATTTTTATTTACTTTTTTACACTTTTTTATAAAAAATTAAAAAGTCATTCTAAATATAATATTTTTTTATATTTTAGTAAAAAAATTAAAAACTTATTAAAATAACTTATTTTTAAACAAATTTTGATTATAGATTTTAAAATTTGTCTAAAATTACGATCCAAACACAATGTCTATAAAATAAAATAAAAAATCATTCAAGTTCTTTGTTTTGTTTGTGTACCAACAGTATATCTTTTTTTTTTTTGGCAGCTGTCAATCCTTTTCAGAACAGTAATTGCAGCAGTTAATACATGAATAGGATTTTTAATTTCTCATTTAAGTGTTCTCACCAACTTTAATTCACTCTTTAATTGTATTCATACAAGTTATAAATAATTATGAATCGAAAATGAGAAATATTACAGGGTAAATGTTGAATTCACAGTCTATCAGAGAAAACGTGTACATATCGCTAGTATTGTAAAACAAAGAATTTGATTATGTTTCACTCCTTCAAACTTATATTTTGATTGACTCTTTATTTAAATAAATTAAATTTAAAATGCATTTTAAAATTAATTAATTTTATGTGCTTGTCTGGTTAAACTTACCTGCACTATCAGCTCAATTAAAATTTATTTAAAATTGTCTTGGCAAATAAATAAGTCAAGCATAAGCATATTTAAAAGTTATTAAAATTTTCAAATTAAATTTTAACTACTTACTACTTAGCTCAAATCGACTTATTTACATCCTCTATTTATGTGGTAACTATGGATTTAATAACTTTGAAAAATACATATCTTTTTTGAATAGTGATATTTTTCATTGGATGAATTTCACCCTTTTTTTTGCCTATTACATGCAATTAAAAAATAAATTTATATACATATACAGGACCTAACATAAATAAGTAAAAAATGGTAAAAAATTATTATGTTATTTTTATGTAGAGAGTGAGTTTTATTTAATCATGTAGATTATATGTATTATCATCTAAATAAATTTATCTTTATGTCACACTCTCATGTCTATTTGTACATTATAAATTAACTTGATTTTATGTCACACTCCTCTAATGTCTACCCACTTGAGTTGTACTCATCATATCTTACACCAATTCATTATTGACATATTATATTATTATATCTAAATTTTAATACCTAAATTTAATGATTACCAATATTACTGAATAATAAAATAAACAGTTGCGCTTGAAGTATAAAATAAATAAATAAAATTACAAGTGTGAAATACATAAGTAGGGTCCACATATGGACCCACATGTGATGTGGGATTCATCTCTTTATTTTATATTTGTGTTTAATTCTGTAATTATTTTATGTGTTGTTAAAAAAAAAAATTGGGAGAATTTTAAAAAGTGAAATGTAAAAAAAAAAAAATATTTTTTAAATGATGGACAATCTAATGCATAAATTATTTGTACCTCTATCATTTTAAAATTATTTTTTTATTCTCTACTTTTTTTTAATATTCTTTTCTTTTTTTTCCTTTTGTAAAAGAAAATAATTTGATGATTTTGACCATCCATCTTCTTTTTGGACAAGAGATCGCCTTTACAAAGAGAGTGTACAATGGTAGATAGAGATGCTCTTTGCGTCGTAATCCTAACCAAAAAAGTAATGTGGGTGTTTGGGAAGTAGGTTTTTATGTAAGTTTTTTTAGTTGTGAGATATTATTGAATAAAAATTTTTTGATGTTTGGGAAGATAGTTGGGTTTTTATGGGTTGAATGTGATATTTGTGAGAAAAAAGTGAAATGATTATGGGATTGGATGTGATATTTTGTTGAATGTGTTTTTTTTGGTTTTGTAAAAAATTTGTCTTTTAGTGAAAAAAATCAAAAAAAAATTCGGAACCCAAGTTCCCAACACACCAATGTCCAATCTAAAGAACAAAAAAGAAACGGTGGTGCTACATATTATTAATTTTGTGGCTCTAAACTCACCACTAATGAGGTGACAAAGGAAAAAAAAAAAAAAATAGACACTATATGGGTGTTTGGGAAGTGAATTTTTATGTAGGTGAGACCCACTGTCACTGCCACATCACTAGTAGTAGCTCTAATAAAACTCCCACTTATTTCTCAAAAGAAATGTGGAATTACCACAGCATTTGTAGGACCACATAAAGTTGTAATTATGTGGTGACCTTAAAAAAATATGTATATGGTATTTCTTTTATAAATTTTTTACAAAATTTTATAAATTAAATACAAAATGTTATAACCTTTTTATTATAAAAGTTGTAACTTTTTTTATTATAAAATGTTATAACAAAAATTACAAAATGTCATAATAAAACTACAAAGGTTATGGCTATGTTTGACATGTTAGTTTGGAGTTATTTTAGTTACAAAAAAATAAAATAAGTTAAAAAATCAATAAGACATTGGATTTGTTTGGAATATAAGTTGACTTTTTTGTTATTTTAGCCTAGGCTAAAAAGTTTCGTTTAGGATGGGTTTTTTTGACTTTTTGACTATTGTGAGAGAAAAAAGAAAATGATTATGGTTTGAATATGACATTTTATTTTATTAGCTTTTTAGCCTATTTTGTCATTTTATAATTATTTTAGCCCAAGATTGGGATGCCAAACGAAGGTATAATGTCACATCCAAATAATAATCATTTCATTTTTTTTCTTTTACAAAAGTCATAAAAGTCAAAAAGTTTATTCCAAACTAGGCTTTTTAGCCCTAGACATAGCCAAAAAGTCAATCCACATCCCAAACGAAGGCTAAGTTTGGCATAGGCTTTTTTGGCTATTTTAGCCATAAAAAAGACAAAGCCTTCAGTTGGGATGTGAGTTGGCTTTTTAATTATTTTAGCATGGGGCTAAAAAATCTCATTTATGATAGATTTTTTTGACTTTTATGAGAGAAAATAAAATGATTATGGTTTGAATGCGACATTTTATCTTATTGACTTTCTATTTTGTCTTTTTTGGCTATTTTAGCCCAAACCATTCATGCCAAACATTAAAAAGTCAATAAGACAAAATATCACATCCAAACTATAATCATTTTATTTTTTCCCTCACAAAAGTATAAAAAACCAAAAAATTCATCCCAAATAAGATTTTTTAGCCTCATACTTAAAATAACCAAAAAGTTAAAAAACCCAAAAACCAACTCATGTCTCAAACGAAGGCAAAGCGTCATAAAAAAATTTACAAAATGTTATAACATTATCATTACTAACTTTAGAGTATACACCATAAATTTACTATTTATAATTTTACAAAAAATGTCACAAGAAATCTCTTAAAAAATTATAACTTTTATTATAAAAAAATTATAACCTTCTTACTGTATACCCTTGTAAAGGTACACGCAATAGAGTTCTCCTTGGGTCATACTCTCTTAACCAAAAAAAAATGCCCCAAACATCATGCACACTTGATCACTTTTTTGTCCCTAAGGTTATGTCTGGCATGAATTTTTTAAATTAAAATAGTCACAAAAAGATAAAATTGATTAAAAAATTAATAAGATAAAATATCACATCAAAATCATAATAATTATATTTTTTCTCTCACAACTAGAGATGGTAATTTAAATCCGGCCCGACAGGGACCCAACCCCCCGACCCCAATTAGAGTTGTTTTTTCCTCAAAAATACTCCCGACAAGCTGGGGATGGTATTTGAAAATAAATCCCCGATAATTTTTGGGTCGGGGACGGTGATACGTCTCCCGGCCCCAGCCCGTCCCCGTCCCCATCTCCGTTTCCCCAAACTGAAATTACCATAACACCTCTCTATCCATTTATATATATAAACCCCCTCTATTATATCCCTCTGATCTAATCTGATCTGACTCTCTCTCTCTTCCTTCTACTCTCTCTCACTCTCTCTCTTCTCTCTGCAGTCGGCGTCATCTCTCCCCCTGCGGCAGTACGCTGCGACGTTACCTCCTCTTCCTTCATCGCCTCCTCTTCATCGTCGTCGCCTCTTCCTCATCCTCCGACAGATCTGAGCAGATCCCCGTAGCTTTCTCTTTCTCTATCTGTCTCTATTTCTTTTTCTTTTTGTATGTGTGTGTGTCTACTGCTATTGTTGATGATGCTGTCGTTGATGATGTTGTTGTTGATGGAAATGAAGTTGATGTTGATGAAAATGAAACAGGGGATTGGGAGAGAAAGCTAAACACAAAGAGAGAGAGCTCTGAGGATTTTTCGGGGTTAGGAAAACCCGATCCCCTTTAGGGGGCGGGGGGTGATGGGTTCCCCGCCGGGGATTGGGGGCGAGGACGGGAAATTTTGTACCTTCAGGGGATTAGGGACGAGGAATATGATTCTCGGCCCCTCCCCAGTCCGTTGTCATTCCTACCCACAACAATCAAAAAAGCTAAAAAGCCCATTCAAAACGAAACTTTTTAGCTCCAGGCTAAAAAAGCCAAAAAATAAAAAAATCAACACACATCCCAAACTAAAGCTAAAAAATATAAGGAACCAAAAATTCCACCACCTAAAAATCTCTTTCCTTACAAGAGAGTAGATATTCAGTGCAATGGTAGTGTGAATAAAGCCTTGTTTGTGGACTAAATATTTTAGTTAAAGAATTAAAAAGTCATTATAAATTGATACATCAATCTCTTTATTTTTTTATGAAAAATGATTCGTAGCTTGAAAATCTTTTGGCTCGAATGGCCAAACTGCCCAAAACAATGTTGTTTTGGGCAGTGTTTTTTTTTTTTTTTTTAAGATCTCTGAAGGACAGAGGAAGATAAAGAGACGAAGAGAAAGAGAGATAGAAAAAAGAGAGAGGAAGAGAGAAGAAAGAGAGAAAGCTCCGCCAGTGAGTTTCTTCTTCTTCTTCTTTTTTCAGGGTTTGAAATCGATCAATTTCATCGAAATCGATGGATATGGATTTCACAAAATCGATGGATGTTGATGATGATGTTGATGAAGATGTTGTGATGATGATGTTGTTGTTGCTGATGATGATGTGTTTGATGATGATGATGATGATGATGAGATGATGATGATGATGAAGATGTTGTTGTTGATGATGATGATGTTTTGATGATGTTGATGAAGATGTTGTTGTTGATGATGACGATGTGTTAATGAAGATGTTGTTGTTGATGATGATGATGTGTTAATGAAGATGATAATCCCCAACTTCCTCTTCTCTCTTTGTGTTTTTCATTTTCAAAGAGAAAAGAGAAAGAAAAAAAAAATATTTCCAAAACGATGTCGTTTTGGACTCGGGCCATTCGAGCCATCTTGTTTTCGAACTACCAATCAGAACTGTTTTTTTATATATCTTTTCATCAAAAATTATTAAAATAATTTATTCCCAAAAATCTAATTAATAAGAAGCTTTAAAATAAGATAAGTGAGACCATTCAGATCAAATGGGTAAAAAGTAAGATTAGTTTCATCCCATCCTATTCTACTGATCGGTGGGTGTTTGGAAAGTTGGCTATTTTAGTCGGCTATTTTAGTTTTTGACTATTTTAGTAGAATTTTGTGTTTGAGAAGATGATTGGATTTTTTTGTAGTTGGATGTGATGTTTGTGAAAGAAAAAGTAAAATGATTATGGATTTGATTTGACATTTTGTTTTATTAGCTATTTTAGTTTATTTTGTCTTTTTGTGAATTTTAATCCAATAAGTAAAAAAATAGCCTTTGCCAAACAAGGTTCGTTTGGGATGCGGGGTTTTTTTGGCTTTTTAGCTATTTTGGCCTGTAGCTAAAAAGCCTCGTTTGGGATAAATTTTTTGATTTTTTTACTTTTGTGAGAAAAAAATTAAAATGATTATGGTTTAGATGTGACATTTTGTAGATATTAGGCATACACTAAAAAAATACACTTTTTTGTATACATACACTTATTTAGGTCACATCAATCAACATTTATCAACATCTTCTCTCTACTTTTCTATTCACTTTCTCTACTTTTACACATTTTTTTTTTATAAAAAGTCAAAAAGTTCACTTATTTAAAACATCTCAAACCACCTTTTTATCTTATTGAACTAAAAAGTCTATTTTGTCTTTTTGTGACTATTTTAACTAAAAAGTCTCATTTTAACTTATGCCAAACGAACGCATAATATCATTGTTGCTTCCAATACTAAAGAAAAGTTAAATATTTCAAAATTAAAATAGTGATATTTTTAAATAATGTTTATACATTGTGAACTTTCAACTAAAAATCAATCACATTGTTTGGTTTTAGTTTTTAGAATTAACTTTTCAAAAAAATTATTTTTTCATTTTTCGTATTTTTTGTTTTCACTGAATTTTTTTAACATTTTAAATAAATTTTAAAATTTTTAGACACACCTAACATAAATATACTTAAAAAAATAATATTTGTAAATTTTTTTTTTAAAAAATTCACTAAATAAGAAAATTCAATACATTTTTTATATTTTTGTATATTTATTATTTTTTAAAAATATTTTTCACAAATATTTTACTATTTAGATACATCTTGTATCTAAATAAGGTATATCTAAAAAAGTATAAAAAAAAATGCTTAAATTTTTAAAAATATTCACTAAAATAAAAACGAAAAATAAAAAACTCAATTTATAAAAAATTAAATTTAAATAATTAAACCAAACACATTGAATAAATTTATCAATAAGACATTGAAAAGTATGAATTTAGATTTGGGATTTTGCGTCCTATGGTCAGGAGGAGCCTACCGGCTGGTTTTACTTGCATTAGAATTAATATCTAATCATGATAAGGCTTTGAATTCATGTTGTCCATTGTCAATTGACATAACCATTAATGTTAACATTAATAATATAGTTTTATAAAATAGGCTCCGGCTTTGGTCCAGTTCTTAATCAGATTGGACGGTACTGTTAGATCTGTGGGGGCCCATCACAGGTCCCGTTTTGAAAATCTGAACCGTTCAATGTGTAGAACTCGTCGAGTACTATATGCCTGTGTAAAATCACATTGATCGGATATCGATAGCTATGTGATCAAATCAGTTTTTTATCAACTGTTAATTTATTCACCGTCCTTTTTTTTTTTTATACAAAACTGATTTGATAACAAAGCTATCGATATCCGATCAACGTGATTTTTTACAGCATATAGTACTCGACGAGTTCTACACATTGAACGGTTCAGATTTTCAAAACGAAACCCGTGGTGGGCCCCCACAGGCCCAACAGCACCGTCCAGTCCGATTAAGGACTGGACCAAAGCCAGGCCCTATAAAATATACATTTTAACCTTATAAATTTAAAATCAAAAAACACTTTTATTATTATTATTTTTTGATGACTGAGTGTCCGGACCAGTTTATACGCATCTCGACTAATTTTGAAACTCACGCAAAACTCCCCTTCCAAGAAAAGCAGGCATATCTTAGGCGGAACCCTTTTATATCTTCTCTCTTTTATTTCATTTTTTTCAAAATTATATTGCAGCAACTCTCTAGGGAGATGTGTTGCAATGATTAGGACCGTGAGAAAAATCTAAAATTGGAAAAAGTCAAAAATAACTTTGTTGGCAAATTTTCTCACATTTGATACAATATTAGTTAAATTTGCAAAAATCATAAAAGAAAATTTATGTGGTTTTGCAAGAGACACTAATTTGCAAGCAGATGCAAATTATATTTTGACTAAATTAGAATTATGTAATATTTGTCTTTTTGAAGAAACTTTTAAAAAATATTATTATCTTATTGATCCACCAGCAAATCAACCTTGGTTAGATCAGTTTTTCCATAAACTCCCTAATCCATGGGATGAATTATGTATTAAAACATATCCTAACTTTCTCAAAAAAATGGGAAAAGAAGAATATAATAATCTTGGTTTTCGCATTAATTATGTTCTAAGACTGATAATAGATCGGTGTCTAGAAGCAAAAGCGAAAAAACAAATAAAAAATCAAATTTTCAATTCACAATATGGTCAAAAATGTTGTGATAAAATTTTGAAAGAAAATTGAAAAATTGGTTGTAATACATTTTCCAAGCGAAAAGGATTTTCCAAAAAACGCAAAAAATATAAATGGAAACCTTGGAAAAAGAACAAAACTTTAAAAAAAAAAAAAAGTATATTCAAAAAAAGAAACCAATAAGTGTTTCAAAAAAGAAAACTTGTAAACGTTATATTTATAACGAAGAGGGTCACTATGCACTTGAATGTCCAAAAAGGAGAAAAAAATGCAAAAAAAATGATCAAAGTTCTTGAAGAACAAGATTTTGAAATAATATATGGCGAAGAAATTTCTGATGAAGAAGAAATCTTGTACGAAATTTTTAGTGATGAAGAAAGTTCAGATGAAGAACTAATCTTCATGATGACTAATATTGATCGTCAAGAAATATCTCAAGAAGCAAATAGTATATCTCCAGAAGAATTATAAACTATTCGACTTGGAGATGTAATCGGAGGAGAAAAAACTTTTACTGAAGAAGAATTAGCAAAATTCGAAAAAAATACAAGAAGTTACGGTGCTAGAAATTTACGAACTTTCAAAATTTAACTTCTTCTCAGCAAGAGTGTTTGAACAATACAGTGGTAATACTCAAGCAAAATGGTCAGAAGAAGGAAATATTTATATTCTTTTTTTGATAAGAAAAATGTTGCAAGATGAAAAAAAAAAATCCTGAGATTCAATATATTCATATTGGATTAATACAGATAATCATAGCAGCCTTATTCCGTCAAGGGATAGATAGTTACTCCTATTTTGACAGTAATTTTTGATAAAAGATTTTCCGACCCATTGAAAGCAATCATTGGAGGAATTCAATCTAATTTGGCTAATGGAGTAGTTTGGTTTAATGTTAGACCAAATTTCTTTATTTCCATAAATGATCAT
The DNA here is from genome assembly GCA_030407325.1 of Camellia japonica. Lineage (NCBI taxonomy): Eukaryota > Viridiplantae > Streptophyta > Magnoliopsida > Ericales > Theaceae > Camellia > Camellia japonica. The sequence continues at coordinate 27,254,280 of JAPPVO010000036.1, read as the reverse complement.
ACTCTTGAAGACACAGTCAGAATAAGAATTAAAAACAAGGATCAGGAATGAAATTGAATTCCTATGATTTGGCTATTCGTTGGAAAACAATTCACGAATTGACCAAATTTCCTAAAACAAAAACACGATCAAACGATAATAAAATCGTTGAAATCTTTGAACCTAGACCATTTAACACGGTAATCCAACTACATCTAATGAATTTGAGTGATTTAGAAGTCCCTCGACAATGGTTACTCCATGACCTAGTGGAACAAGGAGAATCTTCTAAAACAAAAAAAAAAATCTTGCACAAATACAGATGCAAGCAACAGGAAAAAAATTTATATATTCAAAATACAGTTACAAAAATTAAAAAATCAACTTCTGTATTTGAAAAAGATTTTCCTAACAAAATATTTTCAAAATTAAGCATTGGTGAATCGAGTAATAATTCTAATCAAGAATCTATTACTTCAACAAATGTTCAGATTCCTATTTTTCCAGGAACAAGAAGACAATCTGAACATATTAAGTCTGCATATATGTATCATTTTCAAATAAAAAATGATGATACTAATTTTTCTCCTAGCCAAGAAAAAAGAAGATACACATATATATTGGGAACATTTAATTTTGTAGGTTATAAACCCTATAACCTCAGTGTTCTCATAGATACAGGAGCTACAATCAGCTCATATAAATGGAATACCATACCAAAAGAAAAATGGACATTAATGAAACATCCAATTTTGGTTACTGGAATTGATGGAAACCATACTTCCATACAATTCAATGCTAAAAATATAGCTATTTGGTTAAATGATAGCAAGTTCATTATACCAAAAATTCTATGTTTTCTTTATATGCATGGAGATTTCCTTCTTGGAAATAATTTTATATATAAATACCTTTCAATGCAAATATATAAACAATGTCTTAATTCATATTCCATTGTTATAACAACATAAATATATTTGTAATAAAGAGTTTGCGCCCGTTCCGTGTGGTGATTTAACTCCCATCATCAAAACTATTGATGAATCACATTGGATTTATAAAATTCCGGAAGAAAATTTTAGTGAAAATCCATTAAAACTATGGCAACGTAGTCTGCGTTATTGTAGTTTGAAACTGAAATATCCTAATGTTATCATTAGAGTAAGACCAATGATCTATACTAGACAAGATATAAATGAATTTGATATTCAACTTCAGAAACTTTTAGACAAAAAGTTAATTAAAGAAATTAGAAGCTTTCACTCTAGTCCAGCTTTTATAGTAAGAAACTATGCTGAAATTAAAAGAGGAAAAGCCCCAATGGTAGTCAAGTATAAACGGCTAAATAAAAATTTAGAATTTGATGGATATTTTATTCCAAGAAAAGATGTTTTGATTAACTTAACCAAAGGATCAAAAAATTTTTAGCAAATTCGATTGTAAGAGTGGATTTTGGCAAATTCAATTAACTAAAAATCAAAAAAATTGACAACTTTCAGTACAATTAGAGGACATTACCACTGGAATGTTATGCCTTTTGGGTTAAATATAGCACCACAAGTATTTCAACGGTGGATGGATACAATTTTTAAAGATCTTAAAAATTGTTGTGTAGTTTATATTGATGACATACCTATCTTCTCTAAAACCTGGGAGGAGCATAAAAAACATTTAAAATTACTTTGTGAAAAATTTAAAAAAAACATGGAATTATGTTATCAACAAAAAAGTTTGAACTAGAAAAAAGAATCAATTGAATTTTTGGGAATAATTTTAGACCCGAAATGTTTAAAATTACTGGAACATATTTTGTCCAAAGTACGAGATTTTCCTGACACTCTTAAAAATATAACACAATTACAGAGTTTATTAAATATTTTAAATTATGAACAAAATTTTATCCAAAATCTTTCAAAAATAGAAATTCCTTGGTTAACCAAATTAAGGAAAGATGTTATTTTTGAATGGACAGCAGAAGATGTTGCTTTAATTAAACAATTTAAAGAAAGTGTTAAAACTTTACTAGATATTTATCTTCTTAAAATAGGTGATAAATTAATTTTAGAGACAGATGCCTCAGAAGCATGCCGGGGATGTGTTTACCAAGTAAATTATGGCATGATAAAGAGATACCTTTATCAGAAAATGGGATTAAACCAAGAAAAAATCCAATACCCATAAAATTACAAAAAGAAGAACTAATTTGTGGATATAATTCTGGAACATTTAAACCAAATGAATAGAAATATATTATTTTTGAAAAAGAATTACTTTTAATAAAATTGGCAATAAAAAGTTTTCATATTTATTTAACCCTAGAAAGTTTTATTGTACGCACTGATAATAAGACAGTAAGAGATTTCTTGATCAATAAAAAACCTATTGAGCAAGGAGGAAGATTAGCCTGGTATAATAAAATTTCTGAATATACTTTTGAGGTAGAACATCTTAAAGGCACTAACAATTTTCTTGCAGATTTTCTTAGTAGGAATTGTTTTAGAAAATTAAATTACTAAACAAGTAATTTTAATTTTTGTAGAAGACCTCTAGACCGAGAGGAAACAATGGACAAGGGTAAACAACCTGCTCAAGGAGATTGGGTGACAATTGCTAAAAAAATAATTCCCAAACAAGAAAAAGTTTATGTTGTGTTTGCAGGAAAATAACCTGAAATTTATACAGAATGGAATGAGTGCAATAAGCAAGTTTGTGGATTTCTAGGAGCAAATTTTAAATCCTATGATAGCATGACCAAAGCTAAAAAAGCATTTTACAGTGCACCAGCTATGCCTGTTTATCAAAATAATTTTTGTCAAATGAGAACTAACGCAGTTCCAACTAATATTCAGACATCTAAACCAGATGAATCTGAAATAAAAGATTTTTTCAACCTTGGTATATCCAGAAAAATTTATACAGAACTCAATGGAGTTTGGAAAACTCACATTGTAGATAACAAAGTGAAATTTCGAAAACATATGAGAGTTCTAGCCAACAAATTAGCTTAGCAAACAGCTAAATTAAAAGATTTACAAAACTTTTGTTTCAATATCCTTAAACAAATGCATTGGAATGAAGATTTTAATTTTGAAAAAATAAACAATTTTCTTTAGCTATCAGACCTCATATCATATGAGTTTTCTGATCCAGTTTTTGAACAAATAAAACGAATTTGTCTTTTTGAAAAAACAAGAACTTTGCTTCCAAAAGAAATTTTTCTGTTAATCAAAAACCGAGTTGAGGATCATCGTGATAAGATTAGACAGAAATACTTACATAGCTTGATCTTGCTTGAAAAAACACTTCACCAAGTTCTGATACCAATTACAAATAAGGAAAGGAAAGAAGCTTTCTACTATTTCTATTCTACTATTTTTTACCAAGTTAAGCAACAAAAACAAAACAAGGAAAAGTTTGGGCAAGGAAGATGGAGAGAATTTACATGGCTTTATTATGTTGGCATAAATGCCAATTTATAGACTACAACTTTGTAGATACAGGCTTTTTTGGTTTTCCAAAGGCTAGAAATCAAAAAATTCCTAACATAATAAATACAATGGATACAAAAAGTCTAGACAATAATAATTAGAATGACTTTTTATTTCATATCTTCTAACAATCTCTACAGTTTCTACAATTATATACACTATCTACCCTCCCTATTGTTCGAAGAGATAGACTGTTATAGATAAGATTTGATTGAATTGATTTGTTGCGTAGGGTCGCCTGAAAGGATTTGTTGGACCACTTTCCGCCTAATAATGCAGATTGCTCCACATGTCTTGGATAAGGTTGGAGTCGATCAAGAGACAGTTGAATGTGATAATGGGGTCCACTATGCTTCCATCCGGTTTATGAGATTGTGATATTCTTCATCAGTCTCTGATGGAGGGAAATCAAAATCCTGGTTGTATCACTCATTCCAAAATTGTTCTACATCGTCCGCGGTCATAGCTAGTTCCAACGGAAGATCCAAATTATTTCTCTTTTTTAGATTTAATAACATATCAAGAGTCTTATTAATTTGTGTAGGAGACCTTTGATATGTTATGGGAAAATGAGTGACAAATAGTATTCTACTGTAACAATCTGAAATTTTTCCCTCCGCTCGAGCGGGGGAGTTGATGCTCGAGCGGACTTGAGAGGTTCCCAGCATTTTTGCAGACGGTCCAAAATTCTGAGAGTTGTGAATTCCCGCTCGAGCATAGGAGTGGTCACTCGAGCGTGGAAAGGGACGCTCGAGCGTGGAAAGTGAGATTGCCTTGAATTTTTATTAGAGTATTTGGAACCTCCTTATTTTATTTTTGGGTATTGATTGAAGTGGCAACATAATGGTAAAGTAAGAGTGAATCAAGAATTTAATTCGGATAATTTTTCCTATGAACAGCCGTCATTCTTTTGCCCTTTTCTTTTTCCACACTTTGAATTTGGATGTGAGGCTGGAACCATTGAAAAGCTTGTTTCCAGGGCTTCAATTTGGACACAAGAACGACCTAGAACGGAGTCCGGATGAGAGAGTTATACCTGTTTGAAGTTTTGGAATCTGTGCTGGAAGCAGGTACGCTCGAGCGGGAAAATAGACGCTCAAGCGGACCTCGCGAATTCAGCAAGTTTAAAATCACTTTTCTAGATCATTCTTCACACTTTCATCTCCCCTCTTCATTCCTCTTACCCTAGGTCCGAAAACCCTAGGTTTTTTATCCCAAATACTCTCTATTCTTCTAAGTTTTGGGCAAGATCTCTTACAAGAAAGTGAAGAGGCTTGAAGATCAACATTTTCTACCGATTGGAATTTCGGATTTGTGAAAGAATCTCATCAAAGCTTACTCTTTTGCTCGATTCTTGAGGTAGGGGTCCTAGTTCTTCTTCAATGCTTCCATAAATAGATAGATTTGTGGTATTTTGATTATATACATATAAAACCCACATTTTTGAGCATATAGTGTACAACATGAGATTTGGGGGTTTAGGGTTTGATGTGTTGAGGGCTTATTTGTTGGGTTAAAATGATGGATTATGAACCTTAGGTGTTTAATCAATGGGAATATTGGAATAAAAAAAAAAGAAGTAATAGTTTGAGAAGTTTGAATTTATCTTGAAATTCTTGATTTCTCTTGAAACCCTAAGTTGATTTATGATGATAAATAATGATTTTGCCCAAATTGAAAGTAGAATTATGAAATTGGTAGGTTGAATTATATATGTACAAGTTTAATTGGATTTTGGAGATGTTTCAAAATTATGTTAAAAATTAGCGATTGAACTCTTATTACAAACATTGTAAATCATGCTATAATATGTAATGAAATTTGGGAAAAGATGTGCTAATGATACGGATGACATAAACTTGGTTATGGAATGTTGAAATGGGATTCAAGAATTTATTTTAAATTATGTTGAATTGCAAATAGTGTTGTTGAATTAAGTTGTGTTGAATAATGTTGAATTGAATTGTGTTGAACTATGATGAATTGTGTTTGAATCATGTTGAGTTGAGTTGGGTGATGTTATGTTGGTGGCCGCGCGAAGAAGTTGAAAAATGGTTTCCGGTGCCCACGACCGTCCGTATTATAGCCGGCAAATGTGGGGGATTGTTTTAAAAGGTTGAAAAATGATTTTTGGAGAAATATGGTTTTTGGAAGAAAATGGTTTTTGGGAGTTCACTTTCCGCCGTATAGTAGCCGGCGAAAGGTGGAAAGTGTTATGAATTGAGTGCCGGCTATTCTGCCGTAGTAAGTCGGCAAAAGGTGGATCGTATTTTTAGATATGTGTTGAGAAGTGTGTTGAGTTGATGATGTTAATTGTGACTTGTGATGAATCTGTGAAATTGCAAATTGATGTGTAAGTTGGTATAAAGAGAATTAAACAAGTTAAGAACGGAATAAATTATATTGTGACCCGATTTCTATGTGTATTATGAATTGTGTAGGGTCAGCTACAAGGGCGGACCAAGCATCCGAACACAGTGAGTAATAACTTTGTAAAGCTATGTTTAATTACAAGTATTTTCTGACTGATATGATACAATCTGTTTTTTGGAATGCTATTTTATGAATTATGAATGAATGTCCATTTTTCTGAAATGTATTTGTGGCACCCTTAGTTCACGTGGCCCTTACCCGGGGGTAACAATACCGTGGCCAATATGCACGCGG